>OZ020306.1:45274103-45743431 GCA_963971305.1 Arcuatula senhousia
TTAATTTTGCAACATTTGACACTTTATATAGGAATGTAAAAAGAAAATTAAATATGTTCTGCGCTTTTTTTCAGACGTCATTTTATATGCTATGTTGTGGTATCACTTGTCCTGATTTTGATGTTTGGAGCTGGTCTTTACCTTCTCTCAGGAAATCTCTCTGAATCTGATGGTCATGAAAAACCAGACTTCCCACCATCTAAGTCTGTTTTAGGAAAATACCAACATGCAGCAATTGCCTCTGATAATGAACTGTGCTCGAAGATTGGAAGGTTTGTATGGGCAGATAATAGTGATAACAAAATTACAGAACTGAGAATATCAATTTCTAATTCTGATGTTTAAGAAAAAACAAAACAAGGCAAAGACATACTGCAGAACTTGAATATTGCAATTGTCCTGACTTCAGGAATTATTAAAGAAATGGTGGGTTGAATCAATGGTTTATGGTGCTAAACTTCCTTTTTCCTTTGAGATCTCAAAGTCTAAAAGTAACACTTAACACAACATGGTTGGTAGATATAGACACAAAAAGAGTAGCTAAAAACTTATTTAAACACTTTAACACACAGATCACATCCTTACTGTCTACCCTAGAATACTTGCTCAGCCCCAGAAGAGTAACATCATATTGTAAACTTTTTTTCAGAAAAATCCTGGAGGAGAAGAAAGGGTCCTCTATAGATGCCACCATAGCTGTTTTAGCATGTTACAGTGTCACAGATCCACATAGTTCTGGTATTGGTGGTGGTTTCTTTATGACAATTTATGATAGGTACATATAAATAACTTTTTCATTTACTGGATTCATTTATTTTTGTGGTGTTTATTTATGTGGTTTTCCAAAACAAGACACTTTGTTGGATTACCTGTAGATATAATTTAGTGTGGCTTTAAGTATAGTACCAGTAATTGATGTAAAAATAACACTATGATTGATTCTTTGATGACTGCCAAACTCCAAAACCTTTCTTATTTTCTACAGCTATTCAAGGTAGACGGGAGTCTAAACTTTTGTCCATAGATTTTTCTTAAATTTTTGTGACATTAAGTAGCACATATAGAGTACTTAGAATTAAGATAATAAAGTTAAAGGTTCAACTTCAGATTTTTTGAGTAAATTTGTTGGGGAAATTCACAGTTTTATAAATCTAATAAAAATCTACTCTATATTTATTTTTATACCCCCATTCGTAAGAGAGGGGGCTATATTGCAATCACCTTGTCCGTCCATCCGTCTGTCCATCCGGTTCAATTTCTCTGCTTCTACTGGATGGATTGGTTTCAGACTTGGTACACAGCTTCAGCATGATGAGTTATACTATGCCTTTGCTTTCCAGGTCAGTCCATCATCTACTTCCTGTTTTCCAAGCCGACTTAGACTTTTTTAGGGAAAATAAATTTGAATAGTGAAATTTTTCGTAAAAGATTTCTCGGCTTCTACTGGATGGATTGGTTTCAAATTTGGTACACAGCTTCAGCATGGTTAATTATACCATGCCTCCCCATTCCAGGTCAGTCCATCATCTACTTCCTGTTTTCCGAGCTGACTTAGACTTTTTATGGGTCAAAAATAGACAATTTTTCGTAACAGAATTCTCAGCTTCTAGAGAAGGGATTGATTTCAAATTTGGTATACAGCTTTAGCATGATGAGTTGTACCGTGCCTCCCCTTTTCAGGGCAGTCGGTCATTTACTTCCTGTTTTCTGAATGGCCGAGTGGGGGTATGCTTAGCACCACTTGGTGCAACCCATTGTTTATTAGACTTTGTGAAAAAAAAATTTTTCAAATTTTAAGTTTACAAAAGAAATTTCATCTTGAAAATTTTAGAAAAAAAAATGTAACCATTATTTCTATACATATTATCTCCCTTTAAAAGAACAGGAAAATATTTAAATTGATAGAGATAAGATGTATTTATTTTGCTTTTTGTAATAAATTTATCTTTAATCTTTTCAAATTCCAGTAGAAATTAATTTAAAATGTGAAACTTCATAAAGTTCAAAATAATGTTAAATGCACAAAAAGATGGCCATATTAAGACGCCTACGATGGCTTATTCGTGCCAAAACAAAAAGAAAAAAATCTTATTTCGTTTGTACGATTTATTTAATCGTTTAAACAGTTTGTTAATTAGTTTGTACGATTTATTAATCAGTTAAAACAGTTTATTAAATCATTTGTACAATTTATTAAATCGTTTGTACAATTTACTAATCCGCTAGAACGCTACTATGATTTAATGTTAAATCGTTGAAACAGTTTGTTTGTACGAATTATTAATCCATTTTAACGGTTTATTAAATCGTTTGTATGATTTACTAAAACGTTTGTAAGATTTATTAAACTGTTTGTAGGATTTAATAATCCGTAAAAACAAATTAATAAACTGACATTTGAGAGATATAACTCTATTGTATTGACTGCGTTAGTCATGAGCTTCTTCGTTTAAATCCTACCAAAAAAGACAGAAAAAATTAGTACCACCCAATCTTTTGATTAAAATAGAGTATTACATGTAGTTAACCTTGGATCCTAGGTAAAAATCTTCATAACTTCAAATCTAACCCCAGGTCATAACAAAAACAACTGATTGGTTGTCATGCTGCACCATTTTACGGGTTCTATGAATATCAAAATGACAGGTTCCCACATTTTCATCATTTTATTTATGAAAGAATGTTTTCATAATTGTGATTTCAAGATAAAAAGATGAAATTTTAACGTCCTAATTTATTTTTTTCCTTCTGAATTTTTCTTACGTTTCATATCTTTGAATATTTGAAAACTGAAAATATCAAAAAAACTTACTTTTGGTTCTTTCAATAAAAATGGACCCTTGCTTACTGGTATAAATTTGCCATGACCTTGGTCTGTATACAGTAGCAGGAAGCCAAGGCCACTTAGGATATTGACTAGGATGCCTGGACATTCATGTAGTTTAAATAATTAAGACTTACTTTGCTGTAAATATCTGTATCATATTCTCTTACAGCATTTTGATTTACCAGTTATGTCAATGTGATATTTTAATTTATTTTTTTTCTTAGTAAAAGCAAGACATCAAGAGTGATAGATGCTAGAGAAACTGCTCCTCGGAAAGCATCAGAGGATATGTATGAAAAAGATCATGAAAAATCTGCAACAGGTGGGAACAAAAGTGTTAATATTGGGAGTGACGGTACCCAAAAATTTTCAAAAAGGGGTTCAACACACAGTCCACTGAGGGGAAAAAGGGGGTTTATCTACAGACCAATTTGGTTGAAAATTTTAAAAAAGAAATCTCCAAAATTCCAAGGAAAATCCCCTCTGGATTTGCTATGGCCATTATCATGGATGTTTTAAAAATGATTATATACAGATGGCGATTAGCATCTTTTTAATAATAAATATCCAACATACATATTCAAGTAATACAATAAACATGACAAAGCTCTTATATTATGAATTTTCTGGATTGCTTTAAAACTGGAAATTCTGCCGTGAATGGTAAAAATTTACTGAGGTACTACAGGAAAATGATTTATTCTTGCCCAGGTTTTAAAGGAATAGACACCAAGTGACCATGACCCTCGTGAGTTTGGGGCAGGAGGACCTAAAATTCCCCAAAATTTAAAGAGACAAAAACAAAAAAAGAAAGTCTAGTTTTATTAAAACACATTTCATATTTGACCTTGTCATTTTTGTAGGTGGCTTATCCATTGCTGTTCCAGCAGAGGTCAAAGGTTACTTGAAGTTATGCCAAATTTACAGTTGTCTACCGTGGACTGACTTGCTACAGCCAAGCATAGACCTAGCAAGGAATGGTTTCCCCATGACAGCTAACACTGCTAGTGCTTTCTTGAGTTCAGCAGACAAAATTAACAAAAATCCAACTATGAAGTATGATTGTTTTTGTTTATATTTTTATTGAAAGATTCAAAATCATTTGTCAGAGGCATAATTATAAAAAAAAGATATAGAAACTAATCAAAACCAGATTATCATGATTATGTCATTATCCAGTAATAAAACAACAAGTTTTGTCTTTTAAAGACTTGTCTGAGATCCTTTTGCCAAAAGTTGAAAAGCTAAAATGAACTAGAATATAAAGAGCCCGAAACCAAAGGTATCAAAAAGGCATCAAAGACTAACCTGTACACGGAAACAAAATGTACATCCCTGAAAGCACCTTTTTAGCTCATCTGACCCGAAGGGTCATGTTAGCTATTGTCATCACTTGGCGTCCGTTGTCCGTCCGTCGTCCGTCGTCTGTCGTCTGTCGTCCTTCCGTAAACTTTTTAAAACGTTAACTCCTCTGACACCATAAGTCCAATTGAAACCAAACTTGGTATGGTTGTTTATTAGCATTCGGTGCTTAAAACTGATGTGGGGATTTTTGATTCGTCGTAAAACATGGCCGCCGTGGCTAAAAATAGAACATAGGGGTAAAATGCAGTTTTTTGCAAATAACTCAAAAACGGCTACAGATATCAAAATTCTGGCATGGGTAAAAGTGATCAGCACCTCAAGATCTACCTACCCTGAAATTTTGAAGAAAATCCAACGACCCATGTAGGAGTTATTGCCCTTTTTGTGGATTTTTTGCAAATTTTGCACCTCTTTAGCTCAATATCTTGAAAACTATACATGATATTTGAGAAATTTAAATTGCATATTGTTAAGCACATCAAGATCTACAAAATATGTAATAGGGTCAATGTTGTAGGACCTTTCCTTTGAGGAGTTATTGCCCTTAGAACGTCAAAATTGAGCTTTTAAAAAGCATTTCCTCATTACATTGAAAATGTTAACTTATTCCGCCTCGTGGCACGGCCACAGACAGATAGATAACCATTTACTTCGGGCAACCATCAAAACTCAATGTGGTACAACATTTATTGCCAAAGTCAGTAATTTGTATGAGTGTGTGTGGTAAGAAGCTACAAAGACAGAAAATAACAAACATAAATGCAAAAACAAACCTACAAAAACATTACAAAACAAAATACAAACTGCCGGTAATTAATAAATGAAAATAAACAATAATATTAAAGTGAGTGTAGTGTGTATAGAAAATAACTATTATCATTATTATCTCCCTTAGAACATAAAATCTTTACAAGAATAGCAAAACACTTTTGATATAAAATATTACAAAGGTTAAAGAAATAAATGTAATTGGATACCTAAATACTTATTGCTGCTTGTATACTAATAATTCTGGACAAAATTAATAAAGACTCTTTAATAAGAATGCAAAAAATTAAAGTTAAAATGTTCAGACGGGGTTCCCTATCATAAACACTTGAAAAACATACATGAAAATCTATGTTCAAAATTACAAAAATTAACTCATATAATTCAAAATTATTCATGTAAACATATTAAATAAAGCTTAAATAATGTATTTTAACTTACATAGTGGACTGCCAAGAAAGGATGCCTATGAAAAATTGATGGAATCTTGCATTGGTACAATGCTGATCTGATTGTGGTACACAAAGAAACATTAAAAACAGGAAACAGGCAGTTCCAAAACGTAAACAAAAGTGAAAGTTCAATGACTCTAACTGTAAAGTTCAAACATAGCACACAGACTGAAGTTAATTATTTTAACAGAACTGATAAGACATATGCAGAAACTAAAAATAGAAAAGGAAAATATAATACAAAAAGATTACAATAATAATGCAGTTAAGAAAAATATAAATTGAAAAATTTAACAGCACATAACTCCTCTGACACTTAAAGTCAAATTGGAACCAAACTTGGTATTGTTGTTTATTAGCATTAGGTGTATAGAACTGATGTGGGGATTTTTGATTGGTTGTAAAACATGGCCACTGTGGCTAAAAATAGAACATTGGGTTAAACTGCATTTTTTTGCTAATAACTCAAAAAGGGTGACAGATTTTTGAATTTTAATTGAGATAAAAGTGATCAGCACCTTAAGATCCATCATATTGTCAGATGACCCCCTTATTAAATATATAAGCCTTTCAATGTCAAATAGCCTTTACTTAAGGCACATATGTCAGGTGAGCGATTCAGGCTCCTGGGAGCCTCTTGTTTATGATGGCTCATTTAGATATTTTCAAATCATTTTTGTTGAAAAAATGTAAAGTTTACAATAACTTGTAAGCCTAGTAGTTTACGCTCTAATCACAGTCTATGAAAATCTATGAAAAAATAGTACGCCAGAATATGCAACTATTATATGTAAAAAAGTATTATTGAAAATCGTGAAAATTAATATCCACAAAATAGACATTTGGATTAAATGCACAAAAATTAACAACCAAGAAAATTAATGGTTTTACAGCAAGTTATTAATTCTTATATTTTTACTTTTTTATTTCAGAAAATACTACACAAATCCAGCTACCAAGGAGTTTTACAAAGAGGGAGAGATAGCTAAATTCCCATTACTTGCTGATACATTAGAAACCATAGCCAAGGAAGGACCACAAACATTTTACAATGGAAGTCTATCAAAGAAAATTATTGAAGATCTGAAAGAAATGGGTTAGTAGGATGGAACCTGTTTAAACTGAACCCTGAATAAATTAATCCCTTCTTAGGCCAATATAAAAAATATCCCAGATTCTCGTCCCCTCTCGCCCCGATTTTTTCAGCCTGTAAAGAATTTCTATTTTGATATTTTGGCAAATTATGTTAATTTTTTGTCAATTTCTTTCAAAATGGTAGCATATTTTTATGGATAAAAAATAAAAAAGGAAATTCACCCACCTGCCCACCCGCCCTATATTTTCAAGAAATAAGGATGAGAATCTAAGAATTATTTTAACATGGCCTTAACTAAATTATTTTCAGTTTTTCTTTTAATTTCTATATATTTCAACATGTACAAAGGTCAAAATATATACTTTGATACTTCAGAGATGTATTAAAACTTAATGGTTACATTTAAATTTGAACAAAATACATGGACAAAACTGAAACAAAATTTACATTTATATACATGTACATGTATTTTAAACTTTTTGACAGCTCACTAAAGAAGGTAACTAATATATGTATATACTTTTGGTACATCCAAACTTCATGTTGTATTTACTGTATGGAGATCTTCAGGATTCCCTCTATCTGTCCACTTATACCTCACTGTCAAATCCTGCCCCCCCCAAAAAAAAATAGCAAGCAAAAAAAAAACCACATTTATTAAAAAAATGCTGGATTAATTTGTTTTAGTGGTACTTAACATGTAGAATGTCCTATGGAAAAGTGAATGAAGAAGTTTATTCATGCTCAGATATTGTTCAGGGGGAGATAATTTGACTGAAGTTTTTTTCTCAATATTGAGTCCAAATGGACTTAAACTGTTTAATGGAATTTGATGAAAATTTTCATAAATTTATAACATCATAGAGGAAATATAAATTCTTATTTTGTAGAATCTATCGTTGATGAAAAAGACCTTGCAGACTACAGAGTTCTAGTAAAAGACACTATGACAGCTAAACTTGACGACGGATCGGTATTACACGCCTCACCAGCACCCTCTGGTGGCCCCGTTCTACTATTTATAATGAATATAATGGACGGTAAGAATGTAAATTTCGCTGTTTAAACTGAAAGATTTCTTTTTATGTCACCTGGAACATGTTGTAAAGCAAGATATAGGGGTTACTTTATCTTCACAAAAATTTCTGTCTTAGTCTTAGTTACTTTGCAAGTAAAAGTTCATTTTTGCTTTCAGTAAGTTTAAAGTCGAGTCCAAAGTCGAGTCCTTAAAAAATGTTTCAGATTATATTGAGGTGTTTTGTCCTATACATCTTGTCTTTTGTTGCATCTATCTGTAACTTCATTAAAAATTAATTTACAAAAAGGAAACTACAAAACGTCTTATGTTTACTTATACATGAGATAAATGAATACCAAGTAGAAAAATGTGTTTTGTCAGATATGTGACCAGTGATATGTCTAAGGCTGTTTAGCATTTTGTGGCAACATTTTTCTGTTTTAACATAAATTTTATAGTATGATACTGGATTTATTTTTTTTTCAGGGTACAAAATCACACCTGATAAAGTTGTCTCTGAGAAATCAGAACTATTAGCCTATCATAGACTGATCGAAGCTTTTAAATTTGCATATGCTAAAAGAACAGATCTGGCTGACCCAGCTTTTGACCCTAATGTTGATGCTGTAAGCTACTTCGATTACATAACAAAACACAATCACAGTTTTTATGATCAATTGACTTTACCATTATTTTAGGGAAAGAACTTTAGTTATTTTTTTTAATTCTCATTGATAACTTGTTATTGGAAAAGCAAACATCATTAAAATTAACAGTGAAAAAATTAATTTCCGTTGGTTATCAATATTGGTACATTACTCAAACCATAAAATTACACTCTTGATGGAGAAGAAATTGTTAAATCCATTTGTTCATAGAATACATGAACATGTAATTTATTCCAATCTATGAAAATTGATGCTTACAAATTAAAGTTCTTTCAATTTTTTTTCAGTTTTTCATTGACTTCGTTAGTCCTGACTCAGTATAATATTAAGATAATATGCATGCAGTTACTGCTCGCAATTTTGCAAATTATATAAGATCAAATGATATGATATTGATTATAATCGTAGTCATTAGGACTCTGATCAAAATATTGTTTTTATAATGGTATGATGCTGTCGTTTGGTTGTCGTCATCGTCTGTTAACTTTAGTGTATACACGATAACTTTAGTTCTAGTAATCTGAATGCAATGAAATTTCACAATGATATTCCTTACCATTAAAGGATGAATGGGATTGATTTTCGGGGTCCCATCTGTTTTGGTTTCGAAATTAGGGGCCAAAAATGCTACTTTTACGTTTGTTGCCACGATAACTTTAGTTCTAGTCATCCTATTGCTTTGTTCTTTGGCATTAATGTTCTTTGACATAAAAGGGTGAATGGAATTGATTTTGGGGGTACCCCCTTATTTTGTTTTGAAATTAGGGGCCCAAAAGGGGCAAAAAATTCAAATATTTTATTTTTTCCACTATAACTTTGTTTCTAGCTGGCTTGTTGCTGTGAACTTTGTCAAGAATGTTTCTTACAATAAAAGAATGAACCCGATGAACTTTTGCGGCCCCCTTTTTCCTGTTATGAAATTAGGGGCCAAAAGGGGCTAAAATTGAAACTTTTATATTAGTGGTCTGATTTTGAAATTTTTTTTTCATGTTTGTTCTTGCCCCCCTTTTTCCCCTTTTTATGTAATGAGGGACCAAAAGGGACCAAAATCGAAACTTTTTTACTTTATGATCCAATTTTGAAATTTTTTTTTGCATGTTTGTTCTTGTCAAATAGTGGATACAAAATTGAGAATTAATTTTTGCAACCCCCCCTTTTTTCCCCTATTATGTAATTAGGGCCAAAATGGAAAATTTGTGGTCTATTTTGGATCTTCTTTTCGAAAAAAATAATTCCTTTTAAATTGTAAGTGGAAAGTCCACCAAAAGCTGCATGTGTCAAAAATGTTTGTCAGTCCACCATGGGCTGCATGTGTCCAGAGCAATTGACTATCCATATTGGGCCTAAAACATACAGGGTTCAACATGTTGCGGTCGTATCATGCTGCGCTTGGCGAAGCGTTTTATTAATTATTTAATTTTTACAATGTGACTTAATATGTGTTTTATTTATAATGAAAATGATTTTTAGGTTGTCAAAAATATTACTTCAAGGACATATGCAGATAAGATAAGAGCACAGATATGGGACAACCAAACGCATGATTATATGTATTATGGCCCCACCTTCTATGACAAGCAGAAGACAAGCACTGCCCACCTGTCAATTGTAGGGAATGATGGGATAGCAGTGTCTGTAACAACAACTGTTAATCTGAGGTAAGAGTGGGAATAAAACAGGTGTGTAGCAACAAGCAGGAATTACCTACCCTTCCAGAGCACCCAAGTAAACTTACATTTTTTTGTTTTGGTGTTGCCCTTTCAGATTTTAACACTCAATTGCCCCATTGGTACCTCTTTGCTTCTTACATTATCTTACAGGATAAAAATGTAGAAGTGTTTATGACATGACCTACAGAAGTTTGCATTGCTGATGCAGTTTGTTAGACCTTTTTGTCCCCCACTTTCCCAGTATTGAATTTAGCTTGCAATCCGTCCTTCTATCTGTCCATCATTTCCTCTGCCTTGGTTTCAGCAACATAACTTATGAAAACTTTGATGGAATTTCATGAAACTTTATACACATATTAAACTTTATGAGATAAGGAAGAAGCCTATTGACTTTGGGGACAAACGGTCAAAGGTCAATATCACCAAGTGAAAGACTAGACTTGGAATTTTGAAAGTGAAATCGGTTTCTTCAGGATAATAACATAATAGAATTTCATGAATCAAAATGTCAAGTCACAAGTGAAAAACTAATAAAGAATCGAAGTGAAATATAAGGTAACCGGTACTTCTTTGCTTCTTTCATAAACATTTTGACTTATCCCTCTTTCAGGTTTGGGTCTGGCATCATGGGGTCAAGAACTGGTATTGTCTTCAACGATGAGATGGATGATTTCTCGTCCCCAAACATAACCAACGAGTTCGGGATAAAACCATCACCAGCTAATTTTATAAAGCCAGGAAAACGTCCTTTGTCATCCATGTGTCCTGCCATAGTGGTGGATAAAGATGGGAAAGTTAAAATTTCTACAGGTGCAGCAGGTGGATCTCATATCACTACAGCTGTTGCTTATGTAGGTATTTTGAATGAATTATGTAACAATGATAAATTAAGAAAATATCTTAGCAACTTGTCATGTATTTGAGAGAAATAATATTCTTGAGTTACATATAAGGGTGAAAAATAATATTCTTGAGTTACATATAAGGGACTATGAAATAGATGAAATGTGGAATAAGTGTGAGTATGACTGTGTATCTACAATATCTTACATTTATCAAAGGTAATTTATTTGAAAATCTACATTGGAGTAAACAGCCTTCAATATGATCATGGTCCCAGAGAAAAAATTAATGCATACAACTCAAAACATTTATCGTAAAACTTTCAACAAAAAACTGACAAAGAACAAATATGCCCATTAGCATTGACAGAACTCCTGGCTAAGCATTGAGACTTTATGAAATATAGTGAAAATGTGGAGTTGAATTCTGTAGTTTTGTAGTCCCAACCTTCCTTTGTTTTCGTTTTCATATAGTTTTGATTTCCATTATTTACAGATTTTAATGAGAGTGTTATGGTTTGGTGAAACTATCAAACAGGCTATAGATGCTGCCAGAATTCATCATCAATTACTTCCTCCACACATTTACTATGAACCTGCATTCCCTAAGGTAATTATACTCCCAGCAAACAAAATTTGGGGGCTTTATAGAAATCACCCTTTTAAAAACTTTCAAACAGGGTATAGATGCTGCCAGAATTCATCATCAGTTACTTTCTCTACACATTTACTATGAGTCTGCATTCCCTAAGGTAATTACAGTCAAACCTGTCTATAGTGACCCTTCAAGGGACCTTGACAAAAAGGTCACTAGAGACAGGGGGTCTTTATATAGAGGTTGTGGAGATAAAGTATATATATAATGTTAGGCATGTGCATGTGTATGTGTACTAACAGGGACACAGTTTCCATAGATCTATAGAAGTATAGTATACTGATTTAATATTGTACTATTGAAACTATAAACAATAGACTATTTTACTGGCAATATTTCATTAATATTTTTAACATACATGTCTTTAGAAAATTTATCTTAAACTTTGTTTAATAAATGTTTGAATAGAGGTTTACAGTATTTTAGTATGCAGTTTTTGAAGTATATTTTTTTTTTAAATATCCCTTTTTACCTTATTCATAAGTAAAGGGAATGTTGCCAAAGAATTTCTCATAAATCATAAAAAAAATATCTCCATTTGATTACTATAGTAATAAATTTCATAAATCTAGAATTGACAAAATTATTAATTACCAACTCTTTAAGACACAAGTTAAACTGACCATGACACAAGCAATAAGTGATAATTACTATTTCAAAAATCTTCCTAAAATTTACCTGAGAACTAATTACTAAATATCAAAGAAAGGTGAAACTTCCTAATTAGCTTTGATCTGACAGCTGACCCAGACCAATTAAGAGTCATTTGCACTAATTTAAGGCCCTTACATACAGGTTTTGGCACTTCAAGGGACAGTTTCTTATGGTCACTAGTCACGTTGGACAGGTGGTCACTATATAGAGGTCAAATATATAGGAAAAATTGTTGGGGGGACCCAAAATAGTCTTTATGGACAGGAAGTCTTTATATGGAGGTGGTCACTAGTACAGGTTTTACTGTATAAACCCAGCAAACAAAATTTGGGGGCTTTATAGAAATCACACTGTCAAAAACTTTAAAACAGGGTATAGATGCTGCCAGAATTTATCATCAGTTACTTCCTCTACACATTTACAATGAACCTGCATTCCCTAAGGTAATTATAACCCCAGGAAACAAAATTTGGGGGCTTTATAGAAATCACACTGTCAAAAACTTTCAAACAGGCTATAGATGCTGCCAGAACTTCCTCCACACATTTATTATGAACCTGCATTCCTTAAGGTAATTATAACACCAGCAAACAAAATTTGGGGGCTTTATAGAAATCACCCTGTCAAAAACTTTCAAACAGGCTATAGATGCTGCAAAAATTCATCATCATTTACTTCCTCCACACATTTACTAAAAGTTTCTATTAGTGATTGTTTGTTTTTTTTAAGTTCCTCATAACAAATCTAGGTTGTAATATTGCTCAATGTACAGTATAAGTGGGTTTTTTTCCGTTTTTGCTTCAAACATTGGGATGTCAAAATTGAAATTTGTGACATGTGGTAATGATAATTGAGAGTAAGTTGCCCCAAAAGAACTGTAAAAAAATAAGATAGAATAAAAAAACACCTCTTTTTTAAACACAAATGTATTTTCCCCACATGCAAAAAAAAAACCCACCTATGTATACCTTGTTAAATTTCAATAATGCTTTTGTATGGTTTCAGGTAATTTATTTGTAGGCAGAAAAAGCACTTCAGAAAGTATTCTAATGAAATATTTTGTAATAAAAATGTTTAAAGTTCTATTGTTTCTATTTTCAGCACTTTGTTGATGGTTTGATAAAATTAGGACACAATGTTACTGATCAACCCCCATTCAAAACAGTCGCAGATGGAATAGATGTGAACAATGGATATTTATATGCTAATTGTGACTATAGAAGAGGTGGAGTACCTGATGGATTTTAATGAAATTTTGTATTGAACCATGCAATAAAGGCTGTGATAATCTTATTGAAGTGGGTCACACTATATGAACAAAACCTAAGACACAGAAACGATATTATGGCTAAAAAAATTGGACAATATCCAGAAATAGTGTTCAATGTCTATAATAATTATTTTTGTTTCTCGCTACTCTAAATATTTTTCGCCTTAAGGATGCTCGCTGGTCTTGTTTTGGTATTTCTGTCATTTTTTCGGAATCCTCTGGACTTTACCATCAAAATAGGGTTAAATTTTTTGCCCACAAACCCCCTATTTTCTTGTTATTATTATCTTTAATATGTCATGAAGAGGTTATAGTCAAAGTTTAGTCAAATCTTATTTATTCTGTCATGGGTTTTAACAGCTAAATAGTGCTAATGCTAAACCTATGAAAAAGTCAGAGAAAACCTTTTCCTGCCAAAACTTTAACGTCAATTATCTTGAAAACGAGGTCACGAACCTATCAAAATTTTTTGCTTATTTTATACCTTGTTCTATTATCTTTTCATTTAAAGCATCAAATTTAAAACCTATTGATTTTCAATAATAGTAGCGAACATCCTTAATATAGTCTGGTGTCTGTGCTCAAGTTCTCTCATTAGATTTGCTTTGCTCAGGTAGAACTTTATATCTTTGAAGAAAATTATACATTGAATATAAAACTAAGGAAAACACACAGAGTAACAAACACTATGTTACTTCAAAATGGAAAATTGAATTCATGTTCTAAACACCTTAATTTCTAGTGTATTTGGGGCTTTTACATATTTGTATCTTGAAATATTGAAATTATATTTTGTTTATAAATATAACATACAGGATGTTCTCTCTTCAAAAGATCAAAATTCTTTGAAAGGGACAGGAAAACTTATGGTATAAAACCTATTGGAATTATCTAATAATTTTGCTTTTTGTATTAATCAGATTTTTTATTCATTTGTTGTGAATAATCATATAAAATATGTTTTTAAACAGCAATATATTATAAATGTATGTCTTGTGTTGTATTTTCTCTTCGTGTAGGGATGCATCCATTTCTTATCTCTTTTTAAATGTTATAAGTTATTATGATCTGCTTTTATTTTAATTGTTACATGTAAAAATGCTACAGTATTTGTAAAAGATATTAGATATTAGAATATGAATTTTCTATTCATTATATGTATTCGTTCTTCTTATTAGTGTCACAATTTTACAATAAAGTATGGTTGTTTGAATATATGTTAAGATTTTTTAATGCAATTTACATAGAAGTTTGTATGAAAGAGTATATTATCACTGTGTATAATTTGTTTTATATAGAGAAGGAATAGAAAAAAATATTGTGATATATTGTAAATATATGATATAGATAGAAGACACAATTTAGTATACATGGTGATTTATTTACATTCCAATTTTACCATGAAATGTATTTAAAATGTTATGAGGTTATTTTTATGCCTATTTATGAAAGTTTAGGGGCAAATAGTGTTTGGGTATATTTGAAAAATAAAACCTGCAATATTTTTACATAACTTATGATAGAAAAAATGTAAAAAATTACCCCCGTGAAAATAACCTGCTATATGGTTTCATATTGATGTACCTATGTATTTTCCTTTTTTTTATCTGACAATTGTATTTTTCTTTATTCAGAGTTTTTTTTACTAATAGAATGGTTGTTGAGAGTTTATCTGTAAAAGTATATTACTTAACATGTAGATTGACTCAGAAAACCAACAATATCCTACCGAAATCGTAAACCGTAGAAGAGAACTGATACCAGACCTCAAATACTTGCAGCGACAAAAAGTGAAAGCAAAATTAGTGTATGATAAGATTTATGTTGACGGCAGACCATATGAACCGCCACCCCGTGATGTACCCCAAAGACAAAGTAACCGACAAGAACAAGTTTTCCAAAGATAGGACAGTCACTCAGACACTACCCAATACACATCACAGTTGTTTACAAATAAACTTAATGTTACCTATTTAAATGTGTGCGGACTTAAATCCAAATTACTTAACCCTGATTTTATATCTATTATTAAAAGTTATGATGTTCTTGTGTTTGTAGAAACCAAATTAGATGATTTAGATGTTATAGATTTACCGGAAGGTTATTCTTATTTTTGTAAAAACAGAAACAAATGTAAAAAGAAGTCTGGTGGTATTATTATTATTTATAAAACAGTATTTTCAAAACAAATTAAATTTTTAGAAAATGATTCTGACTTTATACAATGGGTTGAATTAGATTTGGAAAACCTAGATTCAAAATTTTTACTGGGATGTGTATATATCCCACCTGAATATACGAAATATGCCTCAGACAATTGTTTTACTGAGATAGAAAATGATATAATTAATTTTTCACAATTTTCTAAATACATTGCATTGGTTGGAGATTTTAATGCAAGGACAGCTAAGCTGCCTGATTACATTATACCAGACGAAAATCTTCTTCATGATATACTTAATATTACTGATAATGAAGTTAATGAAAATATGTATACTTACCAAATACTAGAACAATTAAATATTCCTCTTTCTAGAAACAATAAAGACACTGGTAGAACAAATTCCTATGGTAATAAATTATTAGACCTATGTAAAAGGTCTTCACTTTTTATTGTAAATGGTAGACTACATGACGATAAAGATATTGGTCAAACTACTTGTAAAGACACTAGCACTGTAGATTATTTAATTGTATATCCTATGTTATTCCAATATTTGAATGAATTTTCTATATGTGAATTTGACCCTATGATATCAGATGTACACTGTAGAATACACTTCAGTATTTCAACCAAGGTCGTGTCTCATGAAAATCGTGCCAAAGGTAACTCCGATAGAAATTATGTTAAGTGGAATTCGGCTAGGAGTGACCAATTCGTAAACTTGATATTTGATGATGAAAATGGCTGTATTAATAACTTAGATGAGAAATTAGACACTATTATGAACAGTAATAATGTCACGTCTGACTGCGTTAATAATGCAGTTGACGATTTAAAAGGTATATTTATAGACACAGCCAAGTCCGCATTCGGCTATTATTCTACTAAAAACAGGTCGAAAGATCATGATACTAAGCCTTGGTTTGATAAATCATGTAAACAAAAGCGTGATGAGTTTCATAAAGCAAAAGAGAAATATAAATCAGACAAATCTGATAATTTAAAAAAAGAATTTAATGCTAAAGCAAAAGAATTTAGAAAGCAAATGAATACAAGTTTTAGAGAGTTTCAGGAACAAAATTCGAATAAACTTCGTGAGGCTTCTAAAACTGATTCAAAAAAGATGTGGAAAATTTTAAATGATATGAATGGGTATAGAAAAGAAAATGTTGATATACCTATTGATACTTTGTATGATTATTTTAAAAAGCTAAATGAAAATGACGAAATTGAAGATGATTCGAGACATTTTCTTGATAACGTGTGTGAAAATGAAATTTATGATAATATCCTTAATGGAGAAATCACACACGATGAAGTGTCAAATGCCATTAAAAACTTGAAAAATGGAAAGGCTGCAGGTGTAGACGATTTTGTTAATGAATATTTTAAGCACTCGACTCCTCAGCTCGTTTCTATTTATTGTAAATTGTTTAATATAGTATTCGACTCCGGTATTATTCCAGAGACATGGTTGAGTGGAATTATTCGACCAATATACAAAAATAAAGGCAATGCAAATGATCCCGACAACTACCGAGCTATCACGCTAATAAGTTGTCTTGGAAAACTTTTTACGTCGATTATCAATGCTAGACTGACCTTTTTGTCAAATGAGTTTGATATTATTTCGGGATGTCAGGCTGGTTTTAGAAAGGGGTATTCTACCACTGATAACATTTTTATTATGCACGCCTTGATATCGTTGTACTTCGCTTTTGGTAAAAAACTGTATTGCACATTTATTGATTTCAAAAAGGCCTTTGACACTGTCTGGCGTGCTGGTTTGTGGCAAAAACTACAAAACAGTGATATCAAAGGAAAATGTTTCCGAGTAATCTACAATATGTATGATAATGTTAAGTCTTGCATTGCCTGCAATGGTAGACAGTCTGATTTTTTTGATTGTATGAATGGTGTGCGCCAAGGAGAAAATTTGTCACCTTTTCTTTTCTCTATTTTTTTAAACGACTTGGAAAAATATTTTGAAGAGCTCCATGTCCTTCCTTTAAATTTAGTCAAAGAGAAGATTCAAAGCTCCCTACATATTTTTATAAAACTTTTTATATTGTTATATGCCGATGACACGGTAATTTTTGCTGAATCATTTGATGATATGCAGAAATCATTAAACACTTTTCAATATTATTGTGATTTTTGGAAACTATCTGTTAATACATCAAAGACTAAGGTTATTATTTTTAGCAAAAGAAAATGTAGAAATAATAATAGTTTTAAATTGAATGGCACAAACCTAGAAGTAGTGGATTCATTGACTTACCTTGGTATAGTTTTTAAATACAACGGAAACTTTAATGAGGCGAAGAAGAAATTAGCGGAGCAATCACAAAAATCATTATTCGCAATATATAAGAAGATAAGAAATCATAAGATTCCGATTGATATTCAATTGAAACTATTTGATTCATTAGTTGAGCCTATCCTGCTATATGGTTCTGAAGTATGGGGATATGAAAACGTTGATGTGTTAGAAAGAGTACATCTTCAATTTTGCAAAAGAATACTCAATCTGAGACAGTCTACCCCCAACTTCATGGTATATGGTGAGTTAGGCCGATATCCTCTTTGTATAAAAGTCAAGCTTAGAATGATTTCTTTTTGGTGTAGATTAGTACAGAACGAAAGGAAGCTTAGCAGCATCCTTTACAGACTATTGTATGATCTGCAACTGAATGAAAATCAAAGCTTTAAATGGATATCTAGTATAAAATCTGTCTTTGACAATACAGGTCTTGGATATATTTTTACTAACCAAATCCAAGTAGAATTTTGTACTCTAAAACCTATATTATTTGAGCGTCTTAGAGACCAGTTCGTTCAGAAATGGTTCTCAGATATAGGAAACTCATCTAAGGGTCTACTGTACTCCTTATTCAAAACAAACTTTTGCTTTGAAAATTACTTATCGAGGTTAACGGAGTTTGGAAGAACTCAGATATCTAAACTGAGAACTTCCAACCTGAAGTTGCCGGTTGAAACTGGGAGATGGTCAAACATTCCTAGAGAAGCAAGAGTTTGTTCACTTTGTAGGGATGGAATCGGCGACGAATTCCATTATTTATTTAAATGCCAAAATGACTATGTTAAACAATTGCAACAAAAACATATACCAAGGTATTATTTTATAAATCCAGATAAAAACAAGATGAGTGGTATGTTGTCTCTTTGTAATGTTAAACTTTTAACAAACATTGCATCGTTTGTACATAAACTGAATTTGTTATTTTAACTTTATATGCTGTATGACTAGCTCATTCTGTCATTTGTAATATATGTTATTTTGTTGTATGTCCTCATGTTACACATGTATGTGTCTGAGTGTTTCAATAAAATCTGAAAATCTGAAAACTTTTTTCTCCACATTTAGGTACCCTTTAATAGCAAGATTAGCCATGATAATTCTTCATCACTGAATAATGGAATATTTCTGTTTGGTTAAATTTGACAAAAGACCAAGGGATTTAATATCTTAAATATAATTAATTGTAAAAACAGAAATGACATGCCTGTCTATCATGTCTATAGTTTTACATTTTCACTGATTCATATTTATGTCAATAACATAACACTTTAGATGTTTTACATTTCAAAACATTATTGTATACAGAACAAAACAAAAATAGTGTTTTCTGCAAATGATTTATTAGAAGTACATAAGATTTACCTATAAATATTTAATCAAATGTAATGTGTAATGCAATGCATTACACAAGCAAAGTAATGTAATGCATTACAGAAGAGAAAAAAGTAATGGTAATGTAATGTAATGAAAAAAACTGTAAAGTAATGGTAATGTTATGCATTAAATTGCATTTTTATTGACCCCAGGCCTGTTTTGTGATAAGGAAAGTGTTTGGGAGGTCTATTTTTCTCAAAGTTGTCTAAATAGCAGGGATAATTGCTGTAGTGATAAGAAATGGCTACAGGTACAAAAGCCTTCAGTAATTGACCAATCAAAAACTATTTAGCCAATTCAAACATCAATGCAGGCTTGCAATATGGTTCTTTTTCAGAGATTTTATATTTTCGTCTCTTTAATCAAAATTCAATTCCCAATTACTACTCTACTTTTTATACTAAACATAAACAATATTTAAAATTTCTAGATTATCCCGGCTACCAGTATTTACAGTACTTTGACTTTTTGTTGAAACCAAATGGAAATTAATCTCCACAATGTTTTATTTTAGTGAATACATTTATAAGATGCAGAATTCACAAAGTTAAACCCCTCGTGAAAATTTCCCTTTTTACAGCACTTGACTATTTTGGTCTTGCTAGCAAAATTGAATAAGCATCCAACTCTTGAGAGTGGACATGTATGGTTGTTTTCTTTCTTATATTTTTTTTAGGGTGTTGGCTATTTCTTTGTTAAGCATGAATGTGAACAAAATGGTATCTTACATAAGGTGCATGGACGAATTTATTTTGTCATTCTACAAAAAATGTTTATTTAATGGACAAAGTTCATGTTGATCCATTTTGCAAAATTACACATACTTAGTATTCATTTATTTTTATGGATACCAATTATTGTGGTTTAATGAAAAAGAAAATGTTAAATTTGTTGATTTTTAAATTTGTTGTTCTTTAGTCTGCAGCACACAGATCAATGTTAATTTTCCTTTTCATGAAAATCAAATTTTGTGGATCAATGCCACCCACGAAAACCACGAAAATTGATACCTCACAAAAAAAAAATCCACAGTAAGTCAGGTTTACCAGGGTAAAATCATTTATGTCAACAAAAATGGGAGTAATGAAGTCAAGCATTTTTAAATTCAAGGAAATTGTATAGTTACTGGTAAATTTAATCTTGTTGATCTAAAATTATTTTAAATTTATTATCAAATGTTCATGATTTTGTTCAAAATAATTTTGATATTTATTTATTTATAAAGTGACTCTAAAACTTATTTTTACAGGTTTGATAGTTTCCACTTTCCATATTGCACATTTTATTTTTATTTTTTTCATTGTATGACTTTGTCATTTGAAATATTTATTTATACATTCAGCACATTCCATTTAAAGCTTTCATTTTTGATTCAGGGAAACAAAAAATTCTGTTATTGATATTTTGTTTAATATATTATTTATCCCAAGGATATAGATCAAAAGGAATGGGTTCTCATGAAATTTCATTTTTGTCTCGCCTGCGACTTTAGTCGCTGAAGGCGAGACATAGGTATTACTTTCCATAACCTTTTTGTAAGACTTTTGTGGAAAATTAATTACAAGAAAAGTATAGTAGCAAGGCATCTGATATTTGGTATACAGACAGTTGGGGTAATGGTCTACGCAACTGGCACCATGCCGTTTGACCCTGACCCCAATTTCATGCTTCAGCGACTCTGTGAACTTAGATGTTTTTTCGGGCCAAAAAACCCCTATGTAAGACTTTTGTGGAAAATGAATTCCAAGAAAAGTATAAAAGCTAGGCATCTGATATTTGGTATACAGACAGTACAGGTTATGTTCTACACAACTGGTACCATGCCATTTGACCTTGACCCCAATTTCATGGTTCACTGATTCTGTGAACTTAGATGTTTTTTCGGGCCAAAATACCCCTTTGTAAGACTTTTGTGGAAAATGAATTAAGTGAAAACTATAATAGCTAGGCATCACATAGCTGGTATACAGACACTTTGGGTTATGGTCTATGCAACTGGTGCCATGACATTTGACCTTGATCCCATTTTCATGGTTCACTGACTCTGTGAACTTAGATTATTTTTGGGGCAAAAAAACTTCTTTGTAAGACTTTTGTGGAAAATGAATTAAGTGAAAAGTATAGTAGTGAGGCATCTGATATCTGGTATACATACATTAAGGGCTATGATCTATGCAACTGGTGCCATGCCATTTGACCTTGACCCATTTTCATGGTTCAGTGACTATACGGACTCTTTGTAAGACTTTTGCGGAAAGTGAATTAAGTGAAAAGTATAATAGCTAGGCATCTGATATCTGGTATACAGTCACCTGGAGTTATGGTTTATGCAACTGAAACCATGTCCTGTGACCTTGACACAATTTACATGGTTCAGTGACTCTGTCACTTAGATTTTTTGGAACAATTAAAACTTTTGTGGAAAATAAATTAAGTTAAAAGTATAATAGCTAGGCATCTGATATTTGGTATACAGACATTCAGGGTTTTGGTCTACACAACTGACACCATGTTGTGTGACCATGACCCCATTTTCATGGTTCAGTGACTTTGTGAACTTAGATGATTTTTGGGTGGAAAATGAGTTAAGTGAAAAGAATAATATTATAGCTATAGGCATCTGATATTTGGGAATTATGGTATACACAACTGACGTCACCATGTAATGTGACTTTGACCCCATTTTCATGGTTGAATGACTTAGTTAATGTTGGTCTTTTTTCATTGTTTCTCAATAACTATGGTATCTAGAACACACTTCAGACATTTTTGTGATGGTTAAATGGAATTCTGTCACCTGTCACATGGTCTTGACCTTAACTTTTCCAAAGGCCCACTAGACCTTCAATGAGTTCTATGATGGCGCCGACAGGCGAGACATACTTTAGTGTCAACTCTTGTTTCTCAAAGGTGAGACTCAGCTGATGTTGACAAATCTACCCATCTGTATATCAAATTTAATATTATCTCTGTTATCTAAATGCATTAAATTCTGAAATTTAGTATCTTATTCATATTTTTAATGAAAAAATATTCTTTTATCATTTATTAACTTTTAATAAGTATTTAATTTAGTTAATGTTAAAATAATTCATAGCAGTTGCATCATGGGTAATCTCACAAAATCTCACCTTGCAAGATGTTTGTTCTTATTATGTGTGAAATTTGATGAGATTTTTTCCTTTCTATATAATTTATTATTTATCTAGAATTTATTTGTCATGTCTTAGATTTTAGAAATTATATAACCGAAGAAAATAAAAAATTGAAGATTTAATCATGGACCAATTTTATTCTTAAATAAGTTTTCTGTTGTTGGTTTTTTTCTATATTAAAATGTATTTTCTGTAAAGAAAAAATGATAACATATGAAACTCCTTTCAGGAGTCAAAATCTTTCTGACTTCTCGTTATTTTTTATTATACACTGATCTCCAATTCTTTAGGTTTTTTTTTCTGTGTTATCACACCTTGTCAAGAATTAAAATTACATGTAATGTTTTTTTAAATTTTAAGTGAGATCTGAAATAATTGTTTTTAGGAATTTCTCAAATCTGTAGATACCGACCAATTTAACAGGTAACTGTGTTAATTAAGGGTTTTTATAAAGCCATGCCAGATTAATTCCTAGTTCATCAGATTGGCCGATTGCTTGAACAAGCCACTGAGAAGCAAGTAAGTTTTTCTTACTGCCCCATTTCTCATGCCTCCTACATCTAAAAGCAATTTGATTTTACATCACCATGTTTTGAATAAAAATATAACTCTATAATGCATAAAATCGATTTAGTTTTTCATAAAACATAGAAAATAATGAGATGTGGAATAAGTGTACATGACATAATCTACAAATGAGTCAATATGAATGACAATTTTTTTTAAGTTTATAAGTGTGTAAAAAAGGTACAATTGCTCTTTTTCTGAAGAATTATCAATTTCTAACAGAAGAGTTCTTTTGTTAACTGTTATCCTTCCCATGCATTCTCTCCTTCTTTCAACTTTAAAAAAAGAACATTTTGTCCATCAGTAATAAATTAAAAGCGCATCCAAATATGCTAATTTTAGAAGAAAAACAAATAAAGAATATTTTGCTCTCTCTCATCTGATATTTTCATGCATTGTCCAACAAACTATGAATTAATTTGATGTGGACTTCGTAGGTTGAAGTTGTATGATGATCCTTCATTGAAGTTTTTTGCCTCAGATGCTCCAAAATATTTTCATTCCATCAGTCATTGAAGTCAGGTGATTGATTCAGGCTACTATGAGCCTCTTGTTTGTCCAGTATTAAGCAATGATCATTTTGAACTCCTGTTTTGTTATGACTGATCTGTCACATGTATGTAAATTATTTTAAAAAATATTATAAACCATTCTTTGCTCTATTTAATGCACATATTTGAAGGAATCTTTTATGAAAGTTTTAATTGTTTCTGAATGTATTATAATGATGACAATAAATGATTTTTACTGAAATAACATATATTTTGTTGTGTTTGGTTAAATGAATTTCCAACACTGACATTCTGAATGCTGAATTCATTGAGGCACAAAAGGCACTTATTATTCTAAATTTTTAGCACTTTCTCAGAAAAAATCTTTTATATTTCATTCAAAAATGTTTCAAATTTGTGTACATGCATTCTACAGTGATGTTCCTCGATGTCCATAAAAGGATGCATGGGATTGATTTTTAGGGGTCCCCCTTTTAATAGCTCACCTGGCCAAAGGCCATGTAAGCTAATGCCATCACTATTGTCCATTATTGATTTGAAAATCTTCACTGAAACTACTCAGCCAATTTGACTTAAACTTTGTAGGAAGGATAAATGTAATATTGGAAACATACCATCTTTATTTTGAAAAGATTGGATAAAAATCATGGCTAATGTTACTAAAACAAGAGGCTCCCAGGAGCCTGAATCGCTCACCTGGTCTTGATGTTGACCCTAATAAGACTTTTGTAGAGCTAAATGAGCTGAACATTAAAGCAAGCAACAGGTTTTCTCTATCTGCTATAGTTTTCATTCTGTAGGCCCAAAACACGAAAAACCGTTGTTTAGGGACCATAACCTCTATAAGAGGTCATCTGTAAACTTCAATCCTATGAAGACTTTAGTAGAGCTAAATGAGCTGAATGTTTAAGCAAGCAACAACTTATCTCTATCTGCTAAAGTTTTCATTCTATAGGCCAAAGATATGAAAAAAAACGTTATTTAGGGGCTGTAACCCCAATAAGGGGTCATGTGATAACTTCAACCCTATGGAGGAGACTTTTGTAAAGCTAAATGAACTGAACATTTAAGCAAGCAACAGCTTTTCTCTATCTGCTATTGTTTTCATTCTATAGGCAAAAAACATGAAAAAACATCATTCAAGGGGCCATTAGCCCCTATAAGGGGTCATCTGACAACTTCGACCCCATGGAGACTTTTATAGAAGTAAATGAGCTGAACATTTAAGCAAGCAACAATTTTTCTCTATCTGTAATAGTTTTCATTCTTTACGCCAAAAACATAACAAAATGCTATTTTTCACCCGTTTAAGGAGCCATTACTCCTAAAAGGGGTTGTCTGACAACTTTGACTTAAAGGAAACTTTTGTAGAGCTCTTGATGCTGAAGCAGTAGCGTGGCACCAGATATCATCTGTCTCTTATACTTTTTGATTTACAAGCCAAAAACAGTACCGGTAGTCTGACCTTCTGGTCTATTTTTAGTAACGGCGGCCATGTTTTTTGGACCGCGCCGCGGTCACCATTTGTGCAATCTTGGTAGAGGACATCCCATAGATGAAGTATGCAAAGTTTCAAAGCAATCCCTTCAGTCATTTCGGAGGAGAAGATTTTCAAAGAAAAGTTATATCGAGCTAAAAAGGATATATGGTAAAATCGCTAAAATGACTTATAACCCAGCAGCTATAATAGATAGAGAAAATCCAAAGGCTTTTAGATTCTTCACGATTAAAAGCTATACAAAAGTCTCCATTAGGTTGAAGCCACAGGCGTTTGGGTTCAGGATTATTTTTTTTATTAATAACGTTTATATAAAAAAATTTCATACTCGTCTATATACTATAGACGAGTATGAAAATTTTTATATACACGTTATTAATGAAAAAAAATAATCCTGAACCCAAACGCCTGTGGTTGAAGCTTTCAAATGAACCCTTATAGAGGTTATGGTCCTTTAAAGGTCTTCATGTTTTGGCCTATAGAATGAAAACTTCTTCTTTTACCTCATTTAGCTCTACAAGTCACAATTGGGTCGAGTTAGTCAGATGATCAATATGCTGCTTGTGCATGAGCAGTTGACTATCCATATTGGGCCTCAAACATACAGGGTTCAACGTATTGCTCGCGCGGCAAAGCCTTTTATTGCCCTAAAGAATGACAAAAGTACCACCAGAATACCTAAGTATTCAATTATTCATCATGTACCCTTACATTCCCCCAAAATACCACTGATACAGTCACTAAGATCGTAAAATTAAAATCAAATGTCAAAAGCACTGTCTGATGAATTAGCTTATCAATTTTTATAAACATAGAATTTATTGTTCCAACTCTTGTAAAATCAACATCAAAGGTCAAAAGCACTGATGAATTAGCATATCAATTTTTATAAACCTATAATTTAAAGTTCCATCTCTTTAAATTGTCAAAGTCATTCAACCATAAAATTAATGCCAAGGTCAAAAGATGGGGATGCAGCTGTACCAAGCTTCTACTAGGTCATATGCATACGAAGTTTCATCAACCTAGTTATTGAGATATAGAGGTGCTCATAAAACGTAATCATTGCTTTTATATGTATTTAAAACTTGTCTGAGTCACTCAAACCATAAAATCAAGGTCAAGGTCAGAAGATAGGGATGCATAGTTATTAAGACATATGCATAGTTACCAAGTTTCGTCAACTTAGGACTTATAGTTCTTGAGAAATTGAGGTGCTCATAAAACCTTAACATTACTATTATGTATTGAAAATTGTCACTCAACCGGAAAATCAAGGTCAATGTAAAATGATGTATATGTAGCTATGCTAAGCCACTACTGGTGCATATGCTAGTTTCATTACTCTAAGACTAATAGTTCTTGAGATATGGAGGTGCTCATAAAACCTTAACAAGAAGGAGCAAAGAGGCACCAATGGGACATTCAAGTGTCAAAAGTCCGAAAGGGCAATTGCGAAACCGGTAAACACGAACAAAAACAGCACGAGGAAACACAAAACACAAAATCAACCGAACGGAAATCAACAACGCGAACTCAAGTCGTGACAAGAGTGATCTCGGGTGCTCCGGAAGAGTAAGCGGTTCCTGCCTTCTATAGCACACCCGTCGTCTGCACAGTGTCTACCGTAAAATTTCTTAAGTGAAGACAGCAACCGTGGAGCAACATAACCCTGTGTCAGCAATTTATGTGTCAAACGTGACGCTCTGCCAAGGAAATCGATGTAATTCCCGCAAGCTCTGGAGTAGCGAATCAACTGTGATACGAAGACTCAATAAGCAGTGCCGGACGGAATGTTGTTACACAAAAAGGGGAAGTTGACGTTTGGAAAGTTGAAGTCTTCACGTTTGTCATAGAGCTGTGTTGAAAGTCTTCTTTGAAAGTCAATTTCGAGATGTAGATCTAAATATGAAGCAGACTTCCTAGAACCCGTTGTGTTCTTAATGTCAAGCTCCTTGGATATATGAGATGGAGAAAGTCACCAAATCGAGAATTGTTTTGTGAAAGGACATCATCAATATAACGGAACGTGAAATTGAAAGAGAGATAGTCTACGATCTTTTTTGTCTAGAAGAACTTGTAAGCAGTCTGCTTCATATGAATGTAGAAACAAATCAACAAGCAAAGGTGCACAATTAGTGCCCATTGGCATCCCTATTGTTTGCTGAAAAAAAACACGTCCACCAAACTGAACCAATATACTGTCGATAAGAAAATTGAGCATGTCGACTATTTGGTCTTCTGTATATTTGTTCTTTTTTTTAGACTCATTGATGACAAAGTAAGTCTTACTGTAAGTATAATCGACAACCAAATATTTGTACCTGCATTTTCCATTCTTTTGAAAAGGCTAAGTTTAATCAGCTGTGCCAATCGTGATTTGTTCATGTGGAATAGTAGTGTAAAGAGTGTGGAAATCACAAATTTGATGCTGTTGCAAGATGAAACTGATTTCGAGTTAAGAATCTCCAACAGTTCTTCCGAATTCTTCAGGATCCACATTTGATCGACACCATTTCTAGAATAACAACAATCGTAATATTTCTGGAGGCCAGATTTTATTGCAGTTGATATTGAAGTCAGCAGAACTAAAAGAGGTTCTGTGGTACATTTTGATCACCCTACAATGAAACGCTGTTTATATGGATTTTTATGTAATTTATGAATCCAATGCAGGGATGGAATGTCATCATTGTCAGCACCAGCAGAGAGCCCGCAGGAGAAAATGACAAATTTGTGATTGTCAATAATTCCCTCCTTAGACAGTGTTGTAGCTGTGTATGTGGTGCTTATTTTAGCAATACGTTACAATACTCTGATGAAAAAGGGGGAATGTTTCCAGGCCAATTTTGTCGAAGGCACAGGATACGGTTACGGCAAATTTGGGCAAAACCGTAACAATAAGAAATTCTTATTGTTACGGCAAAGTCGAAAATCGGGGACGGAGACCGAATCATTAACGACTGTAACAATAAGAATTTTCTTATCATCGATTTTGTGACGATATGAATCATATAATACAAGCGGGCAAAAAATTTAATGATCTAAATTTTACTTAAATTAATTTTGATGATTTATGACACACGTACGCGACACAACCAACCATTGATTTTCAGTTTTTATTTTATTCCTGCGCATTTCTGGTGAAACCATTTGTTTTAAAGTATCATATTGAACATAAAATTTTTAAAAAAAGTTGCGGATTGGAAGAAGTTAACTATAAATATCTTATGTTTGGTAAATCTGCCGTAATAATAAGTGCCGTAATAATAAGAAATGTTTGATTGTTACAGTCGTAACAGATTCGGTCTCTGTCCCGTCATCCATTCCCGATTTTCGTCTTTGCCGTAACAATAAGAATTTCTTATTGTTACGGTTTTGCCGCCATTGTGTGCCTTTGTCGAAAATCTACACAAAAATTACAAAATTTTCGGAGTAAAGGGAAAAGATAAACCCACAGGCACTTGTTTCTAGAAAAAAAACCCAAACTTATATACTAACCTTAATAAACTTTTTTTTGTCTATAGAAACAAGTGCCTGTGGATAAATCGTCTTGGAAATGGAAGCAAGGCAGTAATCTTGCTTCCGAAAAATTGGGAGACACATCTCATAGCGGTCCATCTTTCTACTAATGTAATTATTGCATTTTGTGCATGTTTATTATGTAACCGTTTGTTTTGATATGTAAGGGTGTACTTTTCATAAAGAATGGCTATAACAATGACGTTTTTCCCTATGTTATTGCTTTCAAATGAAGTGTGGTGTACATCACAAACATTTAACGCACCTGTGACCTTTTTTTTATTATTATTATAAATGACGGCATCACGTCTCTAATGTATCAAATGTGATGCTGTGTGTAGAAATTTCAAATCCTTCTGTTTGCCGAAAAAAGTTGACATTCAACAGCTTTATTCAAATGAGTTAAATAATATCATTATCGGCCATGTAAGTAAATTTTTTTTTTCATTTTTAAAGATATTTATAAATTGGGTTTCAACAAACTAACCTTAAGCGGAAAGCCTTAGGTTTGTTTTTTTTAGCTCACCAGTGACCCTTCGGGTCAGGTGAGCTATTGCCATCACTTTGCGTCCGTCGTCCGTCGTCCGTTAGCTTTTTTCATACATCTTTTTCTCTGAAACTGCTTGGCCAAATGTAGCCAAACTTGATATGGTTGTTCCTTTGGGTATTGTGCATAAAGTTTGCGTTGGGATTTTGGATACGTCAAAAAACATGGCCGCTGTTACTAAAAATAGAACTGGGGGTCAAAAACAGTTTTTTGCTAATAACTCAAAAACGGTGACAGATATCAAAATTCTGGCAAGGGTAAAAGTAATCAGCACCTAAAGATCTACCTGCCCTGAAATTTTTAAGAAGATGCAACAACCGATGTAGGAGTTATTGCCCTTTTTCTGGATTTTTTCAAAATTTTGCACTTAACTAGCCCTTTATCTTAAAAACTATACAAGATATTTTAAAAATTCAAATTGCATATGATTAAGCACATTAAGATCTACATTTCATGTAAATAGGTCAAAGCCGTGGAACCATTTATTTTAGAAGTTATGGCCCTTAAAGCGTCAAAATTTACAATTTTTCATTACTTTTTCCCTGAATTTCAAAGATTAACTTGTCTGACACCATGCATGCATCCAACTTCAACCAAACTTGGCACAGTTGTTTAATAGCATAAATGCTACAAGTGCATCGTTCATATTTTTTAATCGTCAAAAAATATGGCCGCCATGGCTAAAAATAGAACATTGGGGTAAATTGCAGTTTTTTGCTAATAACTCAAAAATGGTAACAGCTATCAAAATTCTGATGGGAGACAAAAGTGATCAGCATCTCAAGATCTACCTGCTCTGAAACTTTCAAGAAGATCCAACAATTGATGTAGGAGTTATTGCCCTTTTTCTGGATTTTTTCAAAATTTTTCACTTATTTAGCCATATATCTTGAAAACTATACAAGATATTTCAAAAATTTAAATTGCATATGATCAAGCACATCAAGATCTACATTTCATGTAATTGGGTCAAAGCTGTAGGACCATTTCTATAAGGAGTTATTGTCCTTAAAACAACAAAATTTACCATTTTTCATTACTTTCCCCCTGAATTTCAAACATTAACTTGTCTGACACCGTAAGACCAACTGCATCCTAACTTGGCACACTTGTTTAATAGCTTATATGCTACAACTCTATCGTTCATTTTTTTGATTCGTAAAAAAACATGGCTGCCATGGCTAAAAATAGAACATAGGGCGTAAATTTCAATTTTTGCTAGTAACTTCAGATATCAAAATTGTGCAAGAATCAAAAGTGATCAGCATATTAAGAACCTGTCCTGAAATTTCGGAAAAGATCTGACTGCTGATGTGGGAGTTATTGCCCTTTTTAGCTCACCTGGACCGAAGGTCCAGGTGAGCTATTACCATCACTTGGCGTCCGTCGTCGTCGTCTGTCGTCGTCGTCTGTCGTCGTCTGTCGTCGTCGTCGTCTGTTAACAATTTTTCAAAAATCTTCTCCTCTGAAACTACCAAACAGAATTTAATGAAACTTGGTATGAATGATCCTTAGGGTGTCCTGCACCAAACTTGTGTTTCGATTTTTGATCCGTTAAAAAACATGGCCGCCGTTACTAAAAATAGACTAGGGGGGGTCAGACTACTGTTTTTGGCTTATAAATCAAAAAGTATAAGAGATAGAGGAAATATGAGGCCACGCTACTGATTCAGCATCAAAAGCTCTACAAAAGTCTCCATTTGGTCAAAGTTGTCAGATGACCCCTTATAGGGGTTACGGCCCCTTAAAGGTGAAAAATAGCATTTTTTCATGTTTTTGGCCTACAGAATGAAAACTATTGCAGATAGAGATTAGCTGTTGCTTGCTTAAATGTTCAGCTCATTTAACTCTACAAAAGTCTCCATAGAGTCGAAGTTGTCAGATGACCCCTTATAGGGGTTACGGCCCCTTAAAGGTGAAAAATAGCCATTTTTCATGTTTTTGGCCTACAGAATGAAAACTATTGCAGATAGAGATTAGCTGTTGCTTGCTAAAATGTTAAGCTCATTTAGCTCTACGAAAGTCTCCATAGGATCGAAGTTGTCAGATAATCCCTTATAGGGGTTACGACCCCTGAAAAATGGCATTTTTTCATGTTTTTGGCCTACAGAATGAAAACTATTGCACATAGAGATTAGCTGTTGCTTGCTTAAATGTTCAGCTCATTGAGCTCTACATAATTCTCCATAGGGTCGAAGTTGTCAGATGACCCCTTATAGGGGTTACGGCCCCTGAAAAATAGCGATTTTTCATGTTTTTGTCCTACAGAATGAAAACTATTGCAGATAGAGATTAGCTGTTGCTTGCTTAAATGTTCAGATCATTTAGCTCTACAAAATTCTCCATAACTAAGGTCGAAGTTGTCAGATGACTCCTTATAGGGGTTACGGCCCCTGAAAAATAGCGATTTTTCATGTTTTTGGCCTACAGAATGAAAACTATTGCAGATAGAGATTAGCTGTTGCTTGCTTAAATGTTCAGCTCATTTAGCTTTACAAAATTCTCCATAGGGTCGAAGTTGTCAGATGACCCCTTATAGGGGTTACAGCCCCTGAAAAATAGCGATTTTTCATGTTTTTGTCCTACAGAATGAAAACTATTGCAGATAGAGATTAGCTGTTGCTTGCTTAAATGTTTAGCTCATTTAGCTCTACAAAATTCTCCATAGGGTCAAAGTTGTCAGATGACCCCTTATAGGGGTTACGGCCCCTGTAAAAAGCGATTTTTCATATTTTTGGCCTACAGAATGAAAACTATTGCAGATAGAGATTAGCCGTTGCTTGCTTAAATGTTCAGCTCATTTAGCTCTACAAAAGTCTCCATAGGGTTGAAGTTGTCAGATGACTCCTTATAGGGGTTATGGCCCCTTATAGGTGAAAAATGGTGTTTTTGGCCTATAGAATGAAAACTATTGCAGGTAGAGAAAAGCTGTTGCTTGCTTAAATGTTCAGCTCATTTAGCTCTACAAAAGTATAGGGTCAACATCAAGACCAGGTGAGCGATTCAGGCTCCTGGGAGCCTCTTGTTTCTATTTTTTTTCAAAATTTTGCACTTATTAAGCCCGATAACTTGAAAACTAACCAAGTTATTTCAGAAATTTAAATCGCATATGGTTAAGCACAATAATATCTACAAAATATATGCATCCGTGTAGTTCAGGTGAGCGATTCAGGCTCCTGGGAGCCTCTTGTTTATAAATTTTTTTAATACGGTTTTGAGAAAAAAATAAATTGGGATTTTGATTTTACAATTTTATACACACGTATTTAAATTCCAGTTTAATTGTACTTAATATCGACTAAAAAAAATCGACCTCCTACTCTATAAGGTCATTAATATCGACTAAAAAAATCGACCCCCTACTCTAGAGTAGGGGGCCTATTTTTTAGTCGATATTAATGACATGAATTCAAGCCCCTTACTTGTGATTCCGGATCCTGTTTTATTCCAAGTAGTACTGTCACGTTATAAACTTTTAAATATTCCAAATCCTATAAAGATCGAATGAGAAGCCTTTTTCTTATTTGTAACCATGTTTTTAGATTAAAAGTGATACAATTTATCCTGAAAAAAACCCAACTATTTCAAATTCAACGAAACGAACTTCTATAGCAAATTAACCGGACAGCAATGAGGACAAAATTCGCGCCTGCTTGCGCTGCTTTTTGAACAAGTATTCGATCCTTATTTTAGAAATTCTATCCAAAAGGTTTGGATGAGATATTGTTGATTATTTTAAAGATGAGGGAATACTTAGAGAACTACAGCATTAATCACCATAAAAAGGACACAACCAAAATATCTTTTTAGAATTTAGACGCACTCGTGGAACCAAAAAGAAGGAGAAATTTCAACCGATATTTTTTTTTATAAACGAAAAGTCACCAAACATTATCTTACCTATATTTCATGATACACGAATCATAAGAAACGAGAAAGAGAAGTTCTTGTACCCAAAGCATATGTGAAACGTACACTGAGTGATAGAAATCTTTTTGTTGCAGAAATTGATAAGCTCTCGAATCATGCACACTAGCATATTCAGGCGCGGATCCAAGATTTTCGATTAGAGGGGGCGCGGGTATCAAATAGACGCCCTTTTTTTATTGATTTCATGGTAAAAAATCCACTTTTTCACATTTAAGGAGGCGTGCAGCGGGTGCACCGCCGCCTGAATCCGCGCCTGCATATTTCACACTATTTTTACTAGATTAACGGTGAAATTTCTAAAATGTTTTCGGTCAGTACTCCTCAGGACACTGGGGTAATGGATCAGCACCTGCTTTGTAATTTACAAATCGTGATTTTCTGACCTGTAAACAGTTGCTAATTATATACAGTGACGTGCCAAAGTATTGCAACATCTAAAAAGTTCCCCAACAAATCAACCAAATTCGATTTTTTTGAGAAAAAAAATATTGTGACTTCTGCAATTTTCACAGTAATAAGAATATATTTTGAATTTTATTTGTTTATATTTAAAGTTTTTTTTCTGTATCCTACACAAAGAAAAATAATTCTTAGATAGATGGTAGAGTTTGGGCAGTGGCGGATCTGAGATAATCAAACTAGTTAAGTTTAGTTTAAATTTTCTCAGGGCGGATCCAGAAGTTCTGAAAAGAGGGGCCCACCCTATATTCAACCAAATTTTTTCGCCAAAAGGGGCCCGGTCCCAAGCCCCCCTGGATCCACCTATGTTCGGTATCATTTTTTTTATTGAATTTAATAGAGTAAATCATAGACCTGAATGGCTATTCATATATGCAGGTCTATGAAAAAAATGGATAATAAAAGTTCTTTTTGTATTCAAATTGTGTCTATTATTAAACTACCAAACGGAAGTCAGATCCAAAATAAAAAAAATATTCTCCTATTTAATTCACATCTATAAAAACAAATTTCATGAAAATATGAGCCATTGAATGTGACTTTTCAGGGCAACAGTGGTACATTGTAATACAAATTTCTCTTTGGGTTCTTAGTTTATTAACTTAGTATGCCAATCTGTTTCAGTCCCCGTTGTTTTCATCCCCTAATATTATCCCACGTTTATAAATGTGGATGAACATCTTTCTCAGTTTTTCGTGTGTTTGTAATATGATTCAAAGCAAATAACATTAAAATACATTGAACACTTTTGTTCACACCGGTAATCTATAGAAAAACTTTGTATATTGCAATGTACATCCGGGCACCTGTCCGTAAATTTACCTTTGAATGGAATGCGCACCACGTGCACCTGTTCAAACAAACCGTCCATGTTAATGATGACAGAAACGTTCATGATTGATGGTGTTTTATACGTCAACTTCTGTTTACACTCTATAATCAAATTGTTTTTTCTAGAACATGTAAAAGATTACAGTTGTCCTTAAAATCAATTAACAATCTGGTACTCTCAATTTTTGATGCAGGACCTTAAAATTTTCATTGACAAAGGTCCTGGACCTGTCAGTATTTATAAGAACTCTTATTGAGGAACTTTCAATTTCTTCTGAAGAACCTTTCATTCTGGACTATTTAAACCATGTTACATCATAGACCTGTATATTAAATAGATTTGCAACTTGTTAACAGGTTGGGATTAAACCCCGTGTAGAGTAATAATTACTGTGTAGATGGGATAAACCGTCTATACGGGTATAAATTTATCCACGTATACGAGGATAATTTTTTTATGTGAGGATTTTCGGGATTGGAACAAAAAGCGCATGTTGCACGCTAGTCAGGTAAGAACTTTTAAACTTTATCTTTCCTCGTATACGTGGATAAATTTATACCCGTATAGACGGTTTATCCCATCTACACAGTAATTATTACTCTACACGGGGTTTAATCCCAACCTGGTTAATTGTCCAGTATACATGGTATATGTGTGAAAATATCACTAGTTGATAAATGAGAGTTGGTTTATTTTTTGAACTACTTCAATGCCATTCTATGGAATTAATCAGAATAAATTGCATTAAACAGAGAAAAGATTAAGGAATATCTGTGTGAAAATTTTATTTTATTTGGTTGAGAAATAAAAATTTTGTGACAATTTAAAGTGAAAACTTTACGAAAATTTTGTAAAATATTGTATTTTCATAAAAACTAGGGTAGTACTGGCTCTTTCGAAACTCCTCTAAAGTGCCAAATGTTATAGAAGTTATTTTAACACAAGTAAAATCTTAAAACATTTAAGGGTGGCTGTAAAAAAGAATCATATAAAAATCTGAAATGGTTTTTGAGATATTACAGTATAAAGTTGAACTTTTAAAATTGTTTATTTTGTATGAAATCTCGTTTATTGGCATGAGATATTGTGAGATTTCACCAATTTGCAAATCTATTTAATATACAGATATATGGTTACATCAAGCACAATATTTTCACTTGCACATTGAATATGTTGATATTCAAGATTGTTAGCACAATTTTATGGCCATCATGCCCATAGCCTGTGGCACACCTGCAATATAGTTAATATATATGTATATTAATTTATATTTTTAGATTAGCCCATTGGCTACCCAAGGTCAGCAGCTATTACAGATCATACATAAGTAACAAATAAGTTTTCAATTTATTCTTTAAGTTTTCAGTTTGGAAGCTATATGATTATGAACATGTACAGAATTATTATTATGTTCAATTTTTAACTTCAGTATTTAAGAAATATGTTAACTTAATAGACAGACATGTCACAGAAATTATATTTGAAGTTGGATACATATATATAAGATTACAAATTTAATATCTGTAGAGCTTTAATGCCAACTATACAGTAACATAAATATCATATAAAAAGAACATAATTGATGGTACATGTATTTGTTACATTTTTCTTGTAAAATGAACATAGCCTATTATATAACTTAGCTTTATTTATGCAACTAGGTCTAATGAAAAAAAAAACCAACAACAATGAATTTAACTAGGTATTCATACTAACTACATGAACTATGTAAAGCAATGTTTGAAATTTTACTTTTTCTGCCAGTAATATTCCTTTTATGTCATTTTCTTTCATGTAAATAACACTTGTACTATTTTTTTATTTGTTAAATTTCTTATAGTTAGCTCAAGAAAATGTAGGGCCCTTGTGCATTGTCTGTTTATTTGGAACAAAAAATATTAGAAAGATATGGCGGTGAACATTCTTGGATTGGCTGTTTTGCTTGTTTTCTACATTATTATACTGGTGGTTGGAATTTATGCTGCCAGAAAACTAAAAGTTGCTGCAGGGTCCAACCGATTAGAGTCCTCCATTGTTGCTGGCAGAGATTTGGGAACAGTTGTAGGAATCTTTACAATGACTGGTAAATATTTATAGGAAAAAATGTCTTTTTTCTGGTTTACAAAGTGCACAATGTGGGAAGTACATGTATGCTTATTTAATTTAAAGAAAAATCATGAATGTTTTAAAATGTTCAGTTAAACCTAATATAACCTTTAAATAACCCCAAATAGTGTCTTAACTGCCTTAAAAGAAATTTATTTTGAGGTTGCATTCATGGAATTAGTTCATTAACTAAACACCTTTACTGATCAAATACTTAATTGCAAAAGGATTTTGATCTTGACAGATTTAACTGTTGGAGAAAAGAAGTACATGTAATATTACTATATATATATATATAACTTAAAAAAAAACATTACTAATTAAAAGAGCTACATATATGTATATAGTTTTGTGCAAGGCCACTTGTAAAAAAGATGAAAAAATCATAGTCCTGAAAGTGCTTAAAGTGACAAAATTATTGACTCTTACTTTTATTTTACAGCAACAACAGTGGGAGGTGGTTACATCAATGGAACAGCTGAATCCATAGCAACTAGTGGACTAGTCTGGACATTAGCTCCATTTGGTATCTTTATTGGATTAAACATTGGTAAGCAACACTAGAAAATGATCCCAAAAAGAAAATATGTGTTGCTTGTAAGTAAATTAATGATTATGAGATGTGCAATAAATATACATAACACAAACTCTGTAAAACAGCATCTATTAAATAATTCAGGTTATTTTTATGCCCCATCTTTGAAAGTGGAGGAGCATATAGTGTTCAGGTCTGTTTGTCCGTCCGCTCATCCGTCCATCCTTTCGTCTGAAATCCCTTATTTCCAAAGCACTTACTGACGAATGCCACATCAATCATATTGGTATGGTAGGTGCATCTAGTGATGATAAGAATATTGCATGCTTCGGATGCTGGATGTGACCTATATTTTCTGCATGAATTATCATGTACAGAAAAATTGGTTATAACTAGCAACTTTTAGTTTTCTGGCAGCATAAATTCCAACCACCAGTATAATAATGTAGAAAACAAGCAAAACAGCCAATCCAAGAATGTTCACCGCCATATCTTTCTAATATTTTTTTTGGTTAAAGTTTATTCCCTCTAACTGACAAGTGCTACACCAACCATATAGGTATGGTATGTGCACCTAGTTATGCTAAGCACAATGCATGCTTCGGATGCTGGCAGTGACTTATATTTTCCGCATGAATGACCACTTATAGAAGAATGGTTAAAGTCCATTCCTTCTTACTGACAAATGCCATAGTAACCAAATTGGTATGGTAGGTGCACCTAGTGATGCTTAGCACAATGCATGCTTCCGATGCTGGATGTGACCTATATTTTCTGCACGAATGACCACTTATAGAAGAATGGTTCAAGTCCATTCCTCCTTACTGACAAGTGCCATACCAACCAAATAGGTATGGTAGGTGCACCTAGTGATGCTTAGCACAATGCATGCTTCGGATGCTGGATGTGACCTATATTTTCCACATGGATGGCCTCTTAAAGAAGACTGGTTAAAGTCCATTCCCACTTACTGACATGTGCCACATCTACTCTATTGTTATGATAGGTGCACCTAGTGATGCTAAGCACAATGCATGCTGCGGATGCTGGCAGTGACCTATATTTTCCCCATGAATGACCACTTGTACATGTAGAATGGATAAAGATCATTCCTTTTTTACTGACATGTGCCACATCAACTATATTGGTATGGTAGGTGCACCTAGTGATGCTTAGCACAATGCATGCTTCGGATGCTGGCAGTGACCTATATTTTCCGCATGAATGACCACTTAAAGAAGAATGGTTAAGTTAAAGTCCATTCCTTCTGACTGACAAGTGCTTTGATAGCAACCATGTTGATGCTTTAGTGATTTTGGAAAAAAATAAATGTTGCGAGATGGGGCATTATGTCTTTTGGACATATTCTTGTTTGCTTTCATTCTTTCGATTCCCAGGACTGTTTTCATGCTTTCAGAAAATTGTTATATTGCTTTGATGGAAGATTTAATCTTTCATGTGAAAGACAGCAAAAATATTTATACCCAAAAGACTCATTTCATCACAGTTTTCGTCCTGTATTATATATCTTTGTCTATCACATACTTATATATTTAAATATTCTCACTTTTAGGAGGGCTTGTCTTTGCCAAAAAGATGAGAAGTCAGAACTACCTGACAATGTTGGATCCTTTTCAAGAGGTCTATGGGGATATTGTTGTGTTTATGGTGTACCTTGCCTCGCTTTGTGGAGATGTTTTCTGGACAGCCTCAATTCTATCAGCATTAGGTAAAATCATGCAGAATTTTGAGTTAAGAATGTATATTGCTTTGTTTTGAGTGTATTAAAGGCATAAATCACACAATTTTAGGTTTTTCAAACAATACCACACAAATACCAGATGGCAAAATATTAAAAAAATATTTAGCTTCCCAGGCCCCTGCCTTATTTGTTCTGAGACAACTTCAATGTCCCTTTTTATTGCTTTTTCATAAAGTAAAAAGAAAAATCACTTGCCTTGCCCACTTTATGGACCAATACAAAAATGAATTAGAAGCCTACCTGCCTCATCTATTTTTTTGACAAAAATGGCCTGAGAAGCTAAGTTTATTCATGTATGGCCCAAGGTACTTAAATAGTCACTGAAGTCCAATCAACCAAATAAGATAGCGCAAACAAAATTTTGTCCCAGAATTAGCACTTGAACTTTGACATTCTTTAAGGGATGTATAGTCACACATTTTTACCACAAGTTAGGTCAAGGACACTGTCATATAGTTTGATGCCATAGAAATACAATTTATATTAACATCTTTATCAAAGGAATTTATTGCTTTCTATTCAGTTTCTGTCAAAAACTGTTTGCAGTTAAAATTTGAAATTGATATGAGACATTTTCATGTTTTGACATATCATGGGTTGTACGTTCATATAACTTTTACATATTTTATACGATCATGCATGTCATTTGCAATTAAATGTCAAAAGACATATACATTTGCTTATTTATGGAAGATAAACATTTTAATTTTGTATGGAAATGCTTTGAAAATAATCAATGTGAATGCATCTAATTCATATTCTAATGACTTCATTTTCAGGGACCAGTTTAAGTGTGATTGTAAACATTCCATTGACAGTTGCCATAGTAACATCATCAGCCATTACTATCATCTACACAATGATTGGGCAAATGATATCAGTAGCCTACACAGACATTGTACAACTTGTTCTCATAACTTTTGGTCTAGTAAGTCTAAGGGAAGGAATTACTTGTTGTTTTCTGGACATGCATGAAAAAAAGAATAGATTTGAAGGGGATAAACATGCATTTTATTTTGTATGGAAATGCTTTAATGATTCATGTGGATATATAAGTTATTATTTTACATATTTATGTTGAATCACTTTGTCTGTAGAAATTTCAGTTAAACTTTTGTGGCTCCCGAAGGGTTAAAAACGACCTGCGACCTGAGGGCTTTTTAAGGGCAACTTCCGACCTACACTTCATAAAATCGACCTAAGCCAAAAAATGACCTGCGACCTCCGCCAAAACATGCCTTTTAAAAGCGACCTTGCGACCCCTTTAAAAGCGACCTTGCGACCTGAGGGGGTACCCTGCGGGAGCCCCACTTTTCTCAGAAATCATATATGAGGAAGATTTTTTTTGCAGGATGGCTCAGTATGATAAAATGTATGTCTTAAGTTACTGTCATTGGCTCTACGGATGGTGTTTATTTGTCCCATTGGCACATTACTTCCTTATTTTTCATTTAAATTTATGCATCTTCAGACTTATGTCCTTAACAGCCATATTTGTACCTGACTCCAAATGATGGTTCATTAAATGACCTTACATGTCAACTGCAATTAAATGTAAAAAAAAAGATTTATACATTTGCTTATTACATGTACTAGATAATTGCATGTTTATCATATATACACAATTGTAAAGAACATGTCATATGCTTTTACAATATGATATCATAGCTTATTTACAATGCATTGTTTTTATACTGTGTTAAATAGAAAAAATTATTCTTAACAAAAATTGCAACAATTTATTGGATATTGAGTTCTCATGTGTATATGTAATTTATTTTCAAATTTTATGATTTTATTCTAATTCTTTTAGGTCTTTAGCTTGCCATTCATCCTGACCAATGAAAATGTTGGAGACATCAGTCAGACCACCAAGATATGGGTGGGAGAGTTTCCTACCAGTTTTGCTGGCCAATGGGTTGATTTATTCATAGCTATGGTAAGCGTAGAATGTGTCAAGATTTTAATGTGTTTTGCTTGAATTATGATACCGTGGATTCATTTATTTTCATGGGTACCAATTTTTGTGGTTTGATGAAAAAGAATCAGTTCATTGATTCTCAAATTTGGTTCTGAAGTCAGCAGCATATGGTTAAATGTTATATTTCCTTTTCCTAGGTTATTAAATTTGCGGGTCAAGGCCACCAACAAAAACCATGAAAATTGATACCCCACAAATAATAATTAAAGCACATTAATTTAAATTTGTTTAAAATTTGTGATTTCTCTGTTTGAATGAATTCTGGAGGATTAACCTTTTGCCCAGTATATGATTTTTGTATTATTACATAGATGCATATGAAATACCGATTTTTCCCTGTGAAATAAAATCTGGTAAATTCACAATGTGAAATAACCAAAACATTTTCACTATTGCGTCCTTTCACACCAAACTCAATTATGACTTTGTGAATTGTATTGCGTTGTCAGCATGACTCCCCTGTCTAAATTCATATGTCATTCAAATAAATCGGATCAAAAACGAATTGTCTATGTAATAAATACAATGATCAATTAGGTCTCACAAATAATAAAAATATGATCACTCTTGAGGGAACGCACTCAGATTTAACTTGTGCACGGAACTTATTATATCAGATGCGTTCACTGACTGGTGATCATAATTTGGTTTATATTCACTCAACCCAATTAATTATCCTATAAATCTGAGATCCCCATTGATGGCCATATTAAATGCACTAAAAATATATCTTGGTGCACGAACTTGGAAACTTGTTGACATCTTAAGAATTTGTTTTCATACATCTTAACATTTTCACAATAACCTAAAGATAATTTTTTATTTATGCCTCACTGTTTTGTTGAAGGCTGCTGGCCGTTTTTCATTGTGGTCTTCTAAGATAGCTTTTTGTTAAGGTGGGCTGTTTCGTGTACAATTATTCCACATCTGATTGTCTTCCAATACATATTTCGTAAACCTTTAATACTACTTACTTTGTATGTTCATTTTTTTCAGACTTTAGGGACCATTCCTTGGCAGGCCTATTTCCAAAGAGTCCTGTCTGTAAAATCAGGGTCCCAGGCCCAGATTCTCTCTGTTGTAGGGGCCTGTAGTGCTGTAATTCTAGTCATTCCATCAGTCATCATAGGTGCAGTAGCTACTAGCGCTGGTAAGTTAAAGACAGGGTCCTAAGTTGGGGACCCAGGCCCAGATCATCTCTATTGTAGGGGCCTGTAGTGCTGTAGTTCTAGTCATTCCTTCAGTGGTCATTGGTGCAGTAGCTACAAGTGCAGGTAAGTTAAAGATAGGGGTCCTAAGCCAGGAACCCAGGCCCAGATCCTGTCTGTTGTAGGGGCAAGTAGTGCTGTAGTTCTAGTCATTTCCCCAGTCATCATTGGTGCATTAGCTACTAGTGCTTGTAAGTCATGCAAGTAAATTAGGTTCATAAGTACCGGTATATCTTTTTTTTTGGAGAGTCTTGTTTAGCCTGTTACAATTTACACCAAATATGATTGAATTTAAGTTAGTTATTTAAGCAGAGACCTTGGTGTCATCCACAAATTTTGTTTTTTCCAGTCTTTTTTAATTGAAGTGCTTATTCTTAGTTGAATATATTTGTGAGGAAGATACCTGTTTCAATTTTGGATCCATTTTTACACCACAACATCATGGTTCTCACAGGGGCTTGAAAACCTAGAAAGTACTTGAAGTTGAAATTCGGAAATTGAGGCCTTGAAAGTATTCAAATTCAAAGGAGGTCCTTACATAACCTTGAAAACTTTGAGTATTTTGTCAATGACAGTGAGCAAACAGGAGAGTAAATAAAAAAAATCGAAATAATGTTCATCACATGCTACATATGAACAATGTTTTCTTTGACAGATTGGAACAAAACTAGTCTTGGAGAATCCCCAATGGACCAAGGAAAAGGCAGTATGGTATTACCACTAGTCTTACAACACTTTACACCCAATGCAGTAGCCATTTTAGGTAAGTGTCAGATAAATAGGTAGGTTTCCCCCAAAAAACTAGTGTGGTATTACCACTAGTCTTACAACACTTTACACCCAATGCAGTAGCCATTTTAGGTAAGTGTCAGATAAATAGGTAGGTTTCCCCAAAAAATCTAGTGGGGTATTACCACTAGTTCTACAACACTTTACACCAAATGCAGTAGCCATTTTAGGTAAGTGTCAGAAAAATAGGTAGGTTTCCCCCAAAAAACTAGTGTGGTATTACCACTAGTTCTACAACACTTTACACCAAATGCAGTAGCCATTTTAGGTAAGTGTCAGAGAAATAGGTAGGTTTCCCACAAAAAACTAGTGTGGTATTACCACTAGTTCTACAACACTTTACACCTAATGCAGTAGCCATTTTAGGTAACAAACTGGTTTTACCACCATTATTATAGGATTATTATACCCCAGCAGAAGAGAAGGGTTTACTGGTTTACTTCTGTCTGTCTGTCCTTCAGTCTGCAGCATAACGTTCGTCACATTTTCCCATCACAGTTACATGAAATTTGGTATATGGCTTCAGTATGAATGCTTTATTGCTGGTATTGAAATATGATTTCAGTCTGTCAGATATCAAAGTTTACCGACTAAGTAAATTTTCAACATTTGATATCAATCGTTGAAAATTTTCGTAACAGTTTTCTCTGCAACTACCCACCATAGCTTGGGACTGGATATTTGTTATATGACTTCAGTATGAGGTCCCTTATTGCCTGTATCGAAATTAGGTCTTGTCAAAATTCTACTTCCTGTTTACAGACTTCAATTTTCGACATTAGTCATGATCTTCTCTTGTTGAAAATTTGTGTAACAGTTTTCTCTGCAACTACTTATAACAGGGACTTGATATTTTGTATATTTTGACTTCAATATGAGGTCCTTTATTGTTGGAACCAAAATAGATATGTCAAATATCTACTTGCAGTTTACTGATTTAGTCAATTTAGGGTTTTAGTTGGGTTATACTGAGTGACCAGTAGCTCACAGATTCCTTGTTCGAGATGTAAAAAAAAATACAATAAGGGGGGGGGGGCAAATTTCAAAATCTTCAAACCATCAAGTCCATGAATCTTGTAATATGAAACAATCATATATGACAACCTGCTAAGAAACAAAATCAATATAAACAATGGCAGATTCAGTGGGGGTGGGGTATCGGAGCTGGCCTCTTAAAAAGAATCTTTGATATGAAAAATATTAAACAATAAATATATAATATATATAGTGGAAGATTCAGGGGGTGAGGGTTGGAGACAGCCCCTTTAAAAAATATGTTTGAATCAATAGGAAATTACTTAAACGTGACAATCAATGGGACTGTCTTGGTCCTACACTAGTGAACTATTTGCAAAAGAATTTTAAAACGGCTTTGTTTTTATGCGTCATCTACAAAAAGGGGGGTAAATAGCATTGTTGTCCATTTGTTTTCCCGTCTGTAGAGCAGTGTCAATTTCTTTTGGAAACCATAGATTGCCATTTTTTTAAGTTAAACAATAATAAAATTACACAAAGAAAATTCAATTTTCATCATCATTTCAATTCCTGAAAAAAAAGCTTAATCTTTTGGTATGAATTTTATTTGCCAATTTATATGATAACAATGAAATGATTTATTTTTCAGGTCTTGGAGCTATATCGGCTGCTGTGATGTCATCTATGGATAGCTCAATCCTAGCCTCTAGTTCAATGTTTACTTATAATGTATATGGGCATTTATTAAGACCAAAGGTATTTATATTCTTTTTAAAGATTCTAGGTAAACCAGTAAATTGATTGTTTTGTATGGATACAAAGAACAATACAATGAACAGTCATCAACAATGGATTTTCTTTGAGTTTAAACCAAAATATCCATCAGAGTAAAAATGACAAGATTTTGTTGAACAGGAAGTAGGTCAGCAACTGACCTTAAATGGAATCCAACTTTATGGATCCCCATGCTGATGCTGTGTACCAAAAATCAAGAGGCTGTGATAAGTAGTGGATGAGAAAACTGTTACGAAATATTTTCCTCGTCTGCTCGACATTTACCATTTTATAACCAGGATCTTTCACTCCTTGAAATCCAGCCAAAAATCAAACTCAGGAAACCATTTGAAATGTTCTTGTCAGGGTTTTTCTTCAAAGTACTTATGAGATACTTTTATATGCATGCTGTTGCACATCAAGGGAGCTTGATGGGACCGTTGTCACTTATATTGAAAACAAAGGTATCTAATGAAAAATTAAAATTAAACTTTATATAATGCTTGATATCTAAAAAAGATTCATTATAGAAATTCCTGAGTTTAACATTTATTCAAAAGAAAATTCAGAAAAAATTACTTTCATTTATCTTTAACCAGGATCTGAGTCAACATTCTAGGTGACCTTGATAAATAATCACAATGATAAATAATTATCATTGTACATTATCCTCAGAGTATCTTTTTTTAAATTTGTTTGATTTTGCTAAATGTGTTTTTATTTCTCTTTCAGGCATTAGATTCTGAGTTGTTATGGGTACAAAGATCTTCCATATTTTTCGTTGGACTCCTAGCAACTTTGATCTCTTTATTTGTACCCATTGTCTATGGACTGTTCATCTTGGCAGCAGACGTCGTTTTTGTGATTGTATTACCTCAGCTGATTGGAGCAGTGTTTTTCAAATGGACCAATGGCTATGGAGCAGTAACAGGATACATAGTGGGAGTGGTTATGCGTGTGGGTGCAGGTGAACCCATGATGGACCTTCCTGCTTTCATTCACTATCCAGACTACGATAATGAAACGGGTCAGAATTTCCCTTTCAGAACGTTTGCCATGGTAACGTCTTTATTATGTATTATTATTGTCTCCATAGTAACCAATTTAGTTTTTAAAAGTAAGATTATGGGAACAAAATACAGCCTCACTGAAGCAAATGTTTCTATTAGTAATAAAAAGCTTGTTGAAATGCAGCCAATGGAAAGGTAGTTTGTATAGTTGGTATACCATTTGATATAGAGCTATAATCATTGGTGCTAATTTATTTTTGTATTGGAATTTTTTTTTTTGACTATGGTCTACAACATGTTAAGCTTGCAACTTTTGCAGTTGAGATTTTTCAATGTTCATATTAGAAAAAAAGGGAAACTTTTTTGAGAGTGATTCTTCTTTTTGGTGATCACAAGGGCACCACTTTGTCGACATTGATAGTGCTGAAGCCCTATAGTTTTCAATTTGTCTGTCTGTCCATCTGTCAGCAATCTTAGTGATAACTAAAACTCAAAATTTTAAGGGATATGGGGTGGGAATTTTACATAATGATTATCACTATAGGAATTGCATATTAGAATTTCATTAAAATCTTTTGAATATTTTTGAAAAGACTTAAGATTGATTGCAGACAAGGCCCTGTCTGATTTTGCCAGTATTTAAGTGTTTGTATACTTTTATATTCTTGTTTCTAAAGATCTCCTAAGTAGTGAAAATTAAAACCTGGCTTTAAAAAACTACATTTACTCACTACATAATATATACAATGTATGTGTTTTAAAATTGAGGTCTATTATAAAATACTTTACTGCTAAAAGCATTTGTTGATTTTGCTATTTATTTGCATAACATATCATGGATATGACAATCTCAACAATGATCAGCATTTTGCTTGTGATACTATTCAATCATGATATTTAAAAAAAAAAAAATGTAGAGCTGCTCAATTCAAACCTTGATGGCAGTAATGATATTTTTAAAAACCTTTCTTGACTGCTTCATTGAATGAATGGAAAAACAATTTTGCTCACAACTTTATGTTTTTAATATTAATTTTCTTTTTGTTTTAATATTAATTTTCTTTTTGTGTGCTCTTTACATTTTGCACCCAATCATTTCTGTGAAATAATTTTCCTGTTATCTTTATTTCTCACCTCCATACCACAAAGCAAGTTTTTAGTTTGACCAAGAACTTTTCCTTCTCACATTGCCCAATTTCACGGGCCCTAATAACAAAGAAAAGCTATATGTCCTTTATTTTGTTTTTTTTGTTAAATAGATTTGAATAAAGCAGCTCTATGATATAAGTACAATAACATGTAAGATACCTGGTAAAGATAGCATGCCGAGAAACATCCAAGTACACTGTCTGAATGTGCTTCCAAGTGCACAATATTGCTATGAAAAAACTGCATGATTACAAAATATTTTATTGCATGCAGTGTTCAATCTAGAATTTTTTCACAGGGGGCCTCCCTGGCCCATGCAAGATCACAAAGGGGGCCCTGGATAGGATTTAGGGGCCACTGTTAAGTTTAAACAATTTTATCATATGAGATATTAAGGATCCATCCGTGTAATACTACTTATTTCAAGACAACAGACACAAAGTAATGGCATCTTTAAAGATAGTACTAGAGAACAGCTAGACAAATTCATGCCATTATTCATGAGATGACGTCTTTGCCAAATAGAGACAACAAATACAAAGTGGTGGCATTGAAAAGAAGACTACAGCTCATTATTGAAGAAAGGGGTTCTCTAGCTTACTTTTAATGCAAAAGGAACAAGTCATATGATTTTTCTCCTCATCATACAATCTTTGTTTTTAGAATCCGTCAGCCAAGTCTTTTGAAAGGGTTTTGTGGGGCATTGGGGTTCGCGGCCGATTGAGGCTGATCTGCCGACTTTTCTTGAGCCTTGTCACCAACGCCGTCACTTGTGCTGTCATCCTTTTCATGACTACCGCTGGCCAAAGGTTTTGGGCGTTTTTCCCCGCCGACGACTGCGAAATATGACAATATTCGCTTCATATTTTGACAATTTCTAGACAATGATCGTTGTCAAAAACTACGATAATAATTTCTCTGGTATTCAAAAGACGGTGACTTTAAACACTCAAAAGATTCAGGCTACACACCAGTACCGGACTGGATTGAAATTCCGTATTTTGACGATCTAATATAGTGCGCCCGGAGAGGCCCGCGGAACATATTCTATTGCGCCAAATAGAAACAAAATGCGGTAATGGCGCAATGGCGCAGCCTAGATTGAACACTGGCATGATTTCAAAATATTCTCTAAGGGAAATATTTCTCTTTCTGCATTGCCTGAATGTTTTCTTTATACAAGAGATGGCATGATTTTCAAAATATTTTTGAGTGAAATTTCACTGTCTCCCTCTTTATATATGGTCTTAATATATTCTTAAAAGAGACGGCACGTTTTTTTTACAAAAATCTTTCATATTAAAAAAATTGTGGTTTTTGGCACAAAAGTATAGGTCCAAGAAGACAGACACCTTATATTCCACATAATCATGCAAAAGAAAGAACCACCTGAAAACTATTTTTTGTGCAAAATACCAACTGTAGTTAATTGCTTAAAATTAAATAGTATCCTATTCTCAAAGGCACCCCTACAGGTATAACATTTTTATTAGCCACTTCAATTGCGCAATGATTAATATTGATCAATTCAAAGGAACTTAATTTGTGTCCAACTAATGTCTCTATTTAATTGATCCGAACATCAAAACTTCTTAACACTCTTTTAATAAGATCATCATCCTCTAAAGTGTCTAATGTGTCACCGTCCTGGTAACTGTTCAATTCTGTATGATGATCTTTTTCTCGAAACATAACTAATAAGTGCATAAATTGATCCGAATTAAACACAACATCATTGTTTAATTTCATTTTGATACGATTATTTAATCAATTAAAAACAGATACGATGCTCTGCAGCTGAAACTCGCCAACTGATATTACTATCAAACTGACATCTATTTATACATAGGTTGTCCAATGAGAATAGTGCAGTAATGACTACAGTAAATAAGAAAAACGTACTGTAGTAACCACTTGTCGAAAAATATCTGCTTAGGCACAGTGAATTATGAAAAAAAGTTTAGTTAAAAAAGATATTCCTCTTAGAAATATGAATACATGTACAAATAAATAACAAATAATGAAAAAATAATGAATTGAGTAATGAAAGAATATTGCCTACATATGATGTACATATTGTTTCAAATAAAAATAATGCAAATTCCTTCAGCTCTTGAATAAAAAAAATACTTAACGAATTTTGAATTAACATATAGATAAAGAAAATGATTTTTGTCCTTAATGAAACATGATTTAATTCCATTGTTGCATTTATTCATGATACATTTTCCCAAACATATTGCCTACAAATGATGTACATATGTTTCATAAAAAAAATCCCAAATCCTTGAGCTCTAAAATAAAAAAAAAATACTTAATGAATTTTGAATTCACATATGGATAGATTGTCCATAATTAAGAAATTGATTTTTTTCCTTAATGAAAAATGATTTAATTCCATTGTCACATTTATTCATGACTTGATATTCCTGAACATTGATTTCGGGACAATCATGTTTGATCTTTTGTCTAAGCATAAAATAAACAAAAGTCTTCACGTTTTGCTCTTCAGCGCCTCTATTATCCACAACAGTTCCAATTCATAGTTTTCTGACGTTTTTTTTTTTAACACAGAAGAAAATGTTTGGTCTTTAGGATACAACAAATGATATGACAGTTTGTTTCTATCTTCCCAAATAATTACAAAACAATTTTATTTTCATTAAAAAATCTTCATCTGTGGTCTTTCTGCCTGTAAAAAAAAAGTACATAAGTGCATTTTACACATTAAAATATGGTATATATAAACAGTAAATTTGCATTCATGGTCATTCTCTGAATAGTTCCTTATATATATAAAAATAAAAAAAAATAAAAAATGTATGCTTGCAGAGGAAATTACTTGTAGTTGTACTTAAACTAACTAGCACAATTTCCATTAACCCTTGTCCTGCTAAGCTGCTTCATTTTTAACAATAAACAAATGACGTTTAAAAATTACACATACATCTTTCTTGGTTTGTCCTTTTCCAATGCTTAAAAGCAAAGATCAAGGATTTGTTCTTGCTTTGTATGATAAAGTTTAAAACAAGGATCGATACATAATGGTACTTCTCACTGCTTATGACAAGATAATAGGGGCATTCAGGACAAGTTCCAACATAACACGCTGCTGTAAATGGTGTATGCCATTTGTAACTCTGTGTCTCCTTATGAGGTCAAGTTCATACATTCCTTCTCTATATAATTCAATAACACTTTTGTGGGATTGTTGAATTATTCTCAAAGTAAAGGTTATTTGATATCTATTTAAGATTATTTAAGATGACCACATCTGATTATGCTTTCTTGTCCAGCTTATTTTTGTTTCTGTAATACATGTATTGCTAAAAAAACCATTTCCAAGTTTTTGCTGATATGTCAAGTACAAATTTCTGAATAGAATAAAAGATAAAAAGAATTTTACTTAATTTTAAGAAAAATTAAAAAGTTAAAACACACTGTTTTGTAAAATAGACAAGAACTATTTGACTAAAATGAATCATAAAAAGACAAATATATAAACTCGGAATGTGTTATCTATGTCTTTTATTCCATTTATGAGGTTTTTTTTATTATTGTCCATTCAAACTAACCCAAACCATGTTACTGCCTGCATTATATTATTAATGTCCTAGCATTATTGCTGTAAAAGGGGTACAAGTAGAAAAAAAGGAATAGCTAAAATAATTTACGGAAGTCAAATGAAAAATGAGTTTTGAATAAGACAAATTTCAAGATATTTTTTAAAGGGGCATAGTGGACAGGTTCCAACATAACACGCTGCTGTAAATGGTGTATGCCATTTGTAACTCATGTCTCCTTATGAGGTCAGGTTCATACATTCCTTCTCTATATAATTCAACAACACTTTTGTGTGATTGTTGAATAACTCTCCGAAAATAAGTTTTTAGATCTGTTACTGACGGGCTGTATCTCAACTATGGGTACTTAGACTGAGTATAAACAATAAATTATCAACTGTTGTAATCTGTGTCCTGTTCATGGTTCTAAAAAAAACATGTAGTATATACAAGGTTATATCTTTATATGAAAAAGTTTTCATGTATATTAAAAGGAATAATAACACAATAAAGTATAGAATTAATAAAAAAAAATATTAAAAGGAATAATAATACTTAAAAGATAAAATAAATAGAAAAAAATGTCTTTTTTCTTGTTTCAACACTACGTGGTGAAAGGTGTATCTTATCTTTGATCTTAATCCATTTTAAGGCATTTAAAATTCTTATCCAGGACAAGTTCCAACATAACACGCTGCTGTAAATGGTGTATGCCATTTGTAACTCATGTCTCCTTCTGAGGTCAAGGTCATACATTCCTTCTCTATGTAATTCAACAACACTTTTGTGCGATTTGTTGAATTATTATCCAACAGTGACCAAAAGTTTAAAAGTCATGTTTTATCCACCTAGCAATTGTACTCTTAGTTACTGCCTTATAAGGTTTAACACATGATATAAATAAACTTTGTTCATTTCCTCTTAACTCTTTTGTACATTCTAGATAATCATGTAATGGTTTAACAATACATAGTTTTTCATCAGAAAATGAATGAAATTTTAAAGCTCTTTTTTACTTTGTTTAACTAAATTAGTTATATAAATTGTCATGTAAAATTATTATGATTATACCGTCTTGATTCTCAAGCTCAATTAAATGAATTGTTTGACATCTCTTACTACTTAATAACATAAGTAAAGTTACAGTTTTCTGAGACAATTGGAGCAGAGTAAGTTCTCTGTTAGTAGGCCATGAACTTAACAAACATATAATTTTATTTACATCCCAAGTGGAAGAATATTTTGGTGAAGATGGTCTACAATTATATATACCCTTCATAAATCTACATATAAGTTTTTCTTCCCCAATAGGTTTGCCACTAATTAAACCACAAATAGAGGATATTGCTGATTTTGCTGTGTTTATACCACTATAACCAACATTTTGATTATATAAACTAGATAAAAATTCTATAACATCATTTACAGATGGATAAAATGGATTAGTTTTCCTTTCACTTCAAAATAGCATCCATCTGGAGAAATAGCTCCCATATTGTTGACCTGTAGAACTTCTCCACGATTGTAAGAGGATGTTGATAGAGTTTTCTGATATTCCTTGACTTTTAAGTTGTTTCCTGATCGCCTGAAAGCAGCAAGACGCATTGTCTTTAATGTGTGTTTTCAATTTATGTCTTGTGGTAGGTAAATTGATTTTGTTGGTAGTATCCTCGGCATTTGAAAAAATCTGATGGAGAAATGGCGGAAACCACCTTTGAGTTGGCCACAATGGGGCTATCAGTAGTACATTGTCCACTTCCTCTGCCTTTATCCTTTGTATAATCTTGCTCAGTAAACTGAAAGGTGGAAAAATATAACATAAATAGTCATTCCAATTAACTGAAAAAGCATCTATAGCCATTGCATGTGGGTCGGGACGATATGAAATGTAACATTTATGTTTATAGTTTAACTGACTTGCAAATTAATCTAGATTTGTATGTCCCATCTTGTTTTGAATTTGTTCAAACACTTCTGTCTAAATAGCCCATTGCATATCATCATTTATCTTCCTTGATACTAAGTCTGCTTCAATATTGTTTTTTCCTGGTATATGAACTACACTTAACCAGATTTTCTTATCAATGCACCGCATCCAAATTTCCTTAGCTAAACTATGGAGTTCAGTGTTCTCCCCAGGCCCTTATAGCATCTTGGGTCCCAGACGCTATCAGATTTTACCGAGATGCTATCAGTCTGTACCGCGAAGCTATAAAATTGCTTAAAATTTTTACAATGAAGCCATTCAGGACCATTGGGTAATTGACACCTTTACAACCCAAAGCCAATTATCAAATAAATGATTGGTCTGTTGTCAATAAATTGAAAGATATCGATTTTTAACTAATTAGACTTGATTACAGGTGATTTGCTGACAGCAGGCACCTGCAGCCGAGTGTTTTATTTTGGTTGGACAACCAATCAGAATTGACCAAAATAAAAACAAACACAAGCCATGTGTTTGATACACGTGGGTTTTTGAACTTACAATGAAAAATAAATGAAAACAAAAACTAAAAGACTGATCAAGATAAAAGAATGATTTTTTTACCTTAAAGAATGAATATTGGAATCCTTAAACATCCCTATTTATGATTATATAGTCCAAAACATTGATTTCACACATTTGATTTTGGCAGTAAATTTCTTGTTTCAACGTTACATGCAGCAGTAAAAGGAGTATTTGATCTTTCATCGTTATTCATTGAAAGGCATTTAATATTCTTATCCAGGACAAGTTCCAACATAACATGCTGCTGTAAATGGTGTATGCCATCTTTAACTCATGTTTCCTTCCACGGTCAAGTTTATACATTCCTTCTCTATGTAATTCAACAACACTCTTGTGCCATTGTTGAATAAATCTCCGAAAATAAAAGTTGTTAGATCTTTAACTGGCAGGCTGTATCTCATTCTGTGGGTATTTTGACTGATTATTTACCAACTGTTGTAATCTGTGTCCTGTTCATGGTTCTAAAAATAACATATAGTATATACATGGTTATATCTCTACATAAAAAAGTTTGAAGGTATATTAAAAGGAATAATAATACTTAAAGGATAGAATAAATAAAAAAAATTGTCTTTTTTCTTGTTTTCAACACTACATGCATCAGTGAAAGGTCTATGTGATCTTTGATCTTAATCCATTTAAAAGGCATTTTAAATTTTATCCAAGGACAAGTTCCAACATTGCACGCTGCTGTAAATGGTGTATGCCATCTTTAAGTCATGTCTCATTCAACGGTCAAGTTAATACATTCCTTTTCTATGTAATTCAACAACACTTTTGTGTGATTGTTGAACTATTCTCCAATAGTTAAAAGATGATAATAACTGTTGTAATCTGTGTCCTGTCCATGGTACTGAAAATTAAATACAAATTACTATAGCCACTGAGTGTTTAAATAAATATTCAAAAAACTTGCATATATATAAAGAATTGGTTGGTTTTGTTTTTTGTTTCAACAACAGATTTAACGTGATGACATGGTATTTCCTGATATTTTATATAAGGGAAAATATATTTTTAACTCAAAGTATATAAGTTCTTAACAATGTAACTTACCACATGCTACATGTAAGATTCCAGTTGAGCTTTCTGCCTTACAAAGGGGGCTCCCGCAGGGTATCCCCCTCAGGTGGCAAGGTCACTATTAAAAGGGGTCTGAGGTCGCAAGGTGGTATTATGAACCTTGTCCATTCTGGCTTTCAAAATTAGCATTCTTAGTGTTTGTGGCAACAAATTTCAACATTTTTAAAGTAAAATGATTTTTTATAATATAAAAACTTACCATAATAAATTCAGCTAATTGACCCCTATTGTGTCACTGAGTCGGGAAAACACTCAAATAATAAAAATAGAATGACCTATGGTTGCTGACCCGGAAGGAGGCTTCCCTTATTTCGTCCATTTTGTTCCCGACTGTGTCGATGAGCGGCAGTGTTTGTGGCAACAAATTTAAGGAACAATTTGTATGAACAGATGAAACTTTTGTCCCTATTGGTTTGTCTTTAAAATCAACCATAAACATTTATAGTTACATATATGGATTGAATTATCTACCATAAATAGACAAAGTGAATAAAGCCCTTAAAATCCTGTAAAAGCCTTGCCTTAATAGTGTTCAGGAAATTTTAAGAAGAAAAAAGTTTGATTTGTTCCACATATAATGGTAGACTTGAACATGATATATTTTTTTTCAGAACATATCAAAAGCAATCCATTTCAGGCACAGATCCAGGATTTGATGTTAGAGGGGGCATACTAATAAAATATAAGGAATAAAGGAGTATTTCTCGAGGAAATCAAAATTATATTACAAAAAATTAAGATTTTTCAAACTTAAGAGGGGACAGCACCGAGTGTGCCCCCGTATGAATCCGCGCCTGCATTTGAACATGTTGAAAGCATCTATAATTCTGAGTCAGAAAGAAGCTGCTGAAAGTCATGTATGGCATCTTTTTCTCTTGTCTTCTTCTGAAGTCAAGTTCCTACATTTACTTCAACAACACATTTTTCAAATTGTTGAAATATTGTTCCTGTATTGGGATCAATAAATGACCAAAATATGTGTCCAATCTATAATTATAAATTTTGTGTTTCCTAGATTAATTGTTAACTTAATTTATTGAATAAAAAACACAAGAACAAAAAGCTGCTTATAATCCTATGTTCAGAGAAGTGAACATCAAGTTAAAAAAAAAAGGCTAATTAGATTTGAATGTTAAGCCTCATACAAAAGTTATAAGTAATGAATGTTGATGTATAAATAAAGATATTATAGCAATATACAAGCAAATAAGTTCATCAGACAAAGTTGGTTAACTTGCAATTGGTTTTCTAAAAAAAAAGAATTAAGTAATGGAATCTGTCTTAATCAATTAGTTTCCATTAATGTCTATAAAAAACTGTGCACTCATTGCGGCTCAGGTCGATTCGATTTTCTTCCTCGTCACTCTTCCTTTCCGATGTTTCTGAGAAATCATCAGTTGTTATGCTGAATCGTTATTGCCAAGTTAATTTCTGGAATTTCTCTGTCATCATTGTAGGGTCAAAATTTAAGTCCATTTTCTTTGCTCTTTTGTCAAAAGATTCATTTATGTTTGCTTGGTTTTAACAAGTCCCTCAATACCAGGTTTATTTGCACATCTTCAACAGACCATATACTTCTGATTATATCTGTAAATCAATAAAATACAAGCGTAAAATATTTTGTCAGGGTTTCAAGAGAATTAAATAGGATGAAGAGAAATAATCTTATGATGAAAAGGTTTTGATCCTATCAATCTAATTCAATATTCATTTTTAGTCCATTTTCTTTAAACTGTCAGAACAAGTTATCAAGGTTCATAAAGATTTAAAAATGAAATTAAAAAATTCATCTGCATGTCCCACATATGTGGTTCATTTATTTTTCAACATGAAAAAAAAAAGAATAATGATTTTTGTTGAATCAAGTTCATTAGAATACCTGGAAGTCTTTTTCCTAATGTTAATCTTATGATGGCATTGGTACTTGGATGTTTTGCTGTCTTATTATAAATCAGGGTCCTTGACAAGAATCATTTTGCATGCTGCATATCTGAACATTTCTGTAAAAAATAGTATCAGTCCACTATATCCTATTTACTAATAAAAGTAATGAATTCTTAAACATTCATGCATGTTTTTTGACAAATGTTGGACTATGAATAGCTTTACTTTTTATTAAATTTTTAAGTGAATACTTTATTAGCAGTAGCACAAATTGTCTATTTTTCTGTTGTTCTTAAAACTATGCTTTTTACCTACTTTAAATTTGTTTATCATTATGCACTTTTAAGATGTAGCATGCATTTTCTTGGTTCCAATCTATGTCAGTATGTTGTGAGCTAGCTTATTACACATACTTTAACTTTTTGGATTAATGTTTAATGTATTACATGCATATTATTGCTCAAAAGACTCTTGTATGTTTTTATTATCTTATTGTTATCTACATCCAAATAAGTCTACAACAGAATTGTTCATATTATTTTCTGTCTATTTGATGATTATTTTACCAGGTATCAGAATTTAAATGTTTGATACTACTGGGTAGTACAAAATGTTATTACTCTAAGTACTTTGCAATGTCTAGGTTATCATTTTGTGTAAAGAAAAAGGGGGTCAGGCTCATTAAGATTTTAGTCTTCAATGTCTTATAGAAAAATAAGTTATTTGTATAATTACTATTTTACATGTGTGTCTTACAATGTTATGTTTAATTAACTTTTTTGAACTGTGGATTAAAAACTTAATTGAAATATTTTTTTGAGTGATGAGTTGCAATGTAGGAAACTCAAATCATAGAAAAAGAATGTCTGTTAAATTTTGTACTCTATTGTGAGTATCAATGTATGAGATGCTGTCTCATTTTGCCTGTGCACATTGTAATACATGTATATTATTGTACTGCTATATTGTATCAAAACTTATATTGAAGTTTGTTTGCAAATTGATGTCTGAACTGTAGATCAGTGTAATTGTCAACTGCCATTGTGCAGTGTCCACCTCTATTTTTATGGCCCGACCACGTATGTGGATCGGACATATAGTTTTACCCTTGTCCGTCCGTCCGTCCGTCCGTCCGTCCGTACGTCCGTACGTCCGTCCGTAACACTTTGGTTAAGTTCTTGGTTAAGGTCCATTACTCGGATAGTAGATGTTGGGGGTCAATGATATTTCACCACCAGATGGGTCTTGGGTAGGGCTACACCACCCACTAGAAATTAGGTCACTGTGACCTATATTTTATGCATGAACGACTTCGGTTAAGTTCTTGGTTAAGGTCCATAACTTGGATACTAGATGTTGGGGGTCAATGATATTTCACCACTAGATGTGTCTTAGGTAAGGTGACACCACCCAATAGAAATTAGGTCACTGTGACCTATATTTTACGCATGAATGACTTTGGTTAAGTTCTTGGTTAAGGTCCATTACTCGGATAGTAGATGTTGGGGGTCAATGATATTTCACCACCAGATGGGTCTTGGGTAGGGCTACACCACCCACTAGAAATTAGGTCACTGTGACCTATATTTTATGCATGAACGACTTCGGTTAAGTTCTTGGTTAAGGTCCATAACTTGGATACTAGATGTTGGGGGTCAATGATATTTCACCACTAGATGTGTCTTAGGTAAGGTGACACCACCCAATAGAAATTAGGTCAGTACTGTGACCTATATTTTACGCATGAATGACTTTGGTTAAGTTCTTGGTTAAGGTCCATTACTCGGATACTAGATGTTGGGGGTCAATGATATTTCACCACCAGATGGGTCTTGGGTAGGGCTACACCACCCACTAGAAATTAGGTCACTGTGACCTATTTTTTACGCATGAATGACTTCGGTTAAGTTCTTGGTTAAGGTCCATAACTTGGATACTAGATGTTGGGGTTCAATGATATTTCACCACTAGATGTGTCTTAGGTAAGGTGACACCACCCAATAGAAATTAGGTCACTGTGACCTATATTTTACGCATGAATGACTTCGGTTAAGTTCTTGGTTAAGGTCCATAACTTGGATACTAGATGTTGGGGGTCAATGATATTTTACTACTAGATGTGTCTTAGGTAAGGTGACACCACCCACTAGAAATGAGGTGACTGTGACCTATATTTTACGCATGAATGACTTTGGTTAAGGTCCATATCTTGAATACTACATGTTAGGGGTCAATAATATTTCACGTATCCCAGGTAATGCACATTGAGGGTCGATGATATTTCAAGAACGGGAGGGCCATCTTGTGGCTCATAGACACATTTTCTAGTTTAAATCTAAAAAATTGAATATTTATGATTTTGTGCAAAACAAGAAATTTATACAATTCATGTAGTCTATGCTTCAATTTATAAAAATGAATCTCAATACATTTGTACTAAATTATTGGTTGTTGTCTTTGACTTGTATTACTAGTAGCATATAAAAGGTACAAATTACAAAATAGTACTGTGGCTCCCGCAGGGTTAAAAACGACCAGCGACCTGAGGGCTTTTTAAGGACATCTTCCGACCTACACAATGTCTTTTTGATGGATAATATTACTTTATATTATTCACAAGGTTGGGCAGAGCTTAATAACTCAGTCTTTTAGGAAGGATTATTTAAATGAAGAAGTCCGAAATAATTGACCTGTGACCAACCCTGTCAATAAAATAGAGTAATACCAAAGTTGATACCCATGAAAATATATGAATCTGCAGTAAACATCTCAGTATTGCCAATGTTGTACATTTATCTAAGATGTCATGTAAATAAATAAATAAATATTCTGTTAAACTTGCTTATTTTTCACTATTTCCTTAAACTGTCTGTTATAATTATTCAGAAATGTATACATGAATGGCTAAAACTATTTACTTGTACTTGTTTCATGAGCTTCTTAATTGGTATATCTGTTTTTATTAAACACATAATAATGTTTGGGTTTTTTTTTCATTTTAACATGCTATATAAGTTTATTATTAAAATCAAACTTAACAATATCAATAAAGGGCATTATAATATTTTTTTATTCAATTTGTATGTTTGCAATTTGAGTTGCTACCTCTTTTATGATGAAAAACTGCCATTGCCACCAGTACATTAAAAATTTCAAGTCTGTACATTAATTTATAGGATATACATGTACTCAGGTTTATCATTCAGTTGGATCTGCCATAGCTTAAACTTAGCAATTGTGTAAATAAAAAGAGGTCTTTATCATTTTGTGACAAGGGCATTTTTGTTTCATTGAACATACTTGCTTTTTTTACTCTTTCTTTAAAAAATAAACTTTAACTAATGAGTTTAAATTTAAAGCGGTTATTATATTTTTAGTTGAAAGGAAATTCTAAGAGTGGTCTGGTTCATATATTTAAAATTTCTACTTAAATTTAAAGATGTGTTTTGATTTTTTCCATATCTCTGAAAATTTTGATTGATTGCATAAAATTAATATCAATTTCATGGGATGCAAGCTTCACTTCATACTAGAACTTCAATATTTTTTTTTGGTTATTCACCAAGATGATTTTTTCATTCAATATTCATTTTTTTCACAAAGATAGGTATTTTTTCCTTTCAATATTCGGCCTTTTCGGCATAAGGTCAAATTTGAGAACAAATTTAAATGTACATTTATGATTAGTGAAAAAACAACTTGCCATCTTTGTTCTGTTCAAGAGTACCATTGTATACAATGATGCCAACAATTTTCTGCTACTGAAATGTATAAATTTTGAACCGAATCATAAGGTGCAACCTGATTCAAATTAGTAATACTGTGAAAGTGTCAATGTTTGTGGGGTTTCAATTTTCATGTTTTTGTGAGTCAGGCAAACCAAGAAATTAAATTCCTTACGAACAATGAATTAAACTTTGCTTTTAATAGTGAATTTTTGAAAACCATGAATTCACAAATCCATGAATTACCAATTTAGTTTCATTCCACGAAAATTAACACCCAGGAACTTAAGTATTTTCACAGTAACCAGTTGTTCTATAATAGAAATATATTACTGCATATTTATTGCTTTATAATTTGTTTGCTTTGCTAGGAGATTATCATTCAGTTTTATTATAAGATTGAAAAAATAAGTTAAAATTGTTTACAATGAAAAAAATCTATGTGAGAGAAAATTGAATGTTATTCACTGCCAAATGAACACCAAATAAGTGCTACATTGACTATATTTCTCAAAGAAGATCTTTGTAGAATAATTTTTGTTCGACAATTACTCATCTCTATTTCAATCTTTATGTATAAAGTCATTGTAATCAAATATTGCTTTAATTTAGTTTAAATCATTACATGAATATGTATTTGAGGTTGATCATAAGTAACTGTTATCAGTCAGATATCTTATGAAAAACCATGACCTTGGAAAGTGATGGTTTTTCATGACATTAGAATAAAATAAATGTAATGAAAAACCATGACTTCATATAAAGTAGAACAAGGTCATGAAAATCTATGATCTTTTAACTACATTTTCGTGATGGAAATTCATGACCTGAAGATGGTACTTAGTCATGAAAAATCATCATTTTCAAAGATCATGAAAAATCTTGACTTTTAGAAAGTCATGATTTTCCATGACTTTTCGCTATTTTTGTCATGAAAAACCATGACAAAACGTGTAAACATGAAAGTCTCCTGAGAAGAAAATGGTCGAGAAACTCAATATAATTGCGAGTAACTTCAAATCCTAAATTGTAGATGTGTTCTTGAATAATTTTAAGACATCTTTATCGACTTGGTTTTGTAAGAATTTGGTAAAATAAAGCGAACAAATGTCATTCTTGTACACAATTTTTACCTCTCATTTTGTAGGTTTTTGGGATTTTCGTTATTTCAGACGACAACAAATGGGTCAAATGTCAAAAAGAAGTAACTAAACCGAGATTAGAATCGGGTGATACTAAATAATCTGTAAAGACAGAGCAAATTTTCATGAAATCAGACAAATATAGTACTGACAGAAAAAAGATGAAATGTCATGTAAAATCATCATTTTCAGAGGTCATGGTTTTTCATAGGATATCTGACTGGTTATACAATGAGGATCATTACTTGTTTTGTTTAAAATATTTGTTTTGCTAGAAATATTAAAAGTTTCTAAATATTTGTTGTATTTTATGCATATACCCTCTGTAACTGAGTTTTGTGGTTGATCCTCGTTCAGGGTGAAAATTTCATTAACCAATTTTCAGACTCATCTTGCTAGGATGTTCTCAAGGATCAATGCTAGTCCTTTGGAAGGGACGAAAAAAGATTATCCTGTGTATTTTAAGAGTAATATCCTCTGCACATTAAAGACCCCTTTGTAAAGTTCAATAAGAGTAGGCTTAATGGGGGCCGCTATAAAGTCACACTCCCAAACTGCTAGCTGGAGAGGAATTCACATAAGCATTGCGCTTGTTTCCCAATACAGGATAAATAAATATGTTTAAACTAACAGAGTTTCTATGTTTTTAGCTCACCTGGCCAAAGGCCATGTGAGCTATTGCCATCACTTGGCGTCCGTCGTCGTCGTCCGTCGTCGTCGTCCGTCGTCGTCGTTAACTTTTCTTCAAACTTCTTCTCCTCTGAAACGGCTGAACAGATTCGAACCAAATTTGGTCTGATGGTACCTTAGGGTATCCTTCACAGAACTGATGTGGGGATTTTTGATTCGTCGAAAAACATGGCCGCCGTTGCTAAAAATAGACCAGGGGGGTCAGACTACTGTTTTTGGCTTGTAAATCAAAAAGTATAAGAGATAGATGAAATCTGATGCCACCCTACTGCTTCAGCATTAAAAGCTCTACAAAAGTCTCCATTTGGTCCAAGTTGTCAGATGACCCCTTATAGGGGTTACAGCCCCTTAAAGGTGAAAAATAGCGTTTTTTCATGTTTTTGCCCTATAGTATGAAAACTATTGCAGATAGAGAAAAGCTGTTGCTTGCTTAAATGTTCAGCTCATTTAGCTCTACAAAAGTCTCCATAGGGTCGAAGTTGTCAGATGACCCCTTATAGGGGTTACGGCCCCTAAAATGATGTTTTTTCATGTTTTTGGCCTATAGAAAGAAAACTATTGCAGATAGAGAAAAGCTGTTGCTTGCTTAAATGTTCAGCTCATTTAGCTCTACAAAAGTCTCCATAGGGCCGAAGTTGTCAGATGACCCCTTATAGGGGTTACGGCCCCTGAAATAATGTTTTTTCATGTTTTTGGCCTATTGAATGAAAATTATTGCAGATAGAGAGAAGCTGTTGCTTGCTTAAATGTTCAGCTCATTTAGCTCTACAAAAGTTTCAATAGGATTGAAGTTGTCAGATGACCCTTAATAGGGGTTACAGCCCCTAAAATAACCTTTTTCATGTTTTTGGCCTTTAGAATGAAAACTATAGCAGATAGAGAAAAGCTGTTGCTTGCTTAAATGTTCAGCGCATAAAGCTCTACAAAAGTTTCCATAGGGTTGAAGTTGTCAGGTGACCCCTTATAGGGGTTACGGCCCCTAAAATAACAGTTTTTTGTGTTTTTGGTATATAGAATGAAAACTATAGTAGATAAAGAAAAAACTGTTGCTTGCTTTAATGTTCAGCTCATTTAGCTCTTCAAAATATAGGGTTGGCATCAAGACCAGGTGAGCGATTTAGGCTCCTGGGAGCCTCTTGTTAAGAATCACCCTCTGTCCACATACCGTACCTTCTCCTGAACTTTTTGATGGATTTTAATGAAACCTTCATGAAGGAAGGGCTTCATATTGAGATGTGAAAGAAAAACTTTCATTGCTCTACTTCATCTTTTAAGGGAGATAATTGCACTTCAAGTTGTGTTGTTCTTTTGTGATGTACCTCACAGTATTTCTTGTTTGCTTTTTCTGGGCAGTAAAAGGTTTGGGGAAAGATTGTTTAAGTGAACATTTGTATGTTATTCATTATATAGCATGTGGGATATATTATGCTTTCCCTGGAGATTTGGACCCCCAAAAGTGCTATCTGAATAAAATGTTGCTCCTAGGTTGATGTCTTCACCAAAGAAATCCTAAACTGCATATGATTAGGTTTGTCAGTTACCTGCCCAAGGATTGTGGTTTCCTCCTGGCACTCCAGTTTCCTCCACCATTAAAACTGACTGCCTGACATGGCCGAAGTGCATAGATAAAGGACGTTAAACACCAACACACACACCCAAGAAATTGCATGAGTGATTTTTATGTACTAAGTTACAGACCAATACAGATTTCAATTGATCAGATACTTGTTTATTGTCTTTCATTACTGAATTTGACCTAACCTAAAATGAACAATAGAGTAGCTACACAATAGATAGTTTGTATCAAACAGGAACAGCTCACCCTTTCTAAGGACCATTTTACTGGAATTTGTGTTGCTGATTGTTCATTATGGTTGTGTTTTTAGCTCACCTGGCCAAAGGCCATGTGAGTTATTGCCATCACTTGGCGTACGTCGTCGTCTGTAGTCGTCGTCCGTCGTCGTTAACTTTTCTTCAAACTTCTTCTCCTCTGAAACGGCTGAACAGATTCAAACCAAATTTGGTCTGATGGTATTTTAGGGTATCCCCCACAGAACTGATGTGGGGATTTTTGATTCGTCGAAAAACATGGCCGCCGTTGCTAAAAATAGACCAGGGGGGTCAGACTACTGTTTTTGGCTTGTAAATCAAAAAGTATAAGAGATAGATGAAATCTGATGCCACCCTACTGCTTCAGCATTAAAAGCTCTACAAAAGTCTCCATTTGGTCCAAGTTGTCAGATGACCCCTTATAGGGGTTACAGCCCCTTAAAGGTGAAAAATAGCATTTTTTCATGTTTTTGCCCTATAGTATGAAAACTATTGCAGATAGAGAAAAGCTGTTGCTTGCTTAAATGTTCAGCTCATTTAGCTCTACAAAAGTTTCCATAGGATTGAAGTTGTCAGATGACCCCTTATAGGGGTTACGGCCCCTAAAATGATGTTTTTTCATGTTTTTGGCCTATAGAAAGAAAACTATTGCAGATAGAGAAAAGCTGTTGCTTGCTTAAATGTTCAGCATATTTAGCTGTACAAAAGTCTCCATAGGGTCGAAGTTGTCAGATGACCCCTTATAGGGGTTACGGCCCCTAAAATGATGTTTTTAGCTCACCTGACCCGAAGGGTCATGTGAGCTATTGTCATCACTTGGCGTCCGTCGTCCGTCTGTCGTCCGTCGTCCGTCCGTAAACTTTTTAAAACGTTAACTCCTCTGACATCATAAGTCCAATTGAAACCAAACTTGGTATGGTTGTTCATTAGCATTCGGTGCTTAGAACTGATGTGGGGATTTTTGATTCGTCGTAAAACATGGCCACCGTGGCTAAAAATAGAACATAGGGGTAAAATGCAGTTTTTTGCAAATAACTCAAAAACGGCTACAGATATCAAAATTCTGGAAAAGGGTTAAAGTGATCAGCACCTCAAGATCTACCTACCTTGAAATTTTGAAGAAAATCCAACGACCCATGTAGGAGTTATTGCCCTTTTTGTGGATTTTTTGCAAATTTTGCTCCTGTTTAGCTCAATATCTTGAAAACTATACATGATATTTGAGAAATTTAAATTGCATATTGTTAAGCACATCAAGATCTACAAAATATGTAATAGGGTCAATGTTGTAGAACCTTTCCTTTTAGGAGTTATTGCCTTTAGAACGTCAAAATGAGCATTTTAACAGCATTTCCTCATTACTTTGAAAACGTTAACTCCTCTGACACTTCAAGTTCAATTGGAACCAAACTTGGTATAGTTGTTTATTAGCATTTGGTGTTTAGAACTGCTGTGGGGATTTTTGATTGGTCATAAAACATGGCCGCTGTGCCTAAAAATAGATTATAGGGGTAAATGGCAGTTTTTTGCAAATAACTCAAAAAGGGTGACATATTTTAAAATTTTGATTGGGAACAAAAGTGATCAGCACCTGAAGATCTACCAGCTCTGAAATTTTTAAGAAAATCCAACAACCCATGTAGGAGTTATTGCCCTTTTTGTGGATTTTTTGGCAAATTTTGCACCTGTTTAGCTCAATATCTTGAAAACTATACAAGATATTTGAGAAATTTAAATTGCATATTGTTAAGCACATCAAGATCTAGAAAATATGTAACAGGGTCAACGTTGTAGGACCTTTCCTTTGAGGAGTTATTGCCCTTAGAACGTCAAAATTGAGCTTTTAAAAAGCATTTCCTTATTACATTGAAAATGTTAACTCCTCTGACACTTATAGTCAAATTGGAACCAAACTTGGTATTGTTGTTTATTAGCATTAGGTGTATAGAACTGATGTGGGGATTTTTGATTGGTTGTAAAACATGGCCGCTGTGGCTAAAAATAGAACATTGGGTTAAACTGCATTTTTTTGCTAATAACTCAAAAAGGGTGACAGATTTTTGAATTTTAATTGAGATAAAAGAGATCAGCACCTTAAGATCCATCATATTGTCAGATGACCCCCTTATTAAACTTATAAGCCTTTCAATGTCAAATAGCCTTTACTTTAGGCACATATGTCAGGTGAGCGATTCAGGCTCCTGGGAGCCTCTTGTTTGATTTTTTATGGCCCAACCAGGTATGTGGATCAGACATATAGTTTTACTCTGTTTGTCCGTCCGTACGTATGTCCGTCCGTAACACTTTGGTTTAGTTCTTGGCTAAGGTCCATAACTCAGATACTAGATGTTGGGGGTCAATGATATTTCACCACCAGATGGGTCTTGGGTAGGGCTACACCACCCACTATAAATTAGGTCACTGTGACCTATATTTTATGCATGAACGACTGTGGTTACTGGTAAGTTCTTGGTTAAGGTCCATTACTCAGATACTAGATGTAGGGGGTCAATGATATTTCACCACCAGATGGGTCTTGGGTAGGGCTACGCCACCCACTAGAAATTAGGTCACTGTGACCTATATTTTATGCATGAACGACTTCGGTTAAGTTCTTGGTTAAGGTCCATAACTTGGATAATAGATGTTGGGGGCAATGATATTTCACCACTAGATGTGTCTTGGGTAAGGTGACACCACACACTAGAAATTAGGTCACTGTGACCTATATTTTACGCATGAATGACTTTGGTTAAGTTCTTGGTTAAGGTCCATAACTTGGATACTAGATGTTGGGGGTCAATGATATTTCACTACTAGATGTGTCTTAGGTAAGGTGACACCACGCACTAGAAATTAGGTCACTGTGACCTGTATTTTACGCATGAATGACTTTGGTTAAGTTCTTGGTTTAAGGTCCATATCTCAGATACTACATGTTGATGGTCAATGGTATTTCACCACTAGATGTGTCTTGGGTAACATGACACCACCCAATAAAAATTAGGTCACTGTGATCTATATTTTATGCATGAACGATTTCGTTTAAGTTCTTGGTTAAGGTCCATAACTTGGATACTAGATGTTGGGGGGTCAATGATATTTCACCACTAGATGTGTCTTGGGTAAGGTGACACCATCCACTAGAAATAAGGTCACTATATTTTATGCATGAATGACTTAGGTTAAGTTTTTGGTTAAGGTCCATATCTTGAATACTACATGTTGATGGTCAATGGTATTTCACTTCTCAATGAGTCTTGGCACCACCCACCAGAAATAAGGTCACAGCGACCTATAATTTACACATGAACACTTTTGATCAATTTCTTGGTAAAGGTCCATATCCCAGGTAATACACATTGAGGGTTAATGATATTTCAAGAAGGGGAGGGCCATCCTATGGCCCATAGACACATTTTCTATTTTTTTTGTGTTTTAATTCTTTTCATCTTGTTTTATGGACTGTAAGATTTGAATGCATGCCCATTTTGGTGTTCCCTTTTTGCTATAATTACTGTTTTTGTGTGCAGTTTTGTCATGTTCATTTAATTCTCATAGACAAAAACTATAATATTTAATATTAAACAGCTAATAAATGGAAGTGAACTGTTCCATTTTGTGTGTATGGGCTAGGGCTCCTGCTATGGTTAGTAGAAGTGGACTGTTCCATTGATGTGTATTGGCTTTAAACAACATGTGCAGACTGGTCTATTTTATGTGTATTGACTTCATGTATGTGTGGGCCTGACCACTAAGTGGACTGTTCCATTTCATGTGAATAGGCTTTGATTATTACTATTGGGCTGGTCCATTTTATGTGTATTGACTGTGATAACTACTATTTTAAAATGAACTGTTCCATGTCGATATGTGAGTAAAGCTTGATTACCACTGACTTAGAAGTCTATCTGCTGTGAACTGTTTAATGAGTTGTTTTCGATTTGTATTGACTGTGATAACTACTATTTTAAAATGAACTGTTCCATATCAATATGTGAGTAAAGATTGATTACAACTGACTTAGAAGAACTGTTTTATGAGTAGTTGTCGATATCTACTCACTTATGGTGAACCATATGAACTGATTTGTAATAACCTTGCTTGCTACTCACAAGTAATGAAAACGTTAATTGCATGTGAATACAAATCAAGCACTACTCACTAGTAGTGTTAATACCTGTCCAATGAGTTCAACAGAAAAGTAATCACCTGTGATTTCATGTGCTTAACATGAAGTGAACTGTTTTATAAAAATGTGTTCAGGCCAGATTAGAACTCACTAGAAGTGGACTGTACCATTTAATGTGTATAAGCCAGATGAAACCCACTGATAATATAATAGACTGGCCCATTTAGTGTATTGAAAGTGAACTGTTCCAGTTATGTGGAAGTGGAATGTCCCATTTGATGTGTATTGCTCATTTCATTTGTCTTTTCTTTTGATACTGAATTGTTATTCATACATAAATTTGCCTTTAAAACTTTTAATATATGCAGTTTACAATTGAACAATTCTGATAAAAATTATCCCAGAGAAATAAAAAAAAAACCCAAAGCAAAAAAAAATATTTTAAAAAACATCCCATTCACCTCTGGCCACCACAGAACTTATAAAACATTAAAAAGATTTTACAATGTATACATTAAACAGAGTATCAGCTAATAGTGTTAATATTGTTATAGTGTATATGCATATTTCAAGACTGTAACATCTCATCAGCAGCATTTGAATCAAAACATACCCACATACTGGAAGGCCAAGAACATAGAAATATCTCATGAAATTTACTATTATCCAAAAAGTTCAAAACACTGAGAATATATGGATACTGTACAAAGAATGAAACCTGGTGTTTTCAACAAATTTTCAGGTTACAATACAATTCAATGCACAAGGACAGTTATTTTTCAATGTCCAAGAATACTACACAAGAGCAGGTAGTTGCATACCTGAGAATTGAAAACTACAATGGAATACAAGCATCTAAAAAATGGTGGATTGAACAATATTTATGGTAACAAAGTACAACGTCAATATCCAACACCATTTGTCCTGTTCATTGTTCTTACTGATGGACAAGATCGAGTCTAATATTTAATCCTTTGGTTCGAAAAAAATCCTCACAAATATCTAGATGTGTAATATATATTTTTTATAATCTTACTGGTATTCAACTAAACATCATCTGAAACCCATGGTTGGTTGTGCTTTCCAATAAAGTAAAGAACCTAGCTGTGTCAGCTGCAGGTGCAACAAGGAAGTCTAATATCATTTACTTGTAGTTAAACCTAAAGAAGAGCATGTAACAGATGCAAGGACAATATACATGTAGTTAAACGTGACAGAAGCAAGAATGCTCTAAGGACATGACATCATGTATAATTTGTAGTAAAGTTTCATGAAAATCACAATCTTGGTTTCTGAGAAACTAGCCAGCAATAAATCAATTTAATAAATGAAACAGAAAAAAATATATAATACTTTAATGTAAAAATATGCACAAAATAAAACACAAAAATTTTTCAGCAATTACAAACATAGAGAACTGACAACCATTTTGGCACAAAAATTCAACATAACTAAATAAATATTTTCTTTAGTAAGGGAAATAACTCTACACTGCAAAAAATGCCACACATGTGAAAGACATGTAAAATGCCACACCTGTGTCACATGTGATTCACATGCGTTCCACATGTGTGTCACATGCGTTTGTAGACTCGCATGTGACACATGTGTGTATTACATGTGTGTCATATGTCTGAGGCACATGCGTTTCACATATGTGAAACACATGTTGAAATTTCACATAAGCACGATGCATGCATAAAATCATATGAATATATTTCAAATTATTTTGAAATCTACACATGTGATACATGTGTGGCAGGAAACATCTTATTCACATGCGTGTCACACATATGTGAAACACATGTGACACATATGTATCACATGCGTGGCATTTTTACCGGTGTACCATACTTAACAGATTGATCTTTAAATTTTTTATCCTGAATTCCTTTTAAAAAACTAAATTTTCCAAAAAAAGTTTTACAATGGCATATAATTCAAGAAAAGTCTAACAACTTTTTGTTTGTACTTCAAAGTTCAGAAATAAACTTCTTAATGTGAGGTTCTGGCAAGCAACACAAAATTTTAATATGAAACTAGGCTATTGGTACTTTGCGGAACGGAACGGAACGAAACGGAACGGAACGGAACAAGACATGGGGATCCATAAGGGGAAAATTTTTATTAATATATTTTTTTTAACTATGACAAGGACTTGCTTCTAAACTAGTCCTTGTGTATGAATTTCACATTTTTGTATCATAAATTAAAAGTTTTATAAATCATCCCTACTTTAATAGTCTGTTCAGATATTTAAAGCTATATTTTAACATGGCCTTAAATAATTAGTAAACTAGTAAGTTGTCAACGCATAATGAAAGTCATTGCTGTCTCTCAGCCATTTTTTACTTAAATAAGACATATGTACATGAAGATAAATTTGAGAATACAATCTTGTTCCGTTTCGTTCCGTTAAATACCATTACCCGGGGGCTAATGGTACTTTGCGGAACGGAACGGAACAAAACTTTTTTCTTCCAAATTTCATTTTCGCACAAAGTTTCCACCATCGTGATAAGAAATAGACATATGAAACACTTGAAATGTAAAGAAAATACAACAAGTTGTCCGCAATTATTTATTATACCTACCTTCTGAGAAGATGAACCTATTCAGGCTAGAACTAAAAGGGGTGCGTTTAGATCTAGGTATAGTATTGGGTTATCTTAGAAATAGATGATAGAGACTCTGATATGCTACTAATGACGAAAATCGAAAAAAAAATCTTGTTCCGTTTCGTTCCGTTAAATACCATTACCCGGGGGCTAATGGTACTTTGCGGAACGGAACGGAACAAAACTTTTTTCTTCCAAATTTCATTTTCGCACAAAGTTTCCACCATCGTGATAAGAAATAGACATATGAAACACTTGAAATGTAAAGAAAATACAACAAGTTGTCCGCAATTATTTATTATACCTACCTTCTGAGAAGATGAACCTATTCAGGCTAGAACTAAAAGGAGTGCGTTTAGATCTAGGTATAGTATTGGGTTATCTTAGAAATAGATGATAGAGAAATGAAATTTGGAAGAAAAATTTTTTGTTCCGTTCCGTTCCGCAAAGTACCATTAGCCCCCGGGTAATGGTATTTAACGGAACGAAACGGAACAAGATTTTTTTTTCGATTTTCGTCATTAGTAGCATATCAGAGTCTCTATCATCTATTTCTAAGATAACCCAATACTATACCTAGATCTAAACGCACCCCTTTTAGTTCTAGCCTGAATAGGTTCATCTTCTCAGAAGGTAGGTATAATAAATAATTGCGGACAACTTGTTGTATTTTCTTTACATTTCAAGTGTTTCATATGTCTATTTCTTATCACGATGGTGGAAACTTTGTGCGAAAATGAAATTTGGAAGAAAATTTTTTTGTTCCATTCCGTTCCGCAAAGTACCATTAGCCCCCGGGTAATGGTATTTAACGGAACGAAACGGAACAAGATTTTTTTTTCGATTTTCGTCATTAGTAGCATATCAGAGTCTCTATCATCTATTTCTAAGATAACCCAATACTATACCTAGATCTAAACGCACTCCTTTTAGTTCTAGCCTGAATAGGTTCATCTTCTTAGAAGGTAGGTATAATAAATAATTGCGGACAACTTGTTGTATTTTCTTTACATTTCAAGTGTTTCATATGTCTATTTCTTATCAAGATGGTGGAAACTTTGTGCGAAAATGAAATTTGGAAGAAAAATTTTTTGTTCCGTTCCGTTCCGCAAAGTACCATTAGCCCCCGGGTAATGGTATTTAACGGAACGAAACGGAACAAGATTTTTTTTTTCGATTTTCGTCATTAGTAGCATATCAGAGTCTCTATCATCTATTTCTAAGATAACCCAATACTATACCTAGATCTAAACGCACTCCTTTTAGTTCTAGCCTGAATAGGTTCATCTTCTCAGAAGGTAGGTATAATAAATAATTGCGGACAACTTGTTGTATTTTCTTTACATTTCAAGTGTTTCATATGTCTATTTCTTATCACGATGGTGGAAACTTTGTGCGAAAATGAAATTTGGAAGAAAAAAGTTTTGTTCTGTTCCGTTCCGCAAAGTACCATTAGCCCCCGGGTAATGGTATTTAACGGAACGAAACGGAACAAGATTTTTTTTTCGATTTTCGTCATTAGTAGCATATCAGAGTCTCTATCATCTATTTCTAAGATAACCCAATACTATACCTAGATCTAAACGCACCCCTTTTAGTTCTAGCCTGAATAGGTTCATCTTCTCAGAAGGTAGGTATAATAAATAATTGCGGACAACTTGTTGTATTTTCTTTACATTTCAAGTGTTTCATATGTCTATTTCTTATCACGATGGTGGAAACTTTGTGCGAAAATGAAATTTGGAAGAAAAAAGTTTTGTTCCGTTCCGTTCCGCAAAGTACCATTAGCCCCCGGGTAATGGTATTTAACGGAACGAAACGGAACAAGATTGTATTCTCAAATTTATCTTCATGTACATATGTCTTATTTAAGTAAAAAATGGCTGAGAGACAGCAATGACTTTCATTATGCGTTGACAACTTACTAGTTTACTAATTATTTAAGGCCATGTTAAAATATAGCTTTAAATATCTGAACAGACTATTAAAGTAGGGATGATTTATAAAACTTTTAATTTATGATACAAAAATGTGAAATTCATACACAAGGACTAGTTTAGAAGCAAGTCCTTGTCATAGTTAAAAAAAATATATTAATAAAAATTTTCCCCTTATGGATCCCCATGTCTTGTTCCGTTCCGTTCCGTTTCGTTCCGTTCCGTTCCGCAAAGTACCAATAGCCATGAAACTACAATTGTAATAAATTATAGCTTTCAAAATTAAACATCATAAACAAATTCATTATCACATTGGTTTTATGTTTTAGATTTAGGTCTGACTTTTCCATAACAGTACTTTACAAAATCAACAGGAGCCCAAAACAATTTACGTGAAATCCTTTTTACAGTGTCTTTAATAGGTGGTCTCTGTTCTTTCCATATCCCTCTGCCCTTTTTGTCGGCTGTTTTCTCTAGAGCTATCATTCGATGAAGCAGAGCTGTTTGAACAGGGCTTAGATTTTTCACTTCTTCATCAGAAAGGTCCATAACTCTACACATTCCTTCTTTGACTAGAGTCTCATTTACACATTTCTTGAATACTATGAACTGAAAGTTTAGAAAATTAGATGTTTTAATTTTAGAAAAAAAAATGAGATTATAATTTTTTTATATGGATTTACTGTAATAAATTTTTATTTTGTTGAATACAAATACAAAATACAAAATACAAATAAGTTTATTGGCCAATTAAGGGCCCTCAAGGGGCAAAGACATTACAACATATATGATTATAAGTGATATCAGAGTGATTCAAGAACAACAAATATAATAGCAGAACATCTAAGTTCAATAATTACATATATAATTATCAAGTTATGTTTGATTCCTGTAGAAAGACACTCAAATGATGAATAATTTCAACATTTTCACAAGTGAAACACCAGAAAAGTTTATCAAAAGCAGATAGGTTAACAAAATTGTCATTGGACTTTTTAACAATATCAAAAAGTAATTTTCTATAATAAAATAATAAAAGTGTGTGTAAGTGTGTTAGGGTTTAACACCCTTTTCAATGCATCTAGGCCATATCGGGCAGTCAGTTTTATTGGTGGAGGAAACAAGAGTACCTGGAGGAGACCACCCACCTTGGGCAGGTATCTGACAACCCAAATCATATGAATAAAAAATAAAGCAATTTTTCATGACGCCACTCAAAATTCTTTGTATATATTTTTGGCCGGATTCCATGGAGGGTTGTACAATGGTGAATGTTGGGCGGGCGGGCGGCATGCAGGCAGGGAAGAAATTTTTCGTTACAGTTTTCTTAGCAACGACCTATCACAGCCACTTGATATTTGGTACACAGCATCAGGGTGGGGTCCTATAACGTAGGATTCGATTTCAGGTCTGTCTCTCATCTACTTCTTGTTGACGGACTTCATTAATCATTGTGACTACTTTATTTCCCACTTTTGTCTATACCGGTAATTTATTTGAGTCGTCAGGTCATTTGACGGCTATTTATATTCACAAGTAATTGGTAGTACACTGTTTATTAATAAGGAAGTGAACTAATTTGTGAGGATTTACATTTGCGAAAAATATGTACCTCGTGGAATTCACGAAAAATAAATTGCTTGCTTAATAAGTTGGTTTACAGTCATGAAGGTTCACTAGGTTGTGTTTCATACACTTATTCCATGTCTTAAACTCTTCAATTTTTTGGGTGGTGATTGATTTTCTTTGTCTACTGTAGCTTTAAAGACATTTGTTTATATGGTAAAAAAAACCTTATATTATACATATAGCACAGTGTTCTCCCTAGGTCCACATAGCACTGTGGTACCACTGTGCTATATTTTTACCACAGTGCTATCTTGTAAAGATTTATAATAGAATGTGTTAGGACCACAGTGCTATAATTTTCAGGAAACCATGTTTTTACTGATTACCACAGTGCTATTTAAATTTTCTGGGGAGAACACTGTAGCATACCTTTTGTTGGTATATTGCTGACTGCACTAGCTCATTGTCTTTTTCAACTTTTAACACTTGAAACCAAACGTTTTTATCTAGCAAGTTAGATTCCATCCATTTCTTGCTTGAACTGTTCAACTCCACAAAAGCCAAGGTTAAAGGTATTGCATCTGTTCTTTGTGTTCTTTTCCATGGTAACCTGAGGTCAATAACTGGAACATGCTGTGTAAAAATAACTCCATCTAGGTTTATTTCCCTTACATTGCCTTGAAGGTTAACCCCTTTGGTGATAAATCTCTTTGGAATATCTCTCCCATGACGAAAGATTTTACCCTGAAACAAAGAAATTAAATGCATGTAGACCACAAGTCAATCATAAAATAACTCAAAGATAACTGTCCAAATTTTTGATAATATGGGATGGGCAGGCAAATTTCATTTTTTTATTTTTTTTATTTTTTTTTATCCATTTTGATAAAAAATCAATCCAGGAAAATTGATGCCAAAAAATATAAGTTCTTTCTTATTTATTTTATCAATTTTTGTGTGCTATAACTTAACCAAAGTTGTTTATGTGTATTACATGTCAATACATGTAGGTCACAGTGACCTATCAGTAATTTCTAGTGGGTGGTGTAGGTCTCCTTGAGGACACATCTAGTAGTGAAATATAATTGACCCCAAACATCTAGTATCAGAGTTATGGACTTTAAACTAGAACTTAACCAAAGTGTTACAGATGTACAGACATAATGATGGACAATGATGAAACTATATGTCCAATCCACATATGTGGTCAGCTCATAAAAAATGTAAAAAAATATCGTATTCCCAGTTTTTTTGGTTAAAACAGAAATTCCTTGAGAAGAAATATGCATTTCCTGTTGTCCCATAAAAGGTTCTGGTCCAACCCTCAATTATATTGCTTACATAATTGTTCTCAAATGAAGAGTATGTTTTAAATATAGTTTCATATGTTAAATGAAATTCTTAGCAAATATTACCACATGTATACTTCTTAAAATCAACACTACTCCAGCAGCTCCACATCCATAAGCAATATTCTGAAGGGAAAAAAAAATAAAAGTACACAAACACTATCATAAACTATAAGTTCTTTGGTGATACTCATGTAGGTACATGTACATGTACTGATTGTACTTAGATAAATGCTTTGTCAAATTTGTATTTGTATAACATTATATACTGTGGATTCATTTATTTTCATATGGGTATCAATTTTCGTGGTTTGGTGAAAAATGACCATTTGGTGGATTCTTATATTCATGGTTCTAAAGTCTGCAGCATATAGATCAATGTATAATTCTCTTTTAGCGGGTCAAGGGCTTAAGGCTGCCCAGGAAAACCATAAAAATTGATGTCCACTGAAAATAATGAAGCCACAGTTTCAGGGTTGTCAAGTTTTTATGAGCATGTGTGAGAGTCGATGGAAAATTGATTGATTGATTGATTGATTGTTAGTTGTTTAATGTCCCGTCGGACATAATAAATAGATAAAATAATCATTTAAATTTAACACACTAAAAAATAAAGCCATTTGCAGCGATAGCAAAAAGAACTTGACAATAACGAGCTAAAGATTAATTATAATAGCAACAAAAGAATTTACAAATGGCGATTTTATTTTAAGAATTATAATTTTGAGTACTGACCAATTTCTTTTAAAAATGATAAAATGGCATCGGCTGGGCGATGGAAAATTGAACGATCAAAGGAACCAATTAAAAGATCAAAGAAATTTGTTGCCGAATTGCCAACTAGATGCGTGAGTCTCACGTGAGTTGCGTGACAGTTGACAGGTCTGCAGTTTATTGTTTTTAAATATGTGCTTGTACATCTGATTTTGAAGTGTATTACTTGATTAGCTCAGTCAAGAAGTTCTTTGAACTTTCATATTGTTATTTGAGTTTTCAATATTGGCTAATGCATCTCTGATGAATCTTGAATAATAAATGAAACCTGAATCAGCAAAATTTGAATTTGTTCAAATAAATTTTAATTTATAGTTTTTTAACATGTTTAAGTTCTTCAGAAATATACATTTATGTAACATAAACATGTTAAATATAAGCTAAGTCTGGAAGCAACCTATATAGTTTACATCAGGTATAATTTCTTGAAAATATGAGCTAGATGGTGGGCAATTTTTTTTACCCATTTCGATTAATTGTTCTAGCTGTCATTTTTAAGCAAGGAAGATTGACAAAAAATGAACATATTAAACTTACCAAAAAACCAAGGTGGGAGGGGATAAGAATCTATTTTTACATCAGCGTGTTTATCTGAAAATGAAATACATTCAGGGGCGGATCCAGAAATTTTCGAAAGGGGGGATTCCACATACTGGGTTCTGTGGGCCAAAGGGGGGGAGGGGTTCCAGACCAATTTTGCTGAAAATCTACACAAAAATTATAAAATTTCAGAGGAAAAGGGGGGGTCCGACCCCCGGATCCGCCACTGTACATTATTGCTGACTTTAGCATGCTAAGGTTTTTCTAAATGAAAAATACAAAACTTTCACAAAATACACAGATTGAGCAAATGATGTATTTTGTTCAAAACTTGTCTAATTAGATTTAACTTACTAATACCCAGAGCAAGCTAGTATTTAAAATCCCACAATGAGTCTTAATTTACTTTTACTTTCATAAACATGTAAGGTGCGTCTGATTACTGTCATACTATTCGAACACACCCTAGGCTTACAAATATTTAATTTTTTACCTTTAAAGACAGTTTTTATATGTAATTATTTCTAGCTTGCTTTAGATAAGATTGTAAAACATTCATTTCAATATAATTTTAGCAAAATACTTATTTCATCTAGGCTGTGTATTTTTTGAAAGTTTTGTATTGACAATGCATGGCAGCCATATTTTTCATTTAGAAGATCCTTAATTTAAAATATTGTTGTGACGTCACACTATTGTTGTACCCGTACTTTAAATCAGCGAATTGGACAAAATTACCTTTAATAGTCTATTAATTTACCTTTTGCTGTCCATTATTTTTAAGAAAGAACAGTTAAAAAAATAATAGACAGGTCACAAACAAGGTAAATGAGTAGACTCTTAAGGGTACAGACTGTCAATTTGCTGAGAAAATATACGCATACAACAGAAAAGGGAAGTAAAACATCTGTGCAAAAATATTTATTTATATTTCTATGTAACATTAAAATCGCAAATCAATTTTAACAGTTCCAGTGTCTATGTGGATTGTTTTATGGTTTTCTTTGTTTTCTTGAAAAGGCGTCGAATCATTTTTTGGACACTTTGCGTTTATTACATTGTCAATTTGTTTCAGTTGCTCCTCATTTGTCCTTTTATATCCCCGTACGGCTGATGATTGGTGTCCCGTCTTTTCGGCTATAAGTTGCTCATCTACTCCAGCGGTGTACAGGCGAGTTGCAGCGGTTGCTCTTAAAGAATGATTGGTGTAGTGACCATGGAAACCTGCCTTTTTACAAAGCTCACCGACGGTTTTTTGAAGCTGGTGGACTCCTATTGGCGCATCATCAAACCAAACAGTCTGTGTAGGGTATTTTTTCGGTCTCAAATAAAAAGCGTTACAATTACCATCTTCTGGTCTGAAACGATAAAATGCATTTGTATGTACTGAAAAAAATGTTGACAGGTGAAAGCGTTTAGTATATGCATAATACACAATTTAATGTTTTGAATATTTTTTTATAACTTTTGGTCGGAATTAAACAGGTTATAAAATGGTGAATGTCGGGCGGCGGACGGACGGACAGAGTACTAGTGGAAATGTTTTTAGTAAGTACTTATGGCAGCATTTTGATATTTTGAGATGAAGCATCATCGTGGGATCCAAAGCAATCAATTCTAGTTTAGGTATGTCGATCACCTACTCCCTGTTTAAGGAATTTGGGTCACTTTTGACTTAAGACAGTTTTTTTTTTAATTTGTGTACAATGTCTTTTTAACTTTTTTTTATTTTTTACATGTATGAAACTTATATTTGATCCATGCCAACATAACGAAATTTTCTGTTGAAATAAATTAAATGCAAGTATTACGCAAAATACTCATAACACAGCAGTCAGGCAAGGACAGAGTCTATTCTACAATAAGTGTTATTTTTTTTTGGGGGGGGGGTACAAAATTTTCCTTTACTTTTGGGGTTTTTATAGCAACGAAGTTTGCTCATAGTACCTATTCAATGCATATTTACCTTAAAGACATATATTTCTTGAATATGGTGACGATACATCTGTCTGGATGATCTTTGTTTTCGTAGGCCCTCACAATCTTTGGGTCAATTTTTCGATGGTTAATTCCTCCACAATTGGTCTTTGATACATCTTCTTTATATTCCAAATACTGGATTCCATCGGTTGGTGATTCTTTAATAGTTATTTGGGAATTATTTCCTACACGTAAACTTCTATGCTCTTGGCCGGCTCTCAATGCAAAATTTAACCCGATCATATACAAAACAGTATCAATTAGCTGCTTTGGCGTGTCAGTTCCTAAAACATGTTGCTGCCACATAGCTTCCTCTTGTTCTGTTGTTATGACCTCCGCTTTTCGTGTTGATAGCCCACGCCCGCTTCTACTAAGCTCTTTCATTTTGGCATCTAAGACCTTTCGGACGTTTCTAAAGGCTTTCTCATCTAACAATGACAAGTTTCTATCGTTTTCTCTCAAATATCTTTGAATGGATATTATCAATTCATATAGCGTATTAGGATAATATTCCTCCCCTTTTTGATTGCGTACTTCTGATATAAAAAAGCACAAGGCTTTCTCTAACATTTTAAGACTTAAGGTTAACAAATTTCCTTGTATTTCTGTAACGGTACCGTCACCTTTTGTTCTAGCTACTCTGTTTCTCTGTTGAAGCCAACTGTCAAATAGTTTTACGGCCCAGTCGGTTTTGTTTCGTGTGCCTTTTGGTATTTCCTTTTGGATTAAGTCCACAAGGTTGTCCTCTGTATTCGGTTGGAGAAAACGTGCTCCACCACATATTTCACTTTGAACCTGAGTGCCTGCAAAATATGTGTATTACAATAAAACAAAATGTGTCCTCCCATGGAATTTTTAAAATAAAATTCATGGAGATAAATATCAGCCATATGTCACCACAGGGGAATGGGGAATTATTACTTTTTTTTTAATTTAAGAGAGTAGGTCATATATGTGTTAACATAATTATGATCTTTATTTGTAATTTTCAGTTCTGTCTTAAATAGTGAAATATATTGCCTTGAACTTTAATTGTTTTAGTTTTTATATGTAAGTAAAAACAAAAACGTCTGACAACTAGTGCTTTTTTCTATAATCGTGGATCAATCGACAGATTTTTATAACAAAATTATGAAATGGTGTAGGCTTAGAAAAATGATAGTTCCACGAATTTTCACTCGTCTGTGATTTATTACAGTAGCCAAAAATAACAAAAAAATATTAGCCTTCTGCACCCTGTTAATCCGCTGCTGATGTTCATGCACATGTGTATGAAGTTTAATGATGGTATCATATTTCGTTCATGAAAAATTTACTTTAACTTTGCGTAAAACCCCCTTTCACGTGAAGATCAAAGGAAATGGGTATCGGGTGTACACTAAAACTGACAAAATGTATTTATTTCCCGGCACAAAATTTACGTATTAAACAACAATATCCCCCCTCAAAAAAAACTTTTAGACCCACCCCACCTCACACGCCTTAAATTAATTTAATTCTTGTATCCGCACGTGTATGCTTAATAATGCATGGATCTTTTATTTTACCCTCCCCTTTTTGTCTAATACCCATATAAGATGATTTTGCTGTTTTCTGCTATCCGGCATAATTTTAATAAAAGTAGTTAAAAATATAGATCATAGTATAAAACAGCAATATTTGGATAAACTATGGTTCGAAATGGCAAGATATTCAAAAGACATAATATCGACATTTTATTTTACTAGGGGTATAGGGGTATTAGAGAAGAAAGAGGCCTAGGGGTCATTCTCAATTATAACATCCATGCTCCAATACGATTATGGTGTTTCCGGGAATTAAGGAAATCTAAAACACATCAAAAACATTTGAATGAGGACTTTTATTTACATAAAAAACGGGTTAACCTGAAAATGTTTAACATATGTAAAAACTTTTAAAGCGCTCATCGACGGTATTATAGGAGTAAAGAAGTCATTGTGAGTTAACTCCCTTGATTAAAGAAAAAATAAAATGAGAAATAAGTTTGTTTAACTTTTTTATTTATAGAGCAATCGTAAACGTAACAATTGTTGAACTTTTATGTAAATTGTACTTAAGGATGCATTGAATGAGTAATTATTTCTTTTTGTTATAAAGTTAGTGAAAAAATACCTTTATAATTTATTTCATTTGTACTTTACCAAGAACTAAAATTTGCACAAAAAGAACGTTTTTAAATGAATTGCTGAATCAGAACAGTTCAACACGTAAATTAAAATAAAAGCTATCATGATGATTAGTGCAACTGCATGTCTTTTTAATAGTAAATTGATGAATTTTGCACTATTTTTTTATTGGAAAATTTCTTTCGTAATATAAGGGAAACGTATATGAATGCGAAAATCAATATATTAAGTCTTGGTCTTCGCTAGCACTTATTTCACAATAAAAAGTTCAAGTAGTTTTATCTCATTCATCGAAAAAAATAAAATAAAACGTTTAAGTAAAAGTGATAAAGATTTTTCTGAAACGTCGAACAAAATAAAGCCACAAAACATGAATTTCTGACGAAAACTGAAACCTTTATATCCATTTATTAAGCGAAAAAGGACTTACCGGAATTAACTGATTCCTCATCTTCCTCTGAAATATCTGAATAAATATCTGATTTTATACCAAAATAAGCCATTGCACATTCATTTGAGGAAACAGAATCTTCCTCGGATTGTTGAAATGTGTTTTGAGTGATGAATATAGTATCGTCGTCGTCCATTTTCAAGTAGTGAATGATAGAAAACTAGCTCTGTTATATACGTTTTGTTATGCTAAAAGCGCGTAAATTGTGCACGAACCATGCATGTACATGTGCACACACCATGACTGAGTAGTTTTATGTCACTGTAGATGCACCTTTAGCTGTCCATTATTTTTAATTGTAGGCCGAAAGAAATTGAAAAGGGGTTACATAAAGGGAACCGAAGTGAAAATAAAAGTGTCTGATTTTTCAACAAATATTGACATTTCTTTAAAATATGAACAAATTGCAAATGATTCCTAAGGGTATTTCAACAATGTTTTAAGTAAGATATAAGCCTCAAACAGTCCATTCGGTAAAATATTAGACAGGTCTTCGGCTGCGCCTCAGACCTGTCCAATATTTTACCGAATGGACTGTTTTCGGCTTATATCCTTTACAGAAGACTATTTAGTGTCACCATACTGTTCTTTAGCAGAACCAAGTTCATTTAATTATGAATGTTTGCTCATCGATGAGCCAGAAGGGACATATTTAATATATTGTATGTACAGCCAACTATACTATACAGTAAATGCTATTACACCATAGATCTGTATATTAAATATATTTGATATACAGGTCTATGATTACACTTACTCTGATTGTTCTTGGATGTGTGTCAATAAATGAATGAGTTTTGTCTAAAAACAACCTAAAACTTGATACTTCTGAAGGTGGATTATTGTCTGACATATCTGTAAGGTTAATTATGCATATGTGTTTCCATCTTTTAATTGCTACAATCAATGTTAAAACATAACTTTTAACTTTGTTCACTTGTTGACATTTGAGAGGACAAAAAGTATAGGGGAAAGAAACGGACTTTTATGCTAATGTCCTTAAAAACAAGAGGCCCTTAGTAATTTGAATCAAGATTTTTTTAAATTAACGTAATGCATGCAGTTCTAAACATTTTTCTACTTGATATTCATGTAATTGATAAAGATTGCATACAAATGTATCTTGTCACAAATTTAAGACAAAGAAATAAAATGCCGCTGTCAAGAGATTAATTTGTTGTAAAATTCTCATTAGACAAGTGCTGATCTCTACTGTGTATTATTTTGACCTAAATGTAGGTGATGGCTATAGATGTTTCCCTGTAAAGTCTACTTAAAAATAGCTATCTATTTTGTGTGCGATGATTATGCTTGGGACCCACAACCAGGTAGAAGAAGACTTTAAGGTTATGTGTATTGGCTCTGTAGAATAGGCTAGTCTATTTTATCTGTATCAGCTTTGAGTGCTACAACCAAATTGGTCAGTCCATTTTTTTATTGGTTCCACGGAATGGGCTTGTCCATTTTATATTAATGGTTTTGATTGGTACTAGAGAGAAGTGTGTATTTGCAGTGATTGGTACTTCAGAATGGACAAATCCATTTTCTGTGTATTGTCTTTGATTGGTTGAACAGAATGGGCTAGTCCATTTTATGTGTATTGGCTTTGATTGGTACTTTAAAAGGGTAAATCCATTTTTCTGTGTATTTGCTTGATTGTTAATTCAGAAAGGGCAAATCCAATTTTCTGTGTATTTGCTTTGATTGGTACTTCAGAATGGACCTATCCATTTTTCTGTGTATTGTCTTTGATTGGTTCAACAGATTGGGTTAGTTTATTTTATGTGTATTGGCTTTGATTGGTTCTATAGAAAGGGCAAATCCATTTTTCTGTGTTTTTTGCTTTGATTGGTACTTCAGAATGAACAAATCCATTTTTCTGTGTATTGTCTTTGATTGGTTCGATCTACAGAATGGGCTAGTTCATTTTGTGTATTGGCTTTGAATGGTTCTACAGAAAGGGCAAATCCATTTTTCTGTGTATTTGCATTGATTGGTTTTATAGAATGGGCTAGTCCATTTGATATGTATTGGCTTTGATTGGTACTACAGAATGGGCTTGTCCATTTTATGTTGATTGGCTTGGATCGGTTCTACAGAATCGGTTAATCCATTGTATGTGTATTAACTTCGATTGGTTCACTACTACAGAATAGAGTAGTCCATTTTTTGTGTGTATTGGATTTATTTTGAAATGGACTGTTAAGTGAGAAGTTTTGGTTACAACTCACTAAGTAGTTTTTATTCCTTGTTAACTTTTATATTTTCTGAGAGCTTCTTAATTTCTCATCATTCATGTTGATGTGTTTTTGTTTCTATTAAAATAAGTTTATACTTTGAATTATCACTTTGAATGCTACTCACTTCTAGTATTTAAGGTATTTGTATTTCAACAGAAAATTACTCACTTAGTAATATTACGTACTTGATTATTAGTATTCAGGCCTGATTTTGAACTCATCAGAAATGGAATGACCTATAATTAAATTACTTATAAGGGAGCAACCATTTGATTTTATCAGGGGGGGGAGGTCTATGGATATTTTATTTGTCCTGCCTTTTTATTTTCGGAAAAAAAACTGAGCCTGGATTTTTTTTAAGCTATTATAAAATTAAAGTTTGTTTTTGCCTGCAAAAACGATGTCTCCCCCCTTTCCCCTCAAAAGTTCTAAGTTCAAAAGACCATAACACCCAAAAAACTTTGGGGGATCAAAATGTTCTAGTAAGATGCACTTTAACATATGGTGTCCTTCATATTTATACCCAGTTTTGTTGAATTTGCTTCAGTATTTCAGAGGAGTTGCACTGATAAGATGACAATAATGATTTTCAGCAAATTTCTAAGTTTAAAGGTCAAAACTCCCACAAAAAATTGAGGATAAAAATTTGCTGGTAATATGCAAAAATACATATGGTGTCCATCCTATATGCCAAGTTTCGTTAGTTTAAGAGAGATGACAATGATGATTTTCAGCAAATTTCTAAGTTCAAAGGGCCATAACTCCCACAAAAATTTGAGGATCAAAATTTCCTGGTAACATGCACAACTACATGTGGTGTCCTTCCTATATACCAAGTTTTGTTGAATTCAGGTCAGTAGTTTCAGAGGAGTTGTGCTGACAGACGGACGGACAGGACAAAAACAATATGTTTTCCCACATAAGTGGGGGGGGGGACATAATTTTCAGCAAAAACTACCATCCTGCCTTTTTTTTTTAATTCAAAGCACTGTTCTGCCTTTTTATTTCCGGAATTTTGCTGTCCTGCCTTTTTATTTCAAATTTCCCCATAGCCACTCCCCCATAAAAATCAAATGATCGGTCCCTAATTGTGGACTGCTCCATTTAATGTATATGTTGTGTACAAGTTGTAATTTTGTACAAGTTATAACATGTACAAAATATTTGTACAAGTTATAACTTGTACGGACCAAAAATACAAGTTATAACTTGTACGGACCAAAAATACAAGTTATAACATGTACAATTTTAGCCTGTACATGTTATAACTTGTACAAAATAGTGACAAAAATGAGGTTTAACTTGTACAAAATATATTAATATAAAATATTTCTAAAATACTAACACTTTTGACTAAAAAAAGGATTAAAAACCTAATTCAAAACATCATTTTAAGAAAATAAAGTATTCAACAACAATATTAGAGAACAAAGATGATCAATACCAAATGTCAGACATACTAGGCAAACTAAATCTGTTGTAGATTCACAAATGACCCGGACTTGGTACAGACATTTCAAAAGGGAATGGAGGCTGGTTTAAAGCAGGTTTTACAGCACAAAACTATCATCATCCATTGCAAATTGGGGAACTAATGTGACATAAAGCCACACCAAGTTGAGCAGTTAAGCAAACTTTATTACAAAATTCACAAAGAAAACTCACTTAAAAAATAGAGGGGAAAAGGCACAATAGTGGACCGACCGGAAAAAGCAAGTCTTAAAAATCACTTGTTTGCAAGTAACATAGGTTAAATTTTAGTTATTTTAAAAAGAAGTACTTGCCTTCAGATTTTTGTTAAATTTTAACATAAACATGTAAATGCCTATTTAGATATTTCATAAACCATATTCAACAGATTTGAGATGTACATGTAGTGTTTTATATTTCTTGTTGCAATCTAGAGATCGACTTAAAGGATATAATATCAGATCAGAATTGGAATACAGGTGTACATGTATTGATATTTTCTGGTCATATACTTATAATTGTTGCCTTTATAACAAAGTACTATCAGCTTGGTCTGTAAGAGCTAATTTATTCTTAATTATACCCCCCGCAAACAAAGTTTGGGGGGGTATATAGGAAACACCCTGTCTGTCCGTCCGTCCGTCCGTCTGTCTGTCCATCTGTCCGTCTGTCCACATAACTTGTAAGCGCTTCTCCTCCTAAACCGCTCATAGGATTTTGCTGAAACTTAACATGAACGAAGTACATTATATGTAGATGTGCATGAAGAATTTTCATCGCATTCTGACATATTCAGGGGAGATAATTGGACTTAGACTTTTTAAATACATTATTCAATGGGAGACCCCGTATAAACCGCTTGATGGATTTTGATGAAACTTTACATGAAGGAAGTACATTATATGTAGATGTGCATGAAGAATTTTCATCCCACTCTGGCATCATTCAGGGGAGATAATTGGACTTAGACTTTTTAAAAACATTATTCAATGGGAGGCCCCGTAAGCCCAACTCCTCCTAAACCGCTTGATGGATTTTGATGAAACTTAATATGAAGGAAGTACATCATATGTAGATGTGCATGAAGAGTTTTCATTGTACTCTGACATCATTCAGGGGAGATAATTGGACTTAGACTTTTTAAATACATTATTCAATGGGAGACCCCATAAGCGCAACCCCTCCTAAACCGCTTGATGGATTTTGATGAAACTTTACATGAAGGAAGTACATCATCTGTAGATGTGCATGCAAAAATTGTATCGCTCTTTGTTATCATTGAGGGGAGATAACTGGACCTGAGATTTGAGTCCAATATAAAGCGGGAGGTATCCTTTTGTGAGCTCGCTCACAGTATTACTTGTTCTTTTCTAGAATTGAATGACGTTGTCAAAAGTTGCAGTTGTAAACGCAGTTGTAAACCGTAACATATAAAAAATATGCATCAGATTCAACTTTTTTACCAAAAAAAAAAGATAGAAAAACAAACAAAAAACATTTATTCCTTTAATCATGTTCATTTTGGTTTATTAGCTACGTCAAAACATATAAAAAGATTATTAACTTTTTTAATATGCGTTAACATTGATCAATATTGATCTTTTTATTTAAAATGATGATTATTTCATGTAGCTACTTTTGAAATAAATGTTGTACAAGTTAAATCCGACTTTTTGCATTATTTTGTACAAGTTATAACATGTACAGGCTAAAATTGTACATGTTATAACTTGTATTTTTGGTGCGTACAAGTTATAACTTGTACAAAAAAATTGTACATGTTATAACTTGTACAAAATTACAACTTGTACACAACATATATATTCCACTATTATCAGGATAGCAATCCACTTTTTGTATGATAGACTGGTCCAATTTGTGAATTCATGTACTGTGCATTAAATTTCAGGGTTGCCACTATTTTGTTGTTGCAAAATTCAAGGGTTTTTCCAGGACTGTACAAGGGTATTTAAGTCATTTTCAAGGATGAAAATAGTCGACAAAATTTCAGTCCCCCGATGAAATTTTCTGTGATACTGTTCAATCATAAACCTTTAATTGTTGAACTATCAAATTCCAGGGGTTTTCAAGGATATTTACTTTTTTTTTAAATCCAAGGCTTTTTCCAGGACCTTGAACTGACAAATGAAATTCAAGGTTTTTTCCAGGTTTCAAGGATGCGTGGCAACCATGATTAATTCATTTTCATGGGTTGCAAAAATAATTCCAATTCTTTAGTTGTTAGTTTTGTGGTTCTGAAGTTTGCAGTATGCAAAACAATATTAGTTTCCTCTTTGTTGGAAACCAAATTTGGTGGAACAGCTCCACCCATGAAAACAACAAATTGCAATTACCCCATGAAAAATAATGATATCCCAGCATACAATATTAGCTTTGAAGTGAAATATCTCATTTGATGTGTGTTGACTTAATTACTTTTATGCCTTCCTGTCATCTTTTTAGTTGAATTTAATGTAATGCCTCAAATGCTAGCATAACGAATAATATACAAAATTTCAAGTCTCTGTACAAGTAGTTGCTGAGAAAACTGTTACCAAAACTACAAACTCGGATGGTTGGTTTCAAATGTCCAAGAAGAAAGACAAAACAAGGCAAAGAACACTGGAGCAATTGAGGATTGCAATGGTCCAAGGGATTTTTCAAGGTACATTGGGAAATGTCATCTTTAGTTGATTGGGAAAAATTATTGACATGTAATCACCGTCATGTAAGAAATATTTCACAGGTTTTCATGAAAAATTGGAAGAACATGTATATAAATGTTACATGAGTTTTATAAACACAAAATTTTAATATGTGGCCAAATTTTTAATACCATTCATGCCATTATGGTCATGTTTATAATGCCTTTAATCTAGCTTAGGAATTTTAAAGTCAATTTTGGAAAATAATGGTCTTTTTTTCATTGGGAATGGGGGGCCTATAATTGGCCCCTGAGAGTACCCTGAAAAATCCCTGGGTCCTGATTTGGTACAGGCATTACAAAAGAAATGGTGGGTTAAACCAGGTTTATGGCACCAAACCCTCCTCTTTCTTTGATATGTTTGAGGCAGTAGCACAAAACACAACATGGTTGCATGCCAAACAGAAACTAGAGCTTGAGGCTCCCAGGACCCTGCATCAGTCATCTGATCTCTAAAGCATCTTATCTGGTGTGCAACATGGTCTACATGTACCTGGTCAGTAGCATTGAAGAAATAAGTAAGAATAGAAAACACTCTAAAGATCAAGTAAACAAAATCACTAAGCTTTAAAAAAAGATTTTCAAACATTAATTAAAACTGTCAGATAGAATACAGTAAAAGGGAGATAACTTAAAGTGTTGAAATGACATTTTTTACCCTAAAACATTTATGCACATTTAAATGAGCTTAACAATTCTTCAAAGCTTACTTTTCCTGTATGGAGTTGTTCCACAACATAAACTCTAAGAAGAGATTTGTAGAGTTTTTGATGCTGAAGAAGGAAGATTGCTTCAGATTTTCTCTTGTTCTTATAGTTTTCAGACTATCAACCCAAAATTATAGTCTGTTCCCTTGTTCTATTTTTAGAAACAGTGACCATGTTGTTTTGTCAGCATACATATATTTTACTTTGTAGAAGATGTTCTAAAGATCAAGAGTGTACTTAGTATGAAAGCTATCTCTTCAATGGTCTCAGAGAAGAGAACTTTGAAGAATTTTGATGGACAACAAACACTAAGTGATGACAATAGCTCACACCAGCTATAAAACACTATAAACCATAATTTATTTAGAAGACGGATCATGATTTATTATGACTACAATATATAATAATAAAAATCTTCCACTTACATATAAAAACAACAATAACAATTGTATACATATATATAAAAACATAGGTATATAAAACTATGGCAGGCAACTGGTGTCACCTCTTTTGTAATAGACTAGCTACTATAAGTAATCCAAAACTTGTCCATATATAAAGTCCTTGTCCTAGAACGTCCCAAAAACTTCCTCTGGTCACTATGCTTGCAAGAAAAAAATACAGAATATAAATATGAAATATGAAGTATTCTGATGAGAAAATGAAACATTACATGTCATTTAACGAAAGTTGGAATCTATTCTATATGGTAAAATAATTTAAAATTGGTTTACATGTGAATAAAATACAATTAAAGATATTTCATATAATGATTGCCTTATTTTTAAACATGTAGAGTAAAAAATGTTTTATTACATGTACATTTATTGTGAACCTAATCTTCCAAGTGACTGATAAGAAATCAACTCCATTAACCTGAAGTTTTACTTCAATAAATGCAGCCAAAAATATGTGTTTTTTTCATTTTCATTCTTTTAATTTTATTGCCATTTAATTTTGCATGATAGTACACATATCTGCTTTATAATTTTATAGTCATTAGTAAAGCATGAAATGAATTGAATTGGTTTCTGAAATGACAGTTAGCATCATGATGGGTGTGCTATAGCAAGCCATAAATGTTTGTTTTTCTGAAGCACCTGATTCCAATCTCGTTACAACCTTGGTTCGTGTTGTTGATTTCCAATCATTTGTTTTTGTTTTTTTAAGATGTCTGTTTCTCATGCTTGTCTTGTTTGTGTTTACTGGTATTGATTTTGCCTTTACAGACTTTTTACATTTGAATGCCCCATTGGTACCTCATTGCTTTTTTTAGTTCTTCTCATGTTGAATGCCTACCTGTTGTGTCTGCCTTTGTCTCCCAATGCATGGATCTTTCTACCGCCATTTTCCATTTCGCAAATCTCTGGTCTCGGTCTGTTTAAAATAAAAATAGTTATAACAATTAAATTAACTTGGCCACTATCCTTCATTCAGGACAACCATTTTCTACACCTCATTAAGGACTCACACCATTTTTTGGGTCCATCCTTACTCATGCATTTTAAATTATTTAGTAAACAGAATGTAGAGAAGTAATGGGAACAAAATCATTCACACAACAAGGAATATATGATGAAACAAAACCAAAGATGAAGGAAAGTGCTAATGTTACCCCGTTTAGCATATCTTAGGTCCCTATCTCATGTATCTACCAGTATTTAGGGATAACAAGAAAATTTGCAAGCTAATGCTCACTTGTGATACCCAGGCTCCTAAAATTATGTCTTGCATACAAACTTCGGAACTTTGCAAACAGGAGGTAGAGGAGCATAAAATTGCTGTACAATCTAGGATATTTTATACATTGGCCTTAGTTATTAGGGTGATGTTTTTAAACAATTTGTGTATCTACAGTTAATGATTTATGTTACGGTTACCTACCCTCCTTTGTTATGGATGGATTAAATGTATCGGTAGTGATTGTTGCTGTATCTTTGATGTCCCATACGCCAACAGCTGCACCAGCAGCCATCGCAGCCCCTAAAGCTGTGGTTTCTGGCATTGATGGTCTCACTGAAAAAAATAATACAAGGCAATCTTAACAGCAACAAGACACATCCCACATAAATACTGTAAACGTATTAATTTTCGCTGTTGCTAATTTTCACAGTTTCTTGAACTAGGACATATTCGCGGGTATCAATTTTCGCGGTTTTTAGGTGCAGCTTACAATTATTAGTATCATTTTTATTTACGTTTTTATTACAAAGGTGGTCAAAGTCTGAAATCGCCCAAGCAGTAATTAATAAATTGCTGTAATTAACTGTCAACACAAGCTGTAAATTTCTCACTTGTAGACATATACAATACCTTGACCAATTAACGGATTAAGTGTTTAATGATTTGTTAATTGTTTCTGAAGTGTTTGATCCTTGTCTTTTAATCTATTATATTAAAGTTTATTTACCAATTTATGGTCACAGCAAGCCGATTGTCTTTCTCTTTATTATATAAATAATTAATTATACTTTATTCATTATTATAATCATTTTGATTTTATCCCAGGCTCAACGGTCACAGATATCACACATTTCATATTTTTATCAAATATTCGCAGGTACTTATTTTCGCTGTCTTTTTGCACCTCGAAAAAAGCGAAAATTAGTACACCACGAAATTCACTATGTTTACAGTAAATACATGGCTATGTAAAAATTAGCTTGATTTCCAAGACAGGTTCCTTATATAAATTTTTACTATATGGGACATTATGCTGATATTAAAAGGCTGTGAATAAAAGTGTTAAGAGCTGTTACAAAAAATATTTCACTACCAATCAGCCTGCCTATGCGGTCCTACATTGACCATTTTGAACCTGGATTTTCACTTCAGAAAATCTGGCACATACATGTACATGTTATAGATGATTATTTCAATTTTAATACCACTACAGTTTTAAATATTTAAAAATCTTTGAGACACCAAAGAAATTCTTCAAAGAAGTCTTTTTTATTTCAATCCTGATTCTTCAGTCATAGAAATTTTCATAAAGAGACATACCAACATTGATACCCATGAGGTCTGCTTGTAACTGCATCAACAGGTTATTGCATGTCATTCCTCCATCTACTTGTAAGGAGTCTAGAGGTATATTACTGTCCTTTGCCATGGCTTCTAAGAGCTGGAAAATATTGTTTTAAAGTGAAAACTATTGTAAAATACTTTTGTGTGCAAAATGATGAGTGTCAAGATACTGACATAACTGATTGTTTTTTTTTAATTCTGATAATTAAAAGAGGTGTATTACTTATACGTGTATATATGGTTGTCACACATTTTTAAATAGATCTTTATAAAAAAAACTCTCTCTGGATTTTTAAACACATAAAATGGATCTAACTACATCACCAAACAAATCTTGTTTTATTCTTTTTTTTTCGTATTAATCAAACATGACTTTCAATTTTTTGTTCAAATTTGTATATGCATTTTTCGAGTGATCCTTCAATAAAAAGGTATAACAAAATCTTGTAATTTTTTTGGGTATGATACAAATAATCAAATGTTTATTGTGATTTTCAAAAAAACCGGTATCACTTTAAATAGCTCAACAGGTAGCCTTTCAGGTAACACCTCTGCCCTACATAATAGTAAAATGACCTTTCCAAAAGCTTTCTGTCGCAGATGCTGACCAGAATCAGAAGGTGTGTGTATGTGTTTAAGGGTTTAGCTTTCTTTAATACATACAGGTATGCAAGTCTCATTTTGTAACTGACAAAGCAGTACTTGATCCTCTTCCTGGCAGGAAATTGACTTAGCCCTTTAAACCCATTCACTAAAACCAGTCCATTAGACCACTTGCAAACCAAGGTCCCAATGTTAAATTGCAAAATTAGATGAATTCAAAAATGTGAAAGTATTGTCACAAGTCAGGAATTCCACATATTAACTAGAAGACTGACAAAGTCAGAAAGGGCCCCGCGGCAAAATATCAAAGTGTTTTCAAAATCATACGAACTTTAATTATAACCACTAAGGCATATTCCATGGAATGCATATGAAACTTCAGAGCTGTATTGTTAATAGCCTGTGAGTTTTATTGTTCAAAAATTCCTATTCTCAAAATCTGTGATTTTCGATAAAAAATGAAGTTTTTTCCAAAAACATTTAACAGATTTGCATGAAATTTTAATATGCAAATCAGGACATGCTACTTAGCAGCTGTGCAAAGTTTCAGAACTGTATTGTTAACAGTTTTTGAGTTTTAGTGTTCACAAAGTCCAATTCTCAAAATCTGTGATTTTCGATAAACAAGAGGCTCCCAGGAGCCTGAATCGCTCACCTGGTCTTGATGTTGACCCTATACTTTTGTAGAGCTAAATGAGCTGAACATTTAAGCAAGCAACAGCTTTTCTCTACCTGCAATAGTTTTCATTCTATAGGCCAAAAACACCATTTTTCACCTATAAGGGGCCATAACCCCTATAAGGAGTCATCTGACAACTTCGACCCTATGAAGACTTTTGTAGAGCTAAATGAGCTGAACATTTAAGCAACCAACAGCTAATCTCTATCTGCAATAGTTTTCATTCTGTAGGCCAAAAACATGAAAAATGGCTATTTTTCAGGGGCCTAACCCCTATAAGGGATCATCTGACAACTTCAACCCTATGGAGAATTTTGTAAAGCTAAATGAGCTGAACATTTAAGCAAGCAACAGCTAATCTCTATCTGCAATAGTTTTCATTCTGTAGGCCAAAAGCATGAAAAATTGCTATTTTTCAGGGGCCGTAACCCCTATAAGGGGTCATCTGCCAACTTCGACCCTATGGAGAATTTTGTAGAGCTCAATGAGCTGAACATTTAAGCAAGCAACAGCTAATCTCTATGTGCAATAGTTTTCATTCTGTAGGCCAAAAACATGAAAAAATGCCATTTTTCAGGGGCCGTAACCCCTATAAGGGGTTATCTGACAACTTCGATCCTATGGAGACTTTCGTAGAGCTAAATGAGCTAAACATTTAAGCAAGCAACAGCTAATCTCTATCTGCAATAGTTTTCATTCTGTAGGCCAAAAACATGAAAAATGGCTATTTTTCAACTTTAAGGGGCCGTAACCCCTATAAGGGGTCATCTGACAACTTCGACCCTATGGAGACTTTTGTAGAGTTAAATGAGCTGAACATTTAAGCAAGCAACAGCTAATCTCTATCTGCAATAGTTTTCATTCTGTAGGCCAAAAACATGAAAAAATGCTATTTTTCACCTTTAAGGGGCCGTAACCCCTATAAGGGGTCATCTGACAACTTTGACCAAATAAAGACTTTTGTAGAGCTTTTGATGCTGAATCAGTAGCGTGGCCTCAGATTTCCTCTATCTCTTATACTTTTTGATTTATAAGCCAAAAACAGTAGTCTGACCCCCCTAGTCTATTTTTAGTAACGGCGGCCATGTTTTTTAACGGATTAAAAATCAAAACACAAGTTTGGTGCAGGACACCCTAAGGATCATTCATACCAAGTTTCATTAAATTCTGTTTGGTAGTTTCAGAGGAGAAGATTTTTGAAAAATTGTTAACAGACGACGACGACGACGACAGACGACGACGACGACAGACGACGACGACGACGGACGCCAAGTGATGGTAATAGCTCACATGGACCTTCGGTCCAGGTGAGCTAAAAATGAAGTTTTTTTCCAAAAATATTATACAGATTTTCACGAAATTTTAATATGCACATCATGACATGCTACTTAGCAGCTGTAAAAAGTTTCAGGACTGTATTGTTAACAGTTTTTGAGTTTTAGTGTTCACAAAGTCCAATTCTCAAAATCTGTGATTTTCGATAAAAAATGAAGTTTTTTCCAAAAATATTAATCAGATTTGCAAGAAATTTTAATATGCACATCATGACATGCTACTTAGCAGCTGTGCAAAGTTTCAGAACTGTATTGTTAACAGTTTTTGAGTTTTAGTGTTCACAAAGTCCAATTCTCAAAATCTGTGATTTTCGATAAAAAAGGAAGTTTTTTTCCAAAAATATTAAACAGATTTGCACGAAATTTTAATATGCACATCATGACATGCTACTTAGCAGCTGTGCAAAGTTTCAGAACTGTGGTGTTAATAGTTTTTGAGTTTTAGTGTTCACAAGAATTGTTGACGGACGGACAGACGGACGGACGGACGGACGGACGGACAGACGGACAAAGTGAAAACTATAGGGCGTCCGCATCTTCGATGCGGGGCCCTAACAATGAATTATTCTCATACCTCTCTAGTCTGAAAACACACTGCCTCTAAAGCAGCTCTAGCAATATGTTCTTTGGTAGTAAACTGTGTGAGACCACATATGATCCTGAAAAAATAAAATAAAATAATGTTTCTTCAAGTTCTTTTATTTTTTCATGCAATTCTATGGCTACCTTTCTCATTTAGGGCTTGCATCAAGGATGTGAAAGCCTTATGGTTTTTATTTTATCTGTTTGTCCATTCATCAACATTTTTTGTGGACACAAAAACTCTATCACTATAAAGATTCAGATTTTAATTTCATATGGTGGGTTAGTACTATTTTAGGAATCCCATATCAAAATTTCATTAAATCCGTTGAATATTGTTGTTATTTTTTTGCCAACTGGGCCTTTCCTGACTGTTTTTTCTGAACTGCCACTTGATTGTGGGTTGTGTCGCTTACACTTATTCCACATCTCATAATTTCTATTTGTCAATATTTTAGTTTATTTAGCATTTTGTTCTATTCTATCATCCAACTGTTTTGATATAAATTCTTCTGATGAGAAGTTACTCCTAAAAATTGCCCATATCTAACATACCTTGATTGAATTACAGTAATTGATGCATTTTGGTACTTTAAATTATTTAATGAATTGATACGATTGACATCTCTATGGCATGCCATTTTTGTCAAAAGTATATATCATCACTAATTACACACTCAAATCAAATAAAATTAAAATTTGCAGTCAAAATTTTTAATTTCGCCGTCAAAATTAAAAATATGAACTCAAAATTTTAATGTTGCACTCAAATGTTTAAATTTCCGACACTCAAAATTAAAATATGCTCTTAAAATTTTATATTTCGCACTCAAAAAGGTAGATTGAAAATATGCACTCAAAACAGAAAAAATCGCACTGTAAAGGGACCTTGCTAAGTTTTTTTTGTGTTAAATGATTCTAAAGGATTTCTATTTTGTTTTGCCAGAGACCCTATAAAATATAGGGTCTCTGGTTTTTCTTCCAGTTGACTAATTGTTGGACACCTCTTTGTTGCTGCAAGCGAACATATCCTTGATTAGGAGTAAACATATTTCTAATTCTACATTACTTATTTTCATGTTTTCCTTTTTTTTAACAATTCTATATTGTTTGGCTTCTTGCTTTTCAAATTTTTGTTTTGTTTTGTTTCGTTTCTTCTTTTACATGGACCGTTTCAAGCTTGAGAAAACCAGGATTGAAATTTTCATATAAATTAAAAAAATATTTATAAGTCCTGCACAAAAACAGGGCACACAATTTTGAGTGCATAGTTTTCAGTTTTAAGCATGTTAAGTGCAAATTAAAATTTTGAGTGTGTAATTTTGATTTACTTTTTTGAGTGCGAAATTATAACTTTTGGGTACATATATGTTTTTAATTATGAGTGCATATTTGAATTATGAGTGTGTAATTTGTAATGTATAATATTTCATACTAAATCATACTTTTGACGAGAACGGCATGCCATACATCTCAGTATTAAACAAAAGAAGAAAATGAGGACTAGTTAATATGTAGAACATGAAAAATCTTACCAAAACATATCATTATGAGTGTGTAAGTTTTATGATTCATGGGTTAACACCATTTTCTATGCAAATGGGTCATATATAGGGTTGTAAACTTTAATGGTACAGGAAAATGAAGTAAACAGAGAAAACCATGGACATTGGTCTGATAAATGACAAACTTAAATACAAACAGGTTTGCATGGCACTTTTGTAAATAAGTGCAATATGAATTCAAAATTTGTGACCTCAACAAAATTTAAACCAACTTTTAAGAAAGATGGTGGTGTCTGCTATGCAGCAAAAGGGCTATTGCAGGAATATTTGAAAATATTGTCCCTTAAACAATAAATAATGCATTAAGTCATGCAATATTGAAATCTACTCGGCACAATTTTCCCTAATATTCATATTCTATATCATGTAACCCTATACTATAAACCTACCCTCTTGCATCATCCTGCCAGTATGGACAGAACAGACCTGAGAATGCTGGTACAAAATAACAACCGTGTGTACTGTCTACCTTCTGGGCTAAAGTCTCTGAAAACGAGAAAAGAAACACAAATGATTTTACAAACAAAACAAGAATATGTCCAAAAGACATAATACCCCATCTCACAATTTCTAGGCTGATAATTTCATTCGCCATATGGCTGGTGAAATTTTTAACCAGCCTCTCAAGTAGTATTTTTATATAAATATTACTCACAAGTATGGTATAGTTCTTAAACATCTGTAGATAATTGTAGTTGTAAAAATGCTTGCAAGAGGGTGAAACAGTAAAAAATTGGCATTTCCATGTTGGTACTTTGCTTTAAATGGCATACATGTACAAGGTACAACAAATGTGTTTAGAAGTCTTGCATGTACAACTTGACAAATTTAAGAAAGAACTTGCTTAGTACTTTAAATTGATGCATAAGAGTGCAAAGATATGGTTTCCCAAATCACAAAAGAAGATTGAGTGACATTAAAATGTATAAATGAATTAAAGAACCAGCAAATCAAATTCATACATGGAAAGTTCTTAAATACTGTATATGTATAGTTTTTTAATTGACTAGCAACTTTATGAACTTTTTATACACAGTTAAAAACCTTAAAGTTGCAACTTTTTACATTTGTAATCTACTCAAACAATACCTATTTCTGGCGCTGTTTTTATAATACCAAGATTATCTCTCAACCATTTCACACTGGCTCCAGCTATAGCAATTGCTCCCTGAAATAACAAATATATTCCTGAGTTTTTACATTTATTACATTTCTTAATGCTCACTTAAATTGCATCTTAATGTTCATCTTCATTGCAAAATAAATCTAAAATTGTCATATGTAACATCAGAAGCATTAGATTATATGAAAAACAATTTTTTTATTGACTTTTTAATGATCTATGACTTTTTGCCTTTCTTCAAACTTTTCAATGTCTCGTCAACAATAGTGTTTACAGCTAAATAAAGTTCTAATAACTATGGCTAAGATAGAACTAGGAATAGTGCCAGCGAAAACTAAGTTCAATTATCTCCCCTTAATTATATCCCAGAACAATGAAATTCTTTTGTGCACATTTTCATATGATGTAGTTCCTTGGCCTAAAGTTTCACTAACATCCATAAAGCAATTTAGGAGGAGTTGCACTTAGGAGATACATGTATAGGGACAGACAGATGGGATAGACATAGTGATATCTATATTCCCCGCAAATAAATATATGTAACAGTTGACCTATTAGAATGCAAGTCTTTCTATAGAAAATATCAGAAATTGCTAAATACACAGTCTTGCTTTGTAGATTACAAGTTTTTAAAGGTAGATTAGCCTAAAGTTTTCCTCTATTTATTTTAGTTGGTTCTTTTTAGTCCCCTACTGGCCAAAGCCAAAGGGGACTATAGGTTTGCGCTCTGTCTGTCTGTCTGTCACGCCTCAGTTTTCCGCACTTTTTTTCTAAACGCTTATAGATAATGAACTGATTTTTGGTATGTGAGTTTACCTTGATGAGTTACAGATCAAGTGTAAGTTTCCTGCCGGTCCACAATTTCTTATGGGAGTTATGGCCCTTTGAACTTTAAAAATTCACTAAAATTTCAGTTTTCCGCACTTTTTTCTAAACGCTTATAGATAATGAACTGATTTTTGGTATGTTATTTACCTTGATGAGTTACAGCTTAAGTTTGAGTTTCGTGCCGGTCCACAATTTTTTATGGGAGCTATGGCCCTTTGAACTTTGAAAATTCACTAAAATATCAGTTTTCCACACTTTTTTTATTAACGCTTATTGATAATGAACTGATTTTTGGTATGTGAGTTAACTTTGATAAGTTACAGATCAAGTTTGAGTTTCGTGCCGACCCACAATTTTTTATGGGAGTTATGGCCCTTTGAACTTTGAAAATTCACTAAAATATCTGTTTTCCACATTTTTTTTCTAAACTTATAGAAAAATAGAAAATGAACTGATTTTTGTCTGTGAGTTATAGATCAAGTTTGAGTTTCCTGCCAGTCCACAATATTTTATGGGAGTTATGGCCCTTTGAACTTTGAAAATTCACTAAAATATCAGTTTTCCACACTTTTTTTATTAACGCTTATTGATAATGAACTGATTTTTGGTATGTGAGTTAACCTTGATAAGTTACAGATCAAGCTTGAGTTTCGTGCCGACCCACAATTTTTTATGGGAGTTATGGCCCTTTGAACTTTGAAAATTCACTAAAATATCTGTTTTCCACATTTTTTTTCTAAACTTATAGAAAATGAACTGATTTTTGTCTGTGAGTTACAGATCAAGTTTGAGTTTCGTGCAGGTCCACAAATTTTTATGGGAGATATGGCCCTTTGAAGTTTGAAAATCTATTGCAATTTTCTTTTCTAAACTTTTTTATTGTTCCTTGTAGATAATAAACTGATCAAGTTTAGGTATTCATTTGTTTGACAAATTGTTACAAGTGACTGAAATATGAGGCCGGTAGGGGACTAAGTATAGTTTTGCAATACTCTCAGAATGCTTGTTTCTATATGATTATTACAACCAACCTCTAAAGCATACACAACTGGTTTCCCTTTTCCTAACTGGTATCCAACTGTTGTGAGCAAACCCTGAGTAGACTGTACTGCCTACAAATTGAGATAAAATAGAGAATTTGAAAGAGTTAGCACAATATTGTCAATTAACAGGAATTGCCTTTTACTTCTAATATTCTAAGTGGTAAAAAAGAAATTCACAGCCAGCATTGGAACCACCCATCTGGTTTAGCATCATAAGATGCACCTTCTATACAACTTCGGTTGTTGTGGCACTTGTCTGTAAGTTGGAATGGCCCACAGCCATTCTTCTTTGAGTGGTCATCCATACAGAAAATATAGATTTCGGCCAGCATATTAATTCACAAAATGAACCATTCCATTCTATCATCATTGGGTTCATCATCATCATCATCATCATCATCATCATCATCATCATATCATCATCATCATCATCATCATCATCATCATCATCATCATCATCATCAACATCATCATCATCATCATCATCATATCATCATCATCATCATCATCATCATCATCATCATCAACATCATCCATAAGTACTTTCACCATTTGGTGATTGTTGTACTGTTATCTGGTTAAAAGCTAATGTAAGCAATCAGTGGCGGATCCAGGGGGTTCCGTGGGTCGGAACCCCCCCTTTCCTCCGAAAATTTTAAATTCTTGTGTAGCTTTTCAGCAAAATTGGTCTGAAACCCCCCCCCCCCCCCCCCCTTTGGCCCACAGAACCCAGTATGTGAAACCCCCCCCTTTTGAAAATTTCTGGAATCGCCCATGCCAATACACAAAATGGACCATTCCATTCTATCATCAGTAGGTTATCAGGTTAAAAGCTAGTATAGCCAATACACAAAATGAACCATTCTAATCTATCACCAATAAGTTATCAGGTTAATACACATTAAATGGAACAGTCCACTATTGCTAATAATAGCATATATGAACATTCTATTCTAGTGAGTTCTTATCTTGAATGTACATAGATGACTATCTTTCTATATCAATCATTAGATGACTACCTTGTGTATCAATAAACAGATGAATATCAATCACATAACATAATATGTGAGTAGTTTTCTGATGAATTCTCAACAGACAGTTAACTACTTGTGAGCAGTGTTTGATTTGAATTCAAAACCAATTGAACTCTTCATTATGTGTAAGTAGTGTGCAATGTGAATGCAAATCAGTTTGAACTATTAACTAGGAGTAGAAATTATCAAGTAATCTGAAAACAGTTCACAGCCGAGATACTTCTACTAAGTGAGTAAAATCATGTAGAACATTCCATTTCAAGTAGCAATTATCATTGCAACTACATATAGGTCAGTCCATTTAAAGTAGTAGCTTATCATTGCCAATAAACATAAAATGGACTAGCCCATTCTGTAGTACTGCTAAAAAGCCAATACACATAAACTGGAACAGTCCACTTCTAATAAGAAGAGGCCACCATGGTCAATACACATAAATTGGACAAGCCAAATCTGTAGATCTCACATAAAATGGATCAATCCATTTCTTAAGCAAAGTATTTTTAAAATAAACTGATAAAAATTTAATTATTGAACCATAAACTAATTTTTTATGGCGTACATTTATATATACATGTAGAAGTACTGTAAATCAAATGTTCATTACAGTTTATTCTTATAAATTAATTAACTCTATATATTTGACACAAAATTGTTATAATTAAATTTTTAAATGAAAAACATTTAAAATCCTGTTTGATAATTAAGTAGGTTGACATTTGTCAATTAAAAACAAGTAAATCTGTGAGCTAATGCTCACTGGTAATAACCCTGCTCCCCAATCTAAGCCATGCATACAAGTTTAAATACTTGTTCACAGGAAGTGGTTGACCTAGGAACATGAAATCGCTATACACCATAGGGGACTATAGGATAAAACTGTGTAAAAAATATCAGACTCCTATCTCATGTAGTTGCTTGGGAAACTATGACGAAAATTTTGCATTTATATCCATTATGTGTAAAAACCTAAGTATTCTGTAAACAGGAAGTAGACAATCTAGGAGCATAAAATCGGTATACACCATATAGTACTATAGAATAAAGCTGTATACAAATTTCAGACCTCTATTTAATATATTTGCTTGGGAAACTGTGACGGAAATTTTGCATTTATGTCCATTATGTGTGAAAACCTAAGTATTCGGTAAACAGGAAGCAGACTACATAGGAGCATAAAATCGGTATACACCATATGGTACTATATGATAAAGCTGTATACAAAATATCAGAACTCTATATCATGTAGTTACTTAGAAAACTGCAACGGAAGTTTTGTTATGGACGGACAAACAGACGGATGAACGAACAAGGGTAAAACAGTATACCTTCGAAGCGGGGGTATAAAAACATGCTACATGTATTCTATTTGTCTATATGTAACTTGACTATGTCTGTCTGCGCATCTTCAAGTCTGTAAACTTCATTTGTGATTCGGGATTAAATTTACAATAGTTCATTAAGGATGATAGGAGTAGTTTAAATGATTGTAATTTTTCAATCAAATTCTATTAACTTGTCAAGACTATTAGACAACAGTTAACACTTTAAGTATGTCTTGCCTGCCAGCACCATCAGAAACAATATGTCTTTCTTACTTCCATAATATTTTAAATATATAAGGATTTTCAGTTTCTAAGATCGAAAGATGATTAAAGAACTTAAATATTGCTAATATATGCACTACAAATAATCAAAGTCACCAGAAAATTAAGGTCAATGTCAAAGTCAAAAGATGGGGATGCAGCTGTGCTAAGCTACTACTTGGGCATATGCATACCCAGTTTCATCAACCTAAGACTTATAGTTCTTGAGATATGGAGGTGCTCGCAAAACTTTTCCATTGCTATTATATGTATTGAAAATTGTCAAAGTCCCTCAACCAGAAAATCAAGGTCAAAGTCAAAAGATGGGGATGCAACTGTGCTAAGCTACTACTTGGGCATATACATTCCAATTTTCATCAACCTAGGACCTATAGTTCTTGAGATATGGAGGTGCTCGCAAAACTTTTCCAAAAAGTTAACGCTGCCGCTGGCGGTAATGTAACACCTATGTCCTGCTCTGCTTCGCAGGCGAGACAAAAGTACTCTTCAATTTTCTTTCAACATAAAAGCAACTGGTAATTTTCTAAAATGTTACTATATTGAAATGAATCAAAGGTAAGGAACAGCACATTTATTGTATGTCCTTTTTATGCCCCATCTATGAAAGTAGGGGGCATATAGTGTTTCGAGTTCATTCATCCATCATTTGTCTGTCCCAAATGTTGCGAGATGAGGCATTATGTCTTTTGGTCATATTCTTGTTTCATAAATACTTTGCATTATACATGTAGTTTCTTTTGATGGCATATTTTAAACATTTATTAGCGAGCATCGCAGATGCAAGCCCTACGGTATTGTGCATGTTTTGAGATGTTCCAAAAATATACTGACAATAAAACCGGAACAGGTTTACTTTTACGGAGTGAAAAAAATAATAGGAACGGAGCAAGTAAAACAATCAACCCCATGGGCTTATAAAAATATACATCATAATCTGTTATGCAAAAATAAAAAAATAGAAATTCAAAAACAGTGATAAGACCCTCGTTCATCCACTTGTTTATTTTTACACACAGATTTTTATTTAAACACCATTCGGTCTTTTCCGCTGAAAAACGATTTTCCGGAAATTATCGAGCTAGCTTTAGGCAACATCGTCCCATTGCAATTGACTAGTCATACCAAATGCATGATACTGACCTAGCTTTGTTAAATTCTAAGTAAGATAAAGAAATACATAAATTTACTAAATAAAACCTACTCATAATAATAATCTCAAAGTAGTAATAAAGACTCAACACCAAGATTACACCGTTAGGTAAAATACGTTTATTAGGTCGACATGTTTCGCCCAGAGACGGGCGTCATCAGGACAGAGAAATATAAAAATAACGTTACTTAAGTACATTTGTTGCGGTTAACCGGAAGAATACAAAAGACCGGAAGCGGTTGAAAAGAAGAGTAAATGGCGAGTAATGTAAATTAAATTAAATAAATATACAACATGAAAATAATATAATAAATGTTAATAAAAATGTTTTTAGATCGAAAAAGTGTCCTTTTTACTGGTTTTATAGCTGTATATGATGTGGTTTGGGTCGTATCCAACGTTCTCTGTGAATGGCGGTGCTCCGGGGATATTCTGGAAAATTTCTAGGCCTTGGTAGGCAGCATATGGGCAGTAGCCCATTGCTTGTTTGAAAGTCATAGACCAGATCCTGGGTTGAATAGGGAAGGGGTTGTTCAAGGGGGTGTTGTCCATATCTCTAATTCTGTACGTGGGTTCATCCTGTAGAGGTGTATGTGGACGTGGGGGTAGTTCTATCTGTTGTTCCATCGTTGTGGGATCATGAGCTGATGGCTAGATCTTGTAATAAATCGACCGGGGAGTTTTCAATATGGGTCCTTGTTGATATTGGTTTAATGTCCGCTTTAGCAATAATCCGAAATTTTGGTGGAGTGGTCCATTCTTTTAGAGGTGTAGCCTCGAATGGCTTTTTCCACGGTTGAACTGGTTTGGCGGCTTTTCTAGGGGCAAACTTTTCTGTAATAATGGCATTGAAGTTATCGGAGAATTCGTCATGGTCCTTGCGGATGTGTCTTGTTAGACTGTCTTTCCTGACGTAGATTCTGTCACATATTTCGCATATGTATTGCTTTACTGTGGCTGTGTGACTGTTGTTGAAATGTCTTTTCAATGCTTTCAGGGTAGCGTATTGCTTTGAACATCTTGTGCATGATATTTTGTTTCTGGTGGCAATTTCAAACCCTCAGGTTTAGGCCCCACGGCGATTGTGTATTTAGGTAACTAATGACGGCTTCTTCTGTGCGTAATCTAACGTTACTGTTAGATACGTTGGTCATAATACCAGTAATTGTAACGTCATTTAGATCATGACCTGCGGAGGTGAAATGAATTGAGACTGGTTTGTGTTGGTTGCGGGTTCTAATGTCATTAAAGTGTCCATAGAATCTTTCTGCAATTGTATTGCCGGTTTGGCCTATGTATTGTTTACCACATTTTGAACATTGTATGATGTAAATAGCATGGTGGCTTGTACATGTAATTGCTTGTTTTATTGAGATTGTTTTATTGTTTGTCTTACTACGAATGGTCCCGGTATTGATCATGAATTTGCATATGTGGCAACCTCTTCCACACGGTTTATTACCGCATGGCGGTTTGGGTTTAATGTCGGTGTTGACTAGTAATCTCCTTAAGTTCGGGGATCCTCTTTTAATTGTCATGAAGTTTTTATGGCTAATGTGTATCGTTTCCGGAGATCTTTCTAGGATTTCTAGACGTTTTGAAATTATTTCTTGTATTGGGGGGTTGTGCGGGTTTTGATTGACAATGAATGTGACTGTATTTCCTTCTTGTTTCTTTGGCGTGCTTGCAAGTAGTGTGTTGCGGTCAAGGGCTTTGGCTTTATTTATGGCGTTATCCAGGATATCTTCAGGGTAGCCTCTTCTTTTGAAGTTTTCTTTCATCTTGTCGACGTGGATTTTAAATTCATCGGTGGTGGAACAAATTCTTCTGATGCGGACGGCTTGGCTGTATGGTATACTTTTTTTCTGCGCTAATGGGTGGCTAGATTTATAATGAAGGTAAAGGTGGGCATCCGTAGGTTTGGTGTAGAGGGTGGTGGATAGGTTTCCTAGTGCATCTTTAATTACTCTGGTGTCTAGAAACGGGATCGAAGTTTCGCTAATTTCGAATGTAAATTTGATAGACGAGTGGTAAGCGTTTAGGTCCGTCATGAAGGCATTAAGCGCCTCGCGGGAATGGGGCCATATAAAGAAGATGTCGTCTATGTAGCGTAACCAAATTAGTGGTCTAAGTTGTTGTGTGTTTAGGAAGCCTGTTTCGAGTTTGTCCATAAAGATTATGGCATATTCTGGTGCCATTTTCGTTCCCATGCTGGTACCTTTGGTTTGTAGGTAGTATTGCTCATTGAATCTAAAACAGTTCTGTGTTAGGACAAAGTGTATCCATCTTAGTATGATCCATGTTGGTATGTCTTTTTCGGTTCTTGTTTCAAGTTTCTCTTTAACTGCTAGAATTCCGTCTCTATGTGGAATGCATGTGTAAAGGTAGGATACGTCTGCGGTGACAAGTAGGCTCGTGGGGGGGATTTGACCGATTTCTTTGATTTTGGTAAGGAAATCTGTGGTGTCTTTGAGGTAAGACTTTATGTCCTTGATAAGAGGTTTAAGTATATCATCTACTATTTCAGAGATTCTTGCGGTCGGTGCGTTTATAGCGGATACAATTGGTCTGCCTGGGTGGTTTACTTTGTGGATCTTCGGGAGTAAATAAAAAATGGGTGTACGCCAATGTTTCGGGATGATATATCGGGCTATATCTTTTGGTAGTTTGTTCTCTACAAGTTTATTAAAAGTGGTAAGTTCTTTAATGATTTTTCCGCTGCGGTCTTCATTGATTTTTAGGTAGGTGGTAGCATCGTTCAGTTGTCTGTGGGCTTCGTTAATACAATCTTCTTTGTTCATCACTACAACTGCTCCTCCTTTATCGGCGGGTTTGATGATAATATTGGTGTTGTTGCGTAGTTCGCGGATGGCTTGTTGTTCTTCTTTTCTAAGGTTGGAGTGTTTCCTTGGCGGGTTTTGTATGTTATTGGTAATTTCTTCCGTAATGACGTTTATGTATCTGTCCAGTTCTTTATTCTGGTTTGCTTTTGGTGTCCATCCTGATGGCTCTTTGTATTTATTTGGCGGTTTATCTAAAGGTTGGTCTTGGAAGTAATGTAAGAGACGTAGTTTTCTATTGAAGAGGTAAGTATCCCTAAGTGTGTTGATGTGGTTCTCCGGTGGTGGTGTAGGGCAAAAACTTAGACCTTTGCTGAGTAGGGATAGTTGCGGTTCAGTAAGTGGTTGATTTGATATATTAACAACGGCATTAGGAGGGTAAAAGTGTTTTTTGATTTTTTTGTACAGTCAAACCTGTCTATAGTGACCCTTCAAGGGACCTTTACAAAAAGGTCACTAGAGACAGGGGGTCTTTATATAGAGGTTGTCGAGATAAAGTATATATATAATGTTAGGCATGTGTATGTGTATTAACTGAGGCACAGTTTCCATAGATCTATAGAAGTATAGTATACTGATTTAATATTGCCCTATTGAAACTATAAACAATAGACTATTTTACTGGCAATATTTCATTAATATTTTTAACATACATGTCTTGAGAAAATTTATCTAAAACTTTGTTTAATACATGTTTGAATATAGGTTTACAGTATTTTAGTATGCAGTTTTGAAGTATATCTTTTTTTAAATATCCCTTTTTACCTTATTCATAAGTAAAGGGAATGTTGCAAAAGAATTTCTCATAATTCATAAAAAATATCTCCATTTGATTACTATAGTAATAAATTTCATAAATCTAGAATTGACAAAATTATTAATTACCAACTCTTTAAGACACAAGTTAAACTGACCCTGACACAAGCAATAAGTGATAATTACTACTTCAAAAATCTTCCTAAAATTTACCTGAGAACTAATTACTAAATATCAAAGAAAGGTGACACTTCCTAATAAGCTTTGATCTGACAGCTGACCCAGACCAATTAAGAGTCATTTGCACTTATTTAAGGTCCTTACATACAGGTTTTTGGCACTTCAAGGGACAGTTTCTTATGGTCACTAGTCACGTTGGACAGGTGGTCACTATATAGAGGTCAAATATATAGGAAAAATTGTTGGGGGGACTCAAAATAGTCTTTATGGACAGGAAGTCTTTATATGGAGGTGGTCACTAGTACAGGTTTTACTGTATTGTTTTCTTTTTATAAATCTTCTTGTTCTGGTTCTCTTTATCGTCTCGTCGGTTGCGCCGGCGAGGCTTTCATTTCTCTGGCCACGGATATCATCAGTTTGTCCATTAGATTCTTGATGTGGTCCATTTCTGGTTTGGTGACCTTCTCGTTCTTCTCGTTCTTGTACCTGAATCTGTATTCCTTTGCATCTTTCTTTCCAATATTCAGTGAGTAGTCCTACCAGATGTAAACTGAAGTTGATTTGTGCGGTTTCCCATTGGACGAGAAATTCGGGAGTGGTGTCTGGGACTTGCGGTTTGATGTTGCAGCGCAATGTTTTGGGCGCGGATTTGTTCGTTTTACATTTCATCAGATATTCTAGGTGGTTTTGGCTTCGTAAGTATTTAATTTTCAATTTGCGGAGTGTTCGAAATTCTGCCAAGTGATCTTGTGGGACTTTGGGTGTGCTGAAGTCTGGATTGGCGGTAGGAGTATCTGTGGCGGTATCATCTTGACCGTCTAGAGTTTTTCTTTTTTTATTTGCCTGTGGATTGGCCTGGGTATGTAGATCGGTTTCGGAGAGGGAATCTTGGAATTCGTCGGTATCTGCCATAATGCCTGTGGTCGTGGGTACAACGCGGTTTTGGCTGTGGTGGATCCGCAGAGGATGCAGGGGTTCACCGCAAACAGGAGAACTGCAAACAAGAAGGTGAACCAACACCGTGAAGTGGAAAGACGGCGGGTGTAGGTGAGGTTAGGGTGGATACCTAATGGTATTCAACAGAGTCTTTAAGCCGCATGTAAACTCAAAGTAGTAATAAAGACTCAACACCAAGATTACACCGTTAGGTAAAATATGTTTATTAGGTCGACATGTTTCGCCCAAAGACGGGCGTCATCAGGACAGAGAAATATAAAAATAACGTTACTTAAGTACATTTGTTGCGGTTAACCGGAAGAATACAAAAGACCGGAAGCGGTTGAAAAGAAGAGTAAATGGCGAGTAATGTAAATTAAATTAAATAAATATACAACATGAAAATAATATAATAAATGTTAATAAAAATGTTTTTAGATCGAAAAAGTGTCCTTTTTACTGGTTTTATAGCTGTATATGATGTGGTTTGGGTCGTATCCAACGTTCTCCGTGAATGGCGGTGCTCCGGGGATATTCTGGAAAATTTCTAGGCCTTGGTAGGCAGCATATGGGCGGTAGCCCATTGCTTGTTTGAAAGTCATAGACCAGATCCTGGGTTGAATAGGGAAGGGGTTGTTCAAGGGGGTGTTGTCCATATCTCTAATTCTGTACGTGGGTTCATCCTGTAGAGGTGTATGTGGACGTGGGGGTAGTTCTATCTGTTGTTCCATCGTTATGGGATCATCTGATTCTTCATCTGAGCTGATGGCTAGATCTTGTAATAAATCGACCGGGGAGTTTTCAATATGGGTCCTTGTTGATATTGGTTTAATGTCCGCTTTAGCAATAATCCGAAATTTTGGTGGAGTGGTCCATTCTTTTAGAGGTGTAGCCTCGAATGGCTTTTTCCACGGTTGAACTGGTTTGGCGGCTTTTCTAGGGGCGAACTTTTCTGTAATAATGGCATTGAAGTTATCGGAGAATTCGTCATGGTCCTTGCGGATGTGTCTTGTTAGACTGTCTTTCCTGACGTAGATTCTGTCACATATTTCGCATATGTATTGCTTTACTGTGGCTGTGTGACTGTTGTTGAAATGTCTTTTCAATGCTTTCAGGGTAGCGTATTGCTTTGAACATCTTGTGCATGATATTTTGTTTCTGGTGGCAATTTCAAACCCTCAGGTTTAGGCCCCACGGCGATTGTGTATTTAGGTAACTAATGACGGCTTCTTCTGTGCGTAATCTAACGTTACTGTTAGATACGTTGGTCATAATACCAGTAATTGTAACGTCATTTAGATCATGACCTGCGGAGGTGAAATGAATAGAGACTGGTTTGTGTTGGTTGCGGGTTCTAATGTCATTAAAGTGTCCATAGAATCTTTCTGCAATTGTATTGCCGGTTTGGCCTATGTATTGTTTACCACATTTTGAACATTGTATGATGTAAATAGCATGGTGGCTTGTACATGTAATTGCTTGTTTTATTGAGATTGTTTTATCGTTTGTCTTACTACGAATGGTCCCGGTATTGATCATGAATTTGCATATGTGGCAACCTCTTCCACACGGTTTATTACCGCATGGCGGTTTGGGTTTAATGTCGGTGTTGACTAGTAATCTCCTTAAGTTCGGGGATCCTCTTTTAATTGTCATGAAGTTTTTATGGCTAATGTGTATCGTTTCCGGAGATCTTTCTAGGATTTCTAGACGTTTTGAAATTATTTCTTGTATTGGGGGGTTGTGCGGGTTTTGATTGACAATGAATGTGACTGTATTTCCTTCTTGTTTCTTTGGCGTGCTTGCAAGTAGTGTGTTGCGGTCAAGGGCTTTGGCTTTATTTATGGCGTTATCCAGGACAAAGATGCAAAGGAATACAGATTCAGGTACAAGAACGAGAAGAAAGCCTACAAGAGAAGGTCACCAAACCAGAAATGGACCACATCAAGAATCTAATGGACAAACTGATGATATCCGTGGCCAGAGAAATGAAAGCCTCGCCGGCGGAACCGACGAGACGATAAAGAGAACCAGAACAAGAAGATTTATAAAAAGAAAACAATACAAAAAAATCAAAAAACACTTTTACCCTCCTAATGCCGTTGTTAATATATCAAATCAACCACTTACTGAACCGCAACTATCCCTACTCAGCAAAGGTCTAAGTTTTTGCCCTACACCACCACCGGAGAACCACATCAACACACTTAGGGATACTTACCTCTTCAATAGAAAACTACGTCTCTTACATTACTTCCAAGACCAACCTTTAGATAAACCGCCAAATAAATACAAAGAGCCATCAGGATGGACACCAAAAGCAAACCAGAATAAAGAACTGGACAGATACATAAACGTCATTACGGAAGAAATGACCAATAACATACAAAACCCGCCAAGGAAACACTCCAACCTTAGAAAAGAAGAACAACAAGCCATCCGCGAACTACGCAACAACACCAATATTATCATCAAACCCGCCGATAAAGGAGGAGCAGTTGTAGTGATGAACAAAGAAGATTATATTAACGAAGCCCACAGACAACTGAACGATGCTACCACCTACCTAAAAATCAATGAAGACCACAGCGGAAAAATCATTAAAGAACTTACCACTTTTAATAAACTTGTAGAGAACAAACTACCAAAAGATATAGCCCGATATATCATCCCGAAACATTGGCGTACACCCATTTTTTATTTACTCCCGAAGATCCACAAAGTAAACCACCCAGGCAGACCAATTGTATCCGCTATAAACGCACCGACCGCAAGAATCTCTGAAATAGTAGATGATATACTTAAACCTCTTATCAAGGACATAAAGTCTTACCTCAAAGACACCACAGATTTCCTTACCAAAATCAAAGAAATCGGTCAAATCCCCCCCGCGAGCCTACTTGTCACCGCAGACGTATCCTCCCTTTACACATGCATTCCACATAGAGACGGAATTATAGCAGTTAAAGAGAAACTTGAAACAAGAACGGAAAAAGACATACCAACATGGATCATACTAAGATGGATACACTTTGTCCTAACACAGAACTGTTTTAGATTCAATGAGCAATACTACCTACAAACCAAAGGTACCAGCATGGGAACGAAAATGGCACCAGAATATGCCATAATCTTTATGGACAAACTCGAAACAGGCTTCCTAAACACACAACAACTTAGACCACTAATTTGGTTACGCTACATAGACGACATCTTCTTTATATGGCCCCATTCCCGCGAGGCGCTTAATGCCTTCATGACGGACCTAAACGCTTACCACTCGTCTATCAAATTTACATTCGAAATTAGCGAAACTTCGATCCCGTTTCTAGACACCAGAGTAATTAAAGATGCACTAGGAAACCTATCCACCACCCTCTACACCAAACCTACGGATGCCCACCTTTACCTTCATTATAAATCTAGCCACCCATTAGCGCAGAAAAAAAGTATACCATACAGCCAAGCCGTCCGCATCAGAAGAATTTGTTCCACCACCGATGAATTTAAAATCCACGTCGACAAGATGAAAGAAAACTTCAAAAGAAGAGGCTACCCTGAAGATATCCTGGATAACGCCATAAATAAAGCCAAAGCCCTTGACCGCAACACACTACTTGCAAGCACGCCAAAGAAACAAGAAGGAAATACAGTCACATTCATTGTCAATCAAAACCCGCACAACCCCCCAATACAAGAAATAATTTCAAAACGTCTAGAAATCCTAGAAAGATCTCCGGAAACGATACACATTAGCCATAAAAACTTCATGACAATTAAAAGAGGATCCCCGAACTTAAGGAGATTACTAGTCAACACCGACATTAAACCCAAACCGCCATGCGGTAATAAACCGTGTGGAAGAGGTTGCCACATATGCAAATTCATGATCAATACCGGGACCATTCGTAGTAAGACAAACAATAAAACAATCTCAATAAAACAAGCAATTACATGTACAAGCCACCATGCTATTTACATCATACAATGTTCAAAATGTGGTAAACAATACATAGGCCAAACCGGCAATACAATTGCAGAAAGATTCTATGGACACTTTAATGACATTAGAACCCGCAACCAACACAAACCAGTCTCAATTCATTTCACCTCCGCAGGTCATGATCTAAATGACGTTACAATTACTGGTATTATGACCAACGTATCTAACAGTAACGTTAGATTACGCACAGAAGAAGCCGTCATTAGTTACCTAAATACACAATCGCCGTGGGGCCTAAACCTGAGGGTTTGAAATTGCCACCAGAAACAAAATATCATGCACAAGATGTTCAAAGCAATACGCTACCCTGAAAGCATTGAAAAGACATTTCAACAACAGTCACACAGCCACAGTAAAGCAATACATATGCGAAATATGTGACAGAATCTACGTCAGGAAAGACAGTCTAACAAGACACATCCGCAAGGACCATGACGAATTCTCCGATAACTTCAATGCCATTATTACAGAAAAGTTCGCCCCTAGAAAAGCCGCCAAACCAGTTCAACCGTGGAAAAAGCCATTCGAGGCTACACCTCTAAAAGAATGGACCACTCCACCAAAATTTCGGATTATTGCTAAAGCGGACATTAAACCAATATCAACAAGGACCCATATTGAAAACTCCCCGGTCGATTTATTACAAGATCTAGCCATCAGCTCAGATGAAGAATCAGATGATCCCATAACGATGGAACAACAGATAGAACTACCCCCACGTCCACATACACCTCTACAGGATGAACCCACGTACAGAATTAGAGATATGGACAACACCCCCTTGAACAACCCCTTCCCTATTCAACCCAGGATCTGGTCTATGACTTTCAAACAAGCAATGGGCTACCGCCCATATGCTGCCTACCAAGGCCTAGAAATTTTCCAGAATATCCCCGGAGCACCGCCATTCACAGAGAACGTTGGATACGACCCAAACCACATCATATACAGCTATAAAACCAGTAAAAAGGACACTTTTTCGATCTAAAAACATTTTTATTAACATTTATTATATTATTTTCATGTTGTATATTTATTTAATTTAATTTACATTACTCGCCATTTACTCTTCTTTTCAACCGCTTCCGGTCTTTTGTATTCTTCCGGTTAACCGCAACAAATGTACTTAAGTAACGTTATTTTTATATTTCTCTGTCCTGATGACGCCCGTCTCTGGGCGAAACATGTCGACCTAATAAACATATTTTACCTAACGGTGTAATCTTGGTGTTGAGTCTTTATTACTACTTTGAGTTTACATGCGGCTTAAAGACTCTGTTGAATACCATTAGGTATCCACCCTAACCTCACCTACACCCGCCGTCTTTCCACTTCACGGTGTTGGTTCACCTTCTTGTTTGCAGTTCATAATAATAATATAAATAAAAGGTTCTTACCTGAAAATGAAAGAAGAGTCACATCCTGTGGGGTTTCACTCACTCTCCTCAATCCTGCATGCTATTTTTACTTCACCGTTTTTTCTGCCAGGTTTCTAAATGTACCTTCTGTTACCAATGCTTCAAATAAAACACTGATACTCAGAAAATCTCACAAAACCTGACAGAATCTGAATGTTGTTTTGGTCTGCTGAATTCTGTATTCTTCTGCTAATACTCTGACAAGAAAATGACGTCACGTTATCAATAAAGGGATAATTTCGTCCCCGCTAAATGTCGTCCCAGAATGTTACAGGATTTATTGTTTGCACAAATATTAAATTGAATTCTTAATAATAAGTAGTTATTAATCCCAAATAGTTTAAAAACAACTTTATCAAGTGCATATGATTTGGGTTGGGTGGGGTCAGAATTTGCTACTACATAATTCCTTTTTTAAAAGTTCCCTCTTTACGTACGTTACACTTAGCCGGTCGAGCACATGGATTTATTTTTAAAAGGTAAGTTGTATAGATTTTTGATGCTCGCTTAAAAGGCAGGGCCTTAATCATATTAAACTTCAAGTTGTTAATGAGTTTACAGTTACAAAAATTTAACCTTTGGCCACTAATGTGAAAGTCAGTATACAGGAAATATATATGCAACAGACCAATAATTGGTACTCTAATACATGTACATGACCTCACACTGAAGTCATATATAAAATGTCAAGTCACTGTGATATGAGGTTGTTGAGAAAACTATTACTAAAGTTGTTTTGCAGAGACACACAGAGGCAGAAGGACAGACAAACAGGGATAAACCAGTTAACCCTCTCTTTTTTCAAATGAATGTGTAATATATGATCATGTGTACTCAAGATAATGAAATATTCATTTCCTGATTATGAAGATTACTTACCGCTGTGCCTGTATTCATTAACATGAAACACCCTGTACCATATCTGTAGAAAAATAAAAGATTGGTAACATTAACTTAACATACTAAATTTTACAGGATTAACACTAAAGTATGATTAGCCTGTTAACAATATAAATTTCTTGAAATTCTCCTCATCATTTATCAATTTAACTCAAATTGATAAATGATGAGGAGAATTTCAAGAAATTTATATTGTTAAATTTTAAGTAGCTATCATGATAACATAAAGGAGTAAAACCACAAAGGCCTCAAATCGACCCGGTATTTTTACTTATTTTCAATGTTCTTCAACTTTTAAAAATTTAACCAAAATGAGTTAAGGAATAACTGAACTTTTGGAAATCAGTACATTTTAAAAACATTTAAACATTTAAAACACTGCATAAATTGTGTAATTCTTACTTTTTCAACATTTTCATTGTTTTCACATTGTATTTTATCAAAATTAGTATTGGCCACATTCGTCGACCATGTAATTTTTTGATAATTAATTTTTTACATAAAAATACACATATCTATCACAAACAAATGGATGGAATCTCTTAGGTTCTAAGCATGGAAGGCAGTAGACACTCCTATCACTGTATACTCATACTTTTCAAGCATTGATTGTTAGAATTACAAAGTATAATTGCCTCAACCAGCATTTCAAAACTGTACATGTATATCTAACATAATTAATCTGACAAAAAGTCAAAGATTAAAGTTTGGTCAATGAGCTTATCCCATAAAAATGATTTTATTAACAGCCTAAAGATAGGACACAAATTAAATGTTCATTAATTCAAAATACTACATAATATTAATATTTGCTTTTAAAACTGCCTTGGACTATCAATCTATTTTATAAATGTACTGTTTCCCTGTGCTTCAACCTAGTGCTGTCTTTAATTATGTTCATTATTATGTCATTGTTGTATATGTGTGTAATGTTTGTGATGTAATGTCGGTTTTAAAAGCTCATTAGAGCTTGTGTTATTTGTTTTGTAACTGTACTGACTTTATAAATAAATATTACTTGACTTGACTTGAATCTTACGTGTTCTTTGCTTGTCCTGGGTTGAAACACATTTGACCAACCAAAGCTGCTTGCTGGTCCCCTAAAATCTATCAATTTAACAGGTAAGTAAAATAATTAATTTCATTTTAAGATATTCCAGCTGAATACAATTGTATTTTTTTGTGTTTAAATAGAAGTTATGATTACAAGAAATATTTAAAGACGAACTTTATAGCAAAGGGTGTAACAAGTTTATGAAAACTGTTTATGTAGGTCTAAGTCAGAATACTTGCTAGTCAGGTCATTGTTCAGTATTTTAAAGGTAAGAAAGAAGCAGAGGTATCAATGGGGCATCTGAATGTCAAAGTCCAAAAAGCAGTGACAAAACCAGTAAACACAAACAAGAACATGACGAAAAAACAGACAACATATAAAACACAAAAACACAAAAACTACTAAAAATCAATTAACAACGTGAACTCTAGTCGTAATGAGAGTGAACTCAGGTGCTATGGAAGAGTAAGCAGTTCCTGCCTGCAATATCACACCCATCGAACCTATGCATTTTCTTTATGCAAGTGACTGTCTGCTTTGACTCTAAAAATGTTTTGACATTTTGAAGATGATTGTTCATGCCATTTATTGATAAACACAAGTATCTAGCTCTTACAATGTTGTTATTTTCTAGAGTTTAACATTTTTCCCACCCCCACAATATACCTACCCCTGATATTGGTACACCTTTAAGACTACTAATTTCCATTTTACCATACACCTCTGATGAACTCCTTATCTCTGGTAATACTGTTTTAGGGATATCAAAAAAGCTGAAATAAGGGTAATAATCAATAACTTCTTGAGGTTACCTTTCCAAATACTTATACTTTCCCCCTCCATTTCTTTTGAAATGTCTGTACAAAGTAAAGACCATCTAGTCTTCAATTTTTCTGTTATGTTTGCCTTGTATCGTCTTTCTCTTGGACATGTGAATTTGATCATACAAGTTATGTAATTTTGTTTTTATTTATTTTATTATTTATTTATTTATTTATTTATTATTATTATAAATATTAATTTATTTATTATAAACCATTGGTCACAGTGGAATTGTAAGTCAAATTTCATTAAAAGTCTTGGAAACATTTAACATTTCCATATTGAGCTATTTAATAACTCATTTTCATGTGTATTTGTTAAGATGTACTCCCTGTACTGACTTTTATTGGTATTCTAATGAGATCAGTGACAGTACACACCTGCAAAGGGAATCGTCCCACTGCAAACTATTAATGTTCATTAACATTGTACGACTGGCATTTGTCACGTCTGTGATGTGTTTTCCTCCATTTACACCTCCTGTCAAGTTCTGAAATATAGAGTAGTACAGTTGAGAGTTTTTTATGCCCCATCTACAAAAGAAGGAGACATATAGTGTTTGGGTCCATTTGTCCGTCCCAACCAAATGTTGTAAGATAGGGCAGCCGCATGATGTCTTTTGGACATATTCTTGTTTAACTATGATTTTTTTCTTGTGACAGTTTTTGTGAAAATACATCACAATTTACTTTATGATTTGTTATTACATAGATGCATATGAAATACCGGTTTTTCCCAGTGAAATAAAATCTGGTAAATTCACAGTGTGAAATAACAAAAATATTTTCACTCTTGCGTCCTTTCCGGTCAAACTCAATTATGACATCGTGAATTGTATTGCGTTGTCGGCATGACTCCTGCAATCAAAATTCATACTCCATTCAAATAAATTTATTGAAAACTATTAAATAGCAGCATTTTATCAATGTAATAAATACGATAATCAATTAGGTCTCATGAATAACCAAAATATGATCACTCGTGCGGGAACGCACTGAGATTTAACTCGTGTGGTGAACAAGTTCTGCTCACTCGTATAAATCTGCGTGTGTTCACCAACTCGTGATCATATTTTGGTTATTCACCGACCCAATTAATTATCCTATAAATAAACTTTTTTGGGGCATAAAAATTCTGCATAGATAAAGTATATCTTTTGTAGATGTTGTTATTCCAAATAAATGTATGTTGTCTCACCCAAAGAATCCATGAATCTACAGTGCCAAACATACATCTTCCATCTTTGATAGCCTCCCTGACATCCTCGCTGTTATCCAGCAACCATTTCAGCTTCACTGCACTGAAGTATGTTGTGATGGGAAGACCACATTGTTTCTAAAGTAAATAAAGTCATATCAGAAAATTAGATATTTTAGGCTAATAAGATTTTATTTCCTTTATGAAAACTGTGACCTTAACTTTTTACCTTACAAATATAAACGGTTTGTGCTATCTTTGCAACATTTAAGATTTAAGTGTACATTCATAAGTTTTTCTTCAGAAATCAATTGACTGACTTTGAACAATCAGGCTTTTTTATTTTCTTTGAAAGTCTATTTTATAACCTTGCTTTTGAGCATTTAGTGTGTAAACTTTTTTTCTTTTTGCTATGTCAATTAAGATACTGTTCATTGGCATTTTCTTTAGGCAATTGTGTATATATAGATACATACCAAATACAACTGTACTGCAATTTTTTTTTATTAAATCATTTTAACTACCAGTATTGTAGAGAAGTTTTGGTTATCTGACAGTTTAGAAAGTGTTAATTTGGCTTTGAAGAAAATAATTACAATAACAACAAACATAAACAGTACTATTATGCCTCTAAATAATCTTTTGTGTTTAGTTAAGTTTTGCTTATTATCTATTTTTGTAATATTCATACCCTGAGAGAATCTTTACTGTTGCTAGAAGTTTTGCTAATCAGTTTCGATACTGTTGATGATGTTCTTACATCTAACCACACTACAAGTAAACAAACTTATCAATAATACTACTTTCTATACCAGTTTGACAGTGTTATATTTTCAATATTGAGATGCTCTAATCAGAATGGCTTTATCATACAAAGATCTGATTACATTAAGATAAGGTTCAGAGCTACACATTATCAGATACATTCTTCAGATCTATATCCCAAGCTATCAGATCTAAATTATGGTTTTCCTTTGATACCTAAATTATCTTCTGACTGTGGTTGTGCTAAGGAAAACAATAATATATGATACTTTACAAAACTTTTGAATATAATATAAAAATATCTCAGCAATTTTCAACCTATACATAAGCATGAATTTATACAATAACATTAAAGCCATCTTCTCTAGTTTGGTGCATTAACAGCCCTTATTATTGATAAATTTTCGGGACCAATATCATTGTCCAAAACAAGTCTGCAGTCTGCCATAGGCCTATTACTGTGAAAGTACTTAAGTAGTTGTCCACCTAAGAATCATGCAAAATTGAAGAAAAGTGATCCATCGATAAAATGGCTACAGTGGTTTATTTTTAACGAAAGATAGTTCAAAGTATATAAAATAAGAAATAAATAACAATTTGCTCATAACTGCCTGTTCCTGGGAGAAATCTTGCCATTTTGTTACAATAGTTTCTATTGAAATTATTGACAATTTTAAGAGTTATCTCCCTTTCTTACATTTTTTCAATGCATTCTATATAATTTTTTTCTCTCAGGACCAGGGCTAGTTTGGAAAAAGAGCACAAAAGATCAAAGCAGGTTGCTAGTAGGAATAACATATCAAAAATAAATTGGTGTAGGCTTTCCACCCATGAATCGCTTTTTGCATGATTCTTATAAAAAGTGGTACTTAAATTGGTGGGTATCAATTTCCATGAAGTGGGAGTAAATTGCATTGTGGATTCATAAATTTGTTGTTTTAAAAAATTCTTTCTTAAAAGACATGTTTAATTTTGTGTATGTGTGGAATCTAATTTCGTGGTTTGACTGACCAACGAAAACCATGAAAATTGGTATAAAAAAAGATGAATACTCCCATAGTATGTAAAATTATGGGATAAATAGAATGCAAGTCTTACCTATAGCATTGTAAAGTGGTTTACCAGTCGTTTTATCCCAGACTACAGTAGTTTCTCTTTGGTTTGTTATCCCTATAGCTAAAAGTAATAGATAAAACTAAATTTAGGTCACGAAATGTCATGATGTATATACTACATAATATGTACTAGCTACACACCAAGTTTCATTAAATTTCGCTGAGTAGTTTTAAAAGAGTTGAGTGGATACTGTGATTTACAGGTGGGAAGAGGGAGACATTAATATGATAAAGAGGGACTAAGCAAGGGTTCAAATTACACATGTACATTTAGCACTGGTCTGAGGTCCAGGACCTTCAATTTTTTATTCAGGAGTGGACCTTAGAAATTCAAGGTACAAAAGTCCTGGACCTGCATGTATTTACAGTAACTCCTATAAAGGACTTTTTAATAACGTCTGGTGGACTTTCTACCTACTCCTTCAAAAAGTCCTGTACCTTTTGTTGTCAAATTGTAATTTTGACCCCTGCTAAGGTTTGTTTTCTTCCTTAGGATCATGTGTGATAAATTAACAAAACTTTTTGATTAACACTAATTTATAACTGCAAAAAATTGCCTGTGTTAATACCTTTAATATCTGCTGGGTCTTTGTTGAAAGCCTTCAGATTGTCGACAGCTTTATCTATACACACTTTTACAGACTCTAAGATCTCAAGGGGATCTTCTTCTACCCATCTATAAGTAACAAACATGAAGACAGTACACAAACAAGTTGCAAAAGATACACCTAAAAGGTAAAATAATACAAAATCATGTTCATTATCTAAACCTCATGAGATCCCTACACTGTATGTATACTACAACATAAAAACATTGATTTGTGATCATGAAAATAACATAATATGTCCAAAAGACATAATGCCCCATCTCGCAACATTTGGGGCGGAGTGACAAACAGAGGGATGGACAAAAAGATCGAACAGTATATGCGGGCATAAAAAAAGGATATAGAATAAATGAGTATGGAACAGCATCATCTAAAACCATAATATATTTAAATTTACTCATAATAAAGAGCAACCAATGACAAAATGTCATATTCTACATTCTATACTAATAAGATGGTGGACAAAAACATCCAACATTATTTATTAATCTTGGCCTTACTTTCTACAGACAAAAAGTCAGACAATACTCATCTGTAATTACATATTCAAGGTCTTCATATTACCCCAAAATATATTTTTGACTTTTTTGGGGTCAATATGCAGTAACATTGACAACAAAGTTAGTATGTTACTATGCACAAGGTTACTATTCCACTATTTTTGCACTATAATGGTTTAATTTGTTTGGTACAATATTGTACATGTACATGACCCAAGTGTCTAGATAAGGCCATGATAAAATAATTCCTAGGTTCTCATCAACATTTGTTAAAAATATGGGGTGGACAAATTTTATTTTTTATATATTTTGATAATATATTCTGCAATTTTAAAAGAAATTGACCAAAATGAATATATTTGTCAAAATGTCAAAACCTTTTTTTTTGAGGGGGGCTGAAAAAATTGTGGCAGGAGGGGATGATAATCTAGGATATTTTTATATATTTGCCTAAAGCACCAAGATTCAGCAGCATGTCAAAAATGTAATGAGTCAGACAAAGGGGACCTACATATGAACTACAAGTACCTAACATCAGACAGAATTAATACCTACCCTTCCTTGGGATAATACTGTTTTATTTCAGTTTGATGGTATGTTATTAGCTCACCAGTGGTGCTAGAAAATATCTAAAAAATAAATGAAAATGGTAACCACTCACAGTAAAACCCCTTTTTTCTCCAAATTGAGGTCAATTGTCTGACAGTAGGACTTTATAAAAACAGGGCTGCATGTAAAGGGTGTTAGTTATACATGTATGTATTCAAACATGTACATGCAGCTTAATCAAAGAACCTTTATATGTAAATGTACCTGTACAATCCACATGCTTTATAAACCTTACATGTACAAATGTATTTAAGTTTTTCTCATGTGTACATACATCTTGTACACATGCATGTACAAGTACATGTACATGTACATTAAAAACGAAAGAATATGGAATATGTGCCAGAAAGACACGGTCCACATATTGAAATGATTTAATAAATGTACAATAGCAAAATTTCACTGCATGTGAAGCGCTTTTCTGGATTAACCTTCATCAGACACGCTAGGAGTAGAAAACTTGGAAAACCGGTTGAATATTAGATTTGATAAAACAAAAACAGAAGCCAAAAAATATTACAACAATCCAAACAAATAATTATATAAATTTATCATTTTTTAAAGAAATAACCAAAGTTTGTCAATTTTTTTGAAATATGTAAAGTGGGTCTTTCCAACACATATCCCAGTACTCGAAAACATATAAGAGCATACAACTAAAGCACGGGGAAGCTTTCTACGACCTCCACACGGCACTAAAGTCAAACTCTGAAATAATATTAAAAACGAAAGAATATGGAATATGTGCCAGAAAGACACGGTCCACATATTGAAATGATTTAATAAATGTACAATAGCAAAATTTCACTGCGTGTGAAGCGCTTTTCTGGATTAACCTTCATCAGACACGCTAGGAGTAGAAATCTTGGAAAACCGGTTGAATATTAGATTTGATAAAACAAAAACAGAAGCCAAAAAATATTACAACAATCCAAACAAATAAATTTATAATTTTTTAAAGAAATAACCAAAGTTTGTCAATTTTTTTGAAATATGTAAAGTGTGTCTTTCCAACACATATCCCAGTACTCGAAAATATATAAGAGCATACAACTAAAGCACGGGGAAGCTTTCTACGACCTCCACACGGCACTAAAGTCAAACTCTGAAATAATATTAAAAACGAAAGAATATGGAATATGTGCCAGAAAGACACGGTCCACATATTGAAATGATTTAATAAATGTACAATAGCAAAATTTCACTGCGTGTGAAGCGCTTTTCTGGATTAACCTTCATCAGACACGCTAGGAGTAGAAAACTTGGAAAACCGGTTGAATATTAGATTTGACATGCATACATAGATATGTTCAGAGTAAAATGCATAAATTGTAATTATTGTACATGAATGTACAATAAAACAAGCAAATGCCCTAACTTGATGAAAACCATTGTCAAAATGCATGTCAAAATTGATATTGAAATTATGTCTGAACATAAAAATAAGGTCAACCAATTTTTTTTTTTAGAAAAATACATCATAGTTTCCATTGGAAGACAATTTGATTTTCAATTGAAGGCTGCTGGCAACTATCTTTTTATTGTGGAATTTTTAATTACTTATTCCACATCATAGACCACATGCATGATATGCACACTTAATTTTTCTTTACAATAACATATACATTTATTTCACAGATTTTAATATCATGTTTCCGACTTTCAAAGGTAAAAGATACAAAAATTCCACATGTACATGTATCGAATTGCAAATGAAATTTCATAGTGTCATTTTTCATGTTTTTGATCAGTATATTTCATTTCAAAATAAGGCCAAACATGTTACATTGTAATTAAATTGTATACACATATATATAAAACAAAAATCATACAGATTTTTAAAAGATGTTACATGTACATGTAAATGTTTAAAATGATCATGAACCAAATACTGCATTTTTTTTACAGATATCAAGAATAAAGGACAGTTTTTTCATTAAATGTAAAAGTATCACATTTTTTATTGTACTAAATTCTTGAAATAGTTATAATTAAAACCATAACATTCTTACACTTATTTTTCGTGGTTTTTAGACAATACAAAATTGAAAAACCAAACACTACATTTGTATATTTTTGATATATTTTTTCAAACTTCCTTAACTATATCTAGATTGAAATTTAAAGCATCAATTTTAAAATGAATGTGATAAAATATGAATCAAGTCTTTGTTATCAACAAGGTTTAAGTAAATACAATCAATATTACAAATGTTGAGCTTGAAAGATTTAAATTTCTGGTTAAAAGCCAGATAACACACATTTATAGATGGTTTTATTAACTTTTATGTTGTTGTTTGCACAAAGTAGTTCTTTTTCCTGATATTTAATATGTATCACATGAGAAGCAGGATTTTTTTTTCAGTTATAATGTGGTTAGAATTAAACATTACAAATGTACAATGTAAACATGTTGAACATACATGTACATTTGTATATGTACATGTATCTACATGTTTCTATTTTAAATGCACTAGCTTAAAGCAAAAGGGTAGCATTTAAGGAATGGAATTACTTACATGTAGGTAAAAAAAAATATATAGAAAATCAGCTGTGATAATGTACGTAAATAAAAAAATCTGCATATCCAGTACACTACATTTACATGTACATCCGTGTAGAAAAAAATGATAAAGATGGAGCAAAGGTATATGTACATGTACATGTATTGTAAAATATTGAATCATCTCAACCAGAGGTTCAAAGACAACAAATCAGCAAATGTCAGGGAGATGCAAACACACTAAACAATCCTCAATTTGGTGACTATAAACATACTGTGGTTTCATTATTATTTGTTGCAGTGTTCTCCCTAGGTCTGTATACCACTGTGCTATATTTTTTACCACAGTGCTATCTTATCTAGATTTATAATTGAATGTGTTAGGACCACAGTGCTATAATTTTCAGAAAACCATGTTTTTACTGAATACCATAGGGCTACATTTGTATTAAAAATTTCTGTGGAGAACACTGTGTGGGGTATCAATTTTTGTGGTTTTCCTGGGTGGCCTTGAACAACGAAATTTGATACCCCACGAAAATGAAATTGAACCTTGATCTGTATCCTGCAGACTTTAAAGCCACATATTCAAGAATCCACGAACTTAACCTTTTTCATCAAACCATGAAAATTGGTACCCACGAAAATAAATGAATCCACAGTATCCATGGTATCCCCCATGAATTTTAGATAAAGGATATTACAGATTCTTGGAAGTCTCATTCATATTAATTTGGATTTACATGTACATGTAACAGTACATATATATCTTGAAAAGGACTCACAAGGAAGTCTTTGAACAATACTCTAAAAAAAAAAGAGATGACTTCAACTTTCCCTTTTCTGTGTGGCAATATTCTGTCTGCATTTGCAGAGTTGCTTTTAGGAAATTTTACAGAAGACTTTATGTACAAGTGCTTTGTACCATGCTTTATTAAGAACATGTAACACAAAACAATTAAGTCTTAATCTAAGAATTCAAAGTCAATGCATATGTTTAATGATCATGATGATTAGGCTGGAGATTTTCTTTATTATTTATTGCACTTTAAGAACCAAAACAAATATGACTGCATAATAATCATTTCATTATTTACTGAACCTACTACTCCTTTATCCAATTAAATTCTGTCAGAGTCAAAAAATGGCCGGATTTCGTTAAACAGGAAGTAGGTGAGCCAAAGACCTAAAATTCATTCCCACATTATGGGACCGCACCCAGATGCTGTATACCAAAAATCAAGTGGCTGTGATTAGTAGTTCCTGAGAAAACTGTTACGAAAAATTTTTCCCCGCCTGCATGCCGCCTGCCCGCCCGCGCCTGACATTCACCATTTTAAAACCTGGATTTTTCACTCCGTGAAATCCGGCCAAAAATATACATGTATATTGTAGCAATTTTTTATTAATATTCAACGACACAATTTTATCTGAGCCCAAGTTTGGATACCCCCTTTACAACAGTGTTCTCCTTAGCTTAAAATTGCACTGTGGTACCACAGTGCTAGATATTTTTTACCACAGTGCTATCTTGTGAAAATTTATAATACATGTAGAATGTATTTTTCAGAAAACCATTTTTTCTCTGCTCACCACAGTGCTATTGAATTAATTTGGGGACAGCACTAGCTTAAGTAGCCACATCTACATTTGTACAACCAAAAAAAAGGTTCATATGATCCCCTCACAAAAAATGTAAAAAAAAAAGATAAGCCATGGTCTATAGCCAGCTACAACATACATGTACATGTACAATGAATCTTAAGATGTCGTAGCTCAGCAAAATCAAAAGATAAATGTTTGAAACAGGCCTGATGGTCTTGACATACAAAAAATGTGTCACAATCAAAATTCAGTCACCACTTTGACAATCATTATACAGGTTGGGTGCACATGTAATACATGTAGCTCATGTGCACTATACATGTACAATTGATGGTATTTCATGCTATCAAGTGAACTATATTTTTCATGAAGTAAAAAAGAAATATTTTGATTTGAATGTTTTGTTCCATTGTCGCATATGCCAATGTTGTGAGCAACATCTTTTGTAAAAGAAGATGATCTGAAATATAAATGGTTTTCCTGATTGATGCTGAAGAAATTTGATAGTTTCCATGACTATGCCCAAGAGAAACCATTTAAAATAACTATCATGTTTTTTTTTACAAAAAATGATCAGCAGCTGCAAGACATACATTCATGCGACAATCAAACAAAAAAATTAAAATCTGAAATCATTTTTTTTTCTTCATGAAAAATATACATGTAGTTCACTTGATAAAATACCAACAAATTAGCTGTATGGTGCAAATGAACTATAAAACCAAATCTGCTATAGGTAAAGGCAAGTAAATATACAACTATGGGTACTAAGTAATAACGGAATTGAAGATTTTAGCCTTATTCAGTCATTGAGAGAGTCAGAAACTTCTGCAAATTCCAACTCAACTCAACTGCCTGACAGTCATGCAGTTTTCATAAGACTGCTCTTTCCAAACTAACTGCAGATTTGGACATATTTCCTTCTGGTTACATGTATCTGTCCATGCTTCTCCTTTTGTCCTTTTGGTGATCTTTTTTAATCCCCAAGTCCAAGGCAGTTGGGGAGGGGATATAGCATTTGGTTCGTTGGCTCGTACATACGTATGTAATGGTTTTTGTTTTTTCAATTACTTGGGAAATAAGCATCATAGAAGGTTGATATTTGGTCAGTGGGTACATCTTTGATGATAGTCAGCATCAGTAACAAATTAAAATATTAAAAGTGACATTGACCTATACTTCCCGCATGAATAACTCAGGTTATAGTTTTGGTTAAGGTCCATATCACAGTAACTGCAAGTGATAGAGAGATGATATTAGGTCAGTGGGTACATCTTGGATAGTAACCAGCATCTGTACCAATATTAAGTGACCTTGACCTATATTTTTCCGCATGAATAACTCAGGTTAAAGTTTAGTTAAGCTCCATATCTCAGCAACTGCAAGTGATAGAGATGGTATTGGGTCAGTGGGTACATTGTGGATGGTAACCAGCATCTGTACCAAAATTAGGTCACCTTGACCTACATTTTCTGCATGAATGACCTGGGTTAAAGTTTTAGTTAAGGTCCATATCTTAGCAACCTTGACCTACATGTACATTTTCCACATGGATGACTTGGGTTAAAGTCCATATCTCAGCAACTGCAAGTGATAGAGAGATGGTATTGGGTAAGTGCGTACTTTGTGGATGGTAACCAGCATCTGTACCAAAATTATAATTAGGTCACCTTGACCTACATTTTCTGTATGAATGACCTGGGTTAAAGTTTTAGTTAAGGTCCATATCTTAGCAACTGCAAGTGATAGAGAGATGGTATTGGGTCAGTGGGTACATCGTGGATGGTAACCAGCATCTGTACCAAAATAACATTACCTTGACCTACATATTTTGCATGGATAGCTTGGTTTAAAGATTTGGTTAAGGTCCATATCTCAGGAACTGTAAGTGATAGAGAGATGATATTGGATCATTCGGTACATTGTGGGTGGTGACCAGCATCTGTACCAAAATTATGTCATCTTGATTTACATTTTTCGCATGGATGGCTTGGGTTAAAGTTTTGGTTAAGGTCCATTTCTCAGCAACTGCAAGTGATAGAGAGATTGTATTGGGTCAGTTGGTATACATCGTGGATAGCCATTTAGTCATTGGTACATTTTTTAACAGGCGAGGGATTTAGCTGTTATGTGGACTGTTCCAATTCTTTATCATTTCAATGAATTTCTTCTTCTTCTTTAAGAACTGTCCAGTTTCAGCCCGGACTTTCAGTAAGGAGTTGAACTCAGTGCCAGTGGTAAGTGTTTCAAATAATAAACTTATTTAAGAAATCTTAAATTCATGCCTTTATACCAAAATCTCTTCTTTAATTCTAATACATACCAAAAATCTTGTACTGCTTGTGCCTTGATCAACAGCTCCTACGTAAACTTCTTTCTGCATCCTCAGCTTCTTTCAGGGGAGATCATAGATAGGGGAGCCTAGGTCGCTTCAGAAATGTGTAAGAAAATGGCGGATAAAACATCAGCACGATCAAGATTAGACAGAGTGCGCAAACTCAATCGAACTAAAAATAAATTTTATATTTACACAACCTCATGAATTATTCACATTTGTAATGAATAATTCATTTTTTACCTGCGTCGCCGAAGGCGAAAGCAGGTCTAGTAGCCGGGTCACTCCGTCCGTCCGTCCGTCCGTCCGTCCGTCTGTCCGTCCGTCTGTCCGTCCGTCCCGCTATGGGGTGCCTGTCTTGTGTAATCTGAATCTCAAAAACCAAACACTAGATCTTTCTGAATTTTTACACAGTGATAACAGATATATTGAAGATGTGCACCTCCCCTTTTGGGGGCATTTTATAATTTCGTTTAGAAATTAGGGGCCCAAAAGGGGCCAAAAAAGCGACTTTTTAATTTTTTTCCACAATAACTTTTGTTCTGGTTGACCAAATGCTATGAAACTTTTCAGTAATGTAACTTACCATAAAAGGAAGGGTTGGGCTGATTTTGGGTGTCCCCACCTTTTTTGTTTAGAAATTAGGGGCCCAAAAGGGGCCAAAAAAGCGACTTTTTAATTTTTTTCCACAATAACTTTTGTTCTGGTTGACCAAATGCTATGAAACTTTACAGTAATGTCACTTACCATAAAAGGAAGGGTTGGGCTGATTTTGGGTGTCCCCTCCTTTTTCGTTTAGAAATTAGGGGCCCAAAAGGGGCCAAAAAAGCGACTTTTTAATTTTTGTCCACAATAACTTTTGTTCTGGTTAACCAAATGCTATGAAACTTTACAGTAATGTTACTTACCATAAAAGGAAGGGTTGGGCTGATTTTGGGTGTCCCCTCCTTTTTCGTTTAGAAGTTAGGGGCCCAAAAGGGGCCAAAAAAGCGACTTTTTAATTTTTTTCCACAATAACTTTTGTTCTGGTTAACCAAATGCTATGAAACTTTACAGTAATGTTACTTACCATAAAAGGAAGGGTTGGGCTGATTTTGGGTGTCCCCTCTTTTTTCGTTTAGAAGTTAGGGGCCCTAAAGGGGCCAAAAAAGTGACTTTTTTTATTTGTTTCCACAATAACTTTTGTTCTGGTTGACCAAATGCTAAGAAACTTTACAGTTATGTTACTTACCATAAAAGGAAGGGTTGGAATGATTATGGGTGTCCCCTCTCTTTTTGTTTAGGAACGAGGGGTCCAAAAGGGGCAAAAATGTGACATTTTTTATTTATGGTCCGATTTAGAATTTTTTTTTTTACAAGTTAATTTTGGTCATATATTGGATACAAAATGGAGGATACAATTCTTTCTTGACCAACCTTTTCTGTTTAGCAATAAGGGGACCAAAAGGGGAAAAAAATAGAAACTATTTTTTGTCTATTTTTACAATATTGGGTGGCATGTGACAAATATTCTTTGTAAGTCCACCATAGGATGCAAGTGTCAAAAAATTTTGACTGTCCATATTGGGCCTAGAACGTACAGGGTTCAACGTTTTGCCGTGCGACGCAGGGCCAGACATCGATTGGTCTTGTTTATTCTAAGTTCCAATTGAAATTTAAATGAATCGAGTAAATAGGGGCGTTCTTTATAATAACAGAGGTAGAGGCAATCAAAACTTCAGAGGGCAAGGACGTGGTAGAGGTGGACGATACTGAACTCAGTTAGCTAAATCAGTAGCACAAATTGTTGTAATTAAAATTTAGTTTATCTTGGTTTTTACATTGTAGCTATTGCATATATAATTGTGAAACACTGAAAAGTATTTTCAACTTATTTTATATTTCTTATCTCGAATATTTTTATTTCTTATTTTTGTGTTTAGTATCTGGGTGATAAGACCTCACTTTTATCTTTATATCCTAATCAAGGCTTATAACCTCATTTGTGGCATTTAATAATAACTCAATTATATACATATAACCTCCATATAGAGAATAAAAAATACAATTGAGAAACAATCTTCAAAAGAGGATAAACTACATGTAATAAAATGAGAACATCACTAAATATATCAACGTGGAATGTAGGAGGCTTAAAATCTGATAATCATGATAAAACTATCGACCCCAATTTTATTTCGCAATTTAAAGACGACGATATAGTTTTACTCACAGAAACACATGTTGGGTACGATACTCAAATCTCTTTTAAGAATTTTCATTACTTTCCTTTCTGTAGAAAAAAATCCAAGAACAATAGATTTTTTGGAGGAATTGGTGTTTTGATTCGTGAAAATATTAGATCAGGGGTAAAATTTATGAATGATGGCACAACAGAATACCAATGGATAAAACTTGACAAGGAATTCTTTAATTTAAAAAGAGATATCTTTATTTGTGTTGTCTATTATAGTCCAAAAAGTAACATCAATATGATTGAAATCTTGGAAAAAGATTTTTTAGAAAAATATAGTAAAAAGGGGGAGGTAATTTTTCTGGGAGATTTTAACGCAAGGACTGGAAATGAAGATGACTTTATATATAATGATAACATTGTCCATGTCCCATTACATAACAATAATTATTCAATAGATTGTATAACTGAAAAGAGAGCCAGCTGTGATACAATTATAGATTCTAGAGGGAAAGATTTACTTGAATTTTGTATTACCAACCAATTGCGTATTTTAAATGGTAGAATATTTGGTAACAGTACTGGAAAATTTACTTGTTATAAGTATAATGGTTGTAGTGTTGTTGACTATGTATTGGTTACAGAACAGTTAATAAATAATATATTGTATATGAATGTATCAGACTTTAAGCCAGATTTTTCAGATTGTCATTGTAAACTTTCTTTTAAAATCTTAGCATCTTTTGAAACCAAGAAATGTACAAATAAAAACTTGAAAGATTTTCCTCTGCCCTATAAATGGAATGAGGAAAGTCTAACTAGCTTTCAAAAAGGTTTTACTTTACCAGCGGTCCAAAATGAAATTGAAAGCATACTCTCAGAGGAAATTAACTTTAGCCAAGAGGGGATCAACAGTATAACAAATAAGGTTCATTCTCTCTTTGACACAGTTTGTAAACTTACATTAAATAAAAAGAAGAAAAAGAAGAAGACAGATAAAAAATGGTTTGATAACGATCTGTGTAACATGAAAAAATATGTACAAGATAAAGCTGCTCTAATGAGTAAATATCCTAAAGATCCCTTTATCCGTGGATCTTTCTTCAAAGCGAATAAAAAATATGCAAAGCTTAGAAAACAAAAGAAACTTGAATTTAAAAATATGATTATACAAAAGCTTGAAAATTTAGAGACTGACAATCCAAAAGAGTATTGGAAACTTGTCAATACTCTGAGAAATGACACATCTGTAAAGCCTGAGAGCAATATAGACAGTGAAACCTGGTTTAACTATTTCTCAAACCTAACTTCAATACAAGAAAGCAAAACAAGTCAAATTAAAAAAATTGAAGAAAAGCTAAAATCTTTGGAAAGTAACATAAGCAGCTTTAGTATTCTGGATAACAAAATAACTGAATCCGAGTTGAATAAAGCATTTAATGGCTTAAAGTCTGGTAAAAGTCCTGGCCTTGATAACATCAGAAATGAAATGGTAAAAGCAGCAAGAACATATACCAATAAGATATTACTGAAAATTTTTAATGCTGTTTTTTCATCAGGTTACTATCCTAAGGTCTGGTCAGAAAGTTATATATGCCCTATTTTTAAATCCGAAAGCAGAGATAAACCTGAAAATTATAGAGGAATTGCAATTAACAATACTCTTGGGAAGCTTTTTAATCTAATATTAAATAATCGATTTGACAACTTTTTAACTTCTAATAAAATAATTCATGAGACACAAATAGGTTTTTCAAAAAAAGCCAGAACTTCTGACCATATCTTTGTGATGAGATGTATTGTTGAAAAATATTTAAAATTAGGAAATAAGAAATTGTATGCATGCTTTATAGATTTTCGTAAAGCCTTTGATACTGTTTTACATGTTGGTATTTTGTATAAACTGCAATTACATAATATAAACAGTTATTTTTACAATATATTAAAATCATTGTACTCAGAAGATAGACTTTGTGTCAAAATAGATAATTATTTAACAAGATTTTTTACACCAAAAGTCGGAGTCAGACAGGGCGATGTGTTAAGCCCTAATTTATTTAAATTTTTTATTAATGATCTACCCCCTCTCCTTGAAAGTGAACCAGATCAAGTTACATTAAATGATATCAAAATACCATGTTTACTATATGCAGATGACCTTGTGATTTTTGCAACATCAAAAACAGGTCTTCAAAACAAACTGAACCTTCTATCTAATTATTGCAAAGAGTGGTGTTTGGAAGTGAATCCCAATAAATCTAAAGTCATGATATTTAATAATAATGGCAAAGTGATTAAAGAAAATTTTGAAATTGGAGATCATGTTTTGGAAAGTGTAAAACAATACAAATATCTTGGTATTGTTATAGAAAATACTGGTAAATTTAAAGAGGCAAAAAAACAGTTATTTCAGAAAAGTTTAAAAGCATGTTTTAAGTTATATAAAGATATGAAATCTTCACATCCAAGTATTAAAACTCTGCTACATCTTTTTGATCACTGCATTAAACCAATACTGTTGTATGGATGTGAAAATTGGGCCACTCTTAACATTACCAACAAAAGAAAGAATCTTGACTTGTATGACATTTTCAAGGAGTGGGAATTTGAAAAACTGAACTATAAATTTTGTAAATATATACTTGGTGTCTCAAAAACTACAACAGGTATTGGAGTTTTATCAGAACTTGGGAGGTATCCATTATATTTGGAAGCATTGAAATCTATTTTCATGTACTATTACAGACTTGAAAAATCTCCTTCAAATCTTTTAAACAGTGCCCTTATAGAATATAAAGAGATGTACAAAAAGAATGTTAACCAGTGTACGTGGTACTCAAATGTTGTCTTTTACTGTAACAAGCTCAATATAAATGTTGATAACATTAAAAATTTCAAAAAAGCCTACTTTAAGCGATCACTAAAACAGTGTTTAAAGCTAAATTTTCTCAAAACTTGGGATAAGATAAAATTATCATACTCAAGGGGAGAGGGTAAGTTGTGTACATACTTTAATTTCAAAACTTCTTTTACCATAGAAAACTATTTATCCTCCCCATCATATTCCAATAATAGAAAAATACTAACAAAGTTTCGGCTAAGCAACCATAAATTAAGAGTTGAGACTGGGCGCTATGAGCGACGTATCAACAATATTGGTAAACAGGAAGTCATCCCAAAACAAGAAAGAACATGTCAAAATTGTGATATGAACAAGGTAGAAGATGAACTCCATTATCTGTTGGAATGTCCCAAGTACAGACTTAAAAGATACTCTTTTTTAAATTTTTATTATGACATGTATCCAAATCTCAGGACTTTAAATAATGAACAACTTTTTATATGGATCATGTCAAATGAAGAAACCACTTTTGTTGACTCCCTTTGCTCTTTATTAGAATCTGCAGTACACAGACAAAACTCAGATTAAATAGTCATAAATGTAAATTTTATTTTAATCTTTGCATATTAATTAGTTGAAAGCTGGCTCTCATGTTTCTAATGTATCTTTTATATGTTTATGTTTATTATCTTTGTAATCATATATGATTTGTGATTGATATGCCCTAATGGGCCCTATGATTAGGAAATAAAGATTATTTATTTATTTATTTATTATACATTGCATGGATAAATTCCCGCCACGTAATCTTGTCCGTGCTCCTCGACAACGATAAACCGCCAATTAATTACGTGACCGACCATGCATTTCACTTGAAAATGTGGGGGGGGGTGACTTTTCCTAAATATAACAATCTGTTATATTGTGATGAAAAAACATATGGCTATCGAGTTAAAGAAAAATAGACTGCCACGTATGATAAGATAAGATAAGAAAGATTTATTTGAATTCGGATTTGTAAATGATAACAATAAACCAGGGATTAAATAAAACTGTTAGTTTGTATTGGAAGTTGCTCATCCCTTGTTTTGGACATCCCTGAATAAACACAAGCTCTCGAGAGCTTTTTTTCCGAATAAGAAAATTCCATGGCATGATTTCTGCCATGCAAAATAATCGGTCAATACATTTTTTTTCAAAAATTGCGATGACGCCTTTAGAAAATAAATACTTTTCCGCTCCGTAGAGAAAGTGCGCCAAAATATTTTCTGCTCAGTAAAAAAAAAAAAAAAAAAAAAGGCCTCAAAGTTAAATGGTCGGTCAAATACATACAATAAAGCCTCAGTAGATCAAATAGAATAGGAGATAAAACTGTCATTTTGACTGACTCAATTAAAGAAACTGAGTAATTTTCAGAAAAAAAGTAATTTTGCGCATATTCAGATTTTTAACTGGATGCCAGCATGATAAGCCATGTTCTATTATTCAGGGGGGGGGGTGGTATTGAGGAAGGATTTGTGGACTTTCGATTGATAATAAAAACACCAAAACGAATCAACGGTCTTAGAAGTAACATGAGTTTTAAGACTGATATGCGTAATTTTTCATGAAGTTAATCGTACTGCCTGTTTATTCATTGAGGGACCGACGATTTAACTTGAACGGGGGGGGGGGGGGTAGGTCTTCGGTTTTTTTACGAGAAAATTAATTCCGCGCAAAGCTAGGGAAAATATGTATTTTCTATTTAAAATGTGTCACGACAAACTAGTTTTTTCTTATATTAGCATTAATTTAGTAGGGCAGAAATCCTTTCAAGTTATGAATATTTGCTGCCAATATATCTTTCCATCAAAATATCCAGAATAATTTTTAGGAAGAAAAAACCCCTATTTCATGTTAAATGGTCGGTCCCTTAATAGTTTTTGCGCAAATTTAGAGCCTGAATAATTTTCGCACTGGCTAAGGCGCGCAATTTTTCTTTTATTTCTTTTTTTTTGCACACCAAAAACGCCATATCGAAGTACAGTGCCGCTGTGTTTTATTTCCGGATTTTTGGCACACTGCCTTTTCATTCTTAATTTCACCATACCCCATTTTAAAACTATTAGGTGCTTTTGACCGGCAAAAATTTGAAGTTGACTTATCATGCTTATATATAAAATTAAATTGGGAAAGTAGAAAAAGCGACAAACCTGAAAACGCTTCCCACCATACGAGACCAATACTTGAAGTTGCATATCAAATGATTTCGAATAGTACTAGCTGAAAATCTGTTACGATTTTTTTTTCATGGACCAACCTCTTGACACCATTTGCGAGGATGGTCTCAAGAAACCATTCTAATACTTCATCTGGGACAAAAAAGGCTGTTTCGTGTATGTGTTAAAGCAATACCCCATGTACCCAGTCTGAATAAATTAGCCTCTACCATTTTTTTTCTTAACGAAAAAAAAATATTAGGGGCTGATCTTTAGTCAGACTACCCATGTACCATGATGTACGTTAAAGGCACCTCTATAAGTGCTTACTTCTTACCTCAAGCAAGGTCCTCTGTGTCGATTTGTTTTCATATAGTGTCCGAGGTTCTTTCTCGCTGAATTGCATCGATTTGATTTTAGTGTGTAAATTTGTGCATTGTATGATTATGGATATAGGGAGGTTGGGCCCCGATAAACTTGTTTCCTCCCCGCCACACTTTATATGTGCCTGATCTAATCCAGGAATCTTTGTCAAAACTTTTGTTGGTCACTGATATCTTTGTTATAAATCCAGAAGGGGTCTTTCGATGATATTTTGGGGATAAGTATTGGATCTTGTGCACTGCTGCTTTAGTGTTGGATCAACGCAAGACGGCGAGGACCAACCTCTGGTCATGTTGATATTCCTTTGTTAATTGCCGTTGGTTTTTGTTAATTGCCGTTGGTTCATGTTTGTTGTGCCGCGTACACTTATTCTACATCTCATGGGAGTCCACTCTGTAGATTTCGATAAGGGAAAGCTCGATGGAGGCTGATACAAAGGCAACACATGTCTTTACTCGAATAATTCAAGCCCTTTCGGTCTTTGTGTACTTTGGCGGAGCAGGTTAATGTAGCGACTACAAGGAGTGAAATATAACGACTGTATTATTCGGGTTACACTTGCAGACTGCATCTGATACTGGAGATGGTTTCACATAAGCACAAAACTTTTTTCCCAGCCCAGAATAAATAACTATGTTTAACCGTAAAAAGAAGCTTTTCTTGCTTATTGCAACCATATGTAGTTTATTTTCAATCTAGGACAAATTGCAAAAAAGCGAGCAGCGACCGCTGTTCAAATTAGTTGGTCTAATGGAGGCTGCTGGCTGTTTTTCGTTGTAGATTTTTTAAATTGTTGTTAATGGTGTAGGTAATGTCGCTTACACTACATTCCACATCTCATTGTCTTATATTCAGTAAAAGAGGACAAACACATTGATAAAACCAACTTAGAACTGTACTCGTTTGAGAGAAAACTTTCACTTCATGTGGCAAGCATTTGAAAATGATTTAGAAATCAGAGGGAGTTTGATATTCATAGTATTCTCAATGATTAATGAGCTTTTCTGAACATATTGAGAATAGCAAAAGGATAATACTTGAGTAGAAGTTGACTTGGAAACTTCATTTACAATACAAATCAAGGTCATGTAACACTACAAACATCAGTGTTATGGAGATATTTAACAACACATCTTTATACATTTTTTTCAGGATAAATAAAGCTTTGTTATGTATGCTTAAAAATTTGAGCAACAGAAAAAACATTTATTGTGTCCCATATATATCTGTCCTTTATGTTCACAGTCTTCATCACCTAAAAAAAACACAAGATTTGAATTAAAAGAAACACCAATTTTATATTGTGAATACTATGAAGATGTGTCAACTTAAATTGCTGATAGTGTCATTACAAGTCTTTTACATTTAATCTGACTAAATGCATGTTGTGTGTATAATTTCATGGTTTGACAATGCTGTTTGATCCTATGTGGACTCAGTTTTGGTCTTATTATACTTTCAGTTTGTTGTTATTGAACAGCTGGCATAAGAGCTAGACAGACTTATATCTTTCTTTCTGTCTGTCTACATATCTTGCAACTATTTTTAAAAATATTTCTCAAATCTTGCTTTGCTTGGTGACCTATATAACTCATTTCAATGTATAAAATCTATACCAGTGAGTAACAAATTGAAAATTATTTTAGTGCATGGTTATCACATATAATATAATATATATATATATATATCAGCCAAGCCATGTCTCCTTTTTTATGAAATTATGTATATATTTACATTGTACAAATTAAAGGAAAATAACATGCTAGCTAGTACATGTGTATATTTAAGATGACCGTAATAAACGACAAGTTAAGAAAACAGGGAGCAAAATATTTTACTTACTTCAAATACAATGTACGATGGTGTACACATTCTCCTACGTGTCCTTGATGTTCACCTGTTAAATAATGTAAACAAATATGGATGATTATTAGCATAACAAAGAACAGATAGCACGTGCAAGTCGTGAGGAATTACTGCTTTACAAAATGTTTTTCTGATAAATAGCATAGAAATATGTAATAAAACAGTATTCTTAAACTTTTCATATAAAAATTTCCGAAATCCTATGTTGAGAACATTGATTTTCAAAAAAATTCATATTGCCAAGTCTTGGCAATATGAACACAAAAGAAAACATGTCAACATTGTGACTGAAACCCTGATTTGCTTTAAATGCCTCTCCCATTTATTTCAAAAACTATATAACTTTTTTCCTGAGACCGTTTCCTAAAGGGCTATATGGTTTTTATTAATAAAAACATAGAAGATCAAATCAAAATCAGCGATATAAAAAAGTCTGACTTACCTCTTACATCAAGGGGGTAAATTTTAAACAATGGCGGCACGGGAAGCTGTTCCGGCCTGCTTCTTTGCAGAAAAAAAGGTTGCCGCTTGTGAACTTGAAAATAAATCTTAGACAATTTAACTAGAAACCAAAAACTAGTTAAATAACAGCATACCATTAACCAACGCACCTATATTCAACTAGTCGTATAGACGTTTAAATAATTGTTTATTTAATATTTTGGCAACCAGCATTTCATATTTTTAAATAGAACCTTTCAGCTTTCTCATATTTTTAAATAGAACCTTTCAGCTTTCAGATAAAAGTCATATCAATGTCTAAAGGGGAGTCACTCCTATATAAATATCTGTGCATTCAAGTGTGTGCATTATCTGAGAAAATTAAACTAAATTGATTATCTCAGACCTTATACAGCAAGTTTGCTAACATTGAGAATTTTTGTATAGCTAGCTTGATAAAATTCCCAGTTTTATGAAAAAATAGAGGCTTTAATGGCTTAAGGTAGTACAATGGTCTAACACTGAGCATCTATTCTGAGCACTGATTGTTACCAAATTCTAGCAAATGCAAAAACATTGCTATTTAACTATACGAAGATTGTTTCTTTGATAAATTATGAGAGAGAAACATAAGTTTGAAACAAAACCTTTATAGCATTTCCCGTCCTTTTTCAAGGGAGATAATTTGTTTGTGTTTTTCCAATTTATTTTTATAAAATGGACGCTGACCTCATGATTTTATACATTAATTTAGAAAAAAAAAATGAACCAAAATTGATGTTTTGACAAAACATAACAAAAATCTATCCCGTGAAATTTGAAAAAAAAGATAATATTAACTATTTCCCACTTTATAATCTATATAAAAATAGCCAAATTCGAACTGTTTTTGATCAATTTTCTACAAAAATGAAGCACGGTGATCTATTCTTTTTATTTTATTTTTCAAACACATGACTTCGATTCTCCTTATGACAAAACTTAAAAATAATTCTTTCCGACCAATATTTTACTATTGTACTACCTTAAAATTATTTATGAAAAAAAAAAACGCAATCAAATCTCATATGAAGAAGGAGATTGGTTTATGACTATCCCATATAACGGCACCAGGAGTCATAATAGATAAATACAGGCAGTATTACAAATGTTTGTGTTTCAAAACATTAGGAAAACAAAACAAACAAAAACAAATAAATCCTCAGTGAAGGTTAACTCCAAGTATTTTAGGGTACAGTGTGCGTCCCAGAAATTTTTTGCCCACTCCATACTTCGCGCATTCATATAAGCTTGACCTATTCATATATAAATATCTTTTAATACGCAGTCATAACAACTGCTGCAATTACATGAATATGTCTCGATTGGACAGATTTTATAGATATTCTATTAAAATCAAACTGTGGCGGATCCAGAAATTTTCAAACAGGGGGGGGGGGGCGCAATTATAAACAAAAAAAATTCTGGGACCTCTTGTTTCATACAGTTCTTAACCAAAAATTTTGTCAAACGAGAGGGGGGGCGCCCGGTACACCGGTCCTAGATCCCCCTTTGTCGAAATTCAAATTAGCATCTGAAAACTCCGACCTTTTCACACATTGCACACCCGAAAGTAGACCCTTTTGACTTGACTCCAACTGTCACTGTTTTAATTTTACACCAACAAACAAGGAACATTCTGAGTAACGTTCTTTTGTTTAATTTTTAGAGTGAATCTTTCCCCCCCCATGTTTTTATTTTTTTCACTTGTCAATTTTTCTACCGAGGCAAGTGCCTCGGTTGCCTCGGTTGCCTCAGTGCAAGCTACGCTACTGCAATTACGTCTTTGAGTCTAATTCGACCAGTCACCAGGACCAATTACGTCTTTGAGTCTTATTCGACCAGTCACCAGGACCAATTAAGTCTTTGAGTCTTATTCGACCAGTCACCAGGACCAATTACGTCTTTGAGTCTAATTCGACCAGTCACCAGGACCAATTACGTGTTCGAGTCTAATCATACCAGTCACCAGAACCAACTACGTCTTTGAGTCTAATCAGACCAGTCACCAGGACCAATTACGTCTTCGAGTCTAATCAGACCAGTCACCAGAATCTATTTCATCTTTGAGTCTCAGACCAGTTGCAAGAACCAATTACGTCTGTCAGTGTAATTATAGACCATTACAGAGAACCAATTATGTATTTGGGTCTAATCAGACCAGTCACCAGGACCAATTACGCCAAAGAGTCTAATCAAGTCACCAGTACCAATATTATAATGTCTTTGAGTCTAAGCAAAGCCGTCGTAAGAACTTATTTCAATGTCTGTGAGTTTTATCAGACTAGCCGCTAGAACCAGCTACAATGTCTTGGAGTCTTATCACCAGATCGAATTACAGGGTCTATGTGTCTTATAAGCCAAACCACCCAAACCAATTGTAATGTCTTTGAGTCTTATCAGTCCAGTCAACAGAACCAATTCCAACGTCTTGGATTCTAAAAATCTTTGTTAATATATCGTTTGATTCTAAAATTTTATTTTTTTTATTCACAAAATTGAAAATACATAAAACAATACATGTAGTTTGGTTCTGTATACAATATACAACAATAACTTTAAGTGTATACACTTTTAAAATACTCAATGAATTATGGAGTTATGATTTCCAGTGTTAGTTCAAACAAACAGTTATAAATATCTTTGTTTCCTGTTTTAAGAAATGCGAGTATCTATTTTCCGTTGGTACTAAAGTTATCATGGCACGCTTTGTCACAGATTTTGCTGATTCCCATTTATAAATTGAATCTATCCTTTGAACAACAATAATGATGCTTGGTTTATCAATGACCACCGTCCGTTGCCATGGTAATTGTGGCGGTCATTTAGGACTGTTCTTTTCCGTGAAGCGGACATTTTTAAGGTCTTTCGCATTTTAAAAAGAAAGAGCTTAATCGTTGTATTATTTATGATATATGTACAAGACAATTTTAGCTATGCCTGACGCGCGTTTCGTCTATTCTAGAGTCGTTGGAGGTGCTCTACGCAAAAGACTGATTATGGAAATGTCAAAACACTAGTATATAAATAGCATAGAACAATAATATACCCAAAATGCCTGACTGGCAACCAAAATATGACTAAGATCGACCTAGCTATGGCTGGGGTAGGTAGAACCTTAGGATTTGGTTAATTTAAATCAAAATTTTAAAGGTCACAGTTCAAGGTTTCACTATAGCAACAAGGAAACCATAAAAAACTCTTATCAACCATACATTTTTAGCACTGATTTTTAGCAACGTTATATCTGCAGTCTTTAGATTCATACAATTCATTTGTTCATATTCAAACTTCTTTATTTCTGATGGAAAAATCAGTGCGTATCCTATTCTGAAACTTTTTGAATTTTAAACCTTATTAACAAATTTCAAAACAGATATATTTGCCAACGCTATGTACAGTACTCCATCTTCATTGGACAAAGTTACATGTTAACGTAGCTTAGGCAAGGCATGAAACAAAATGGCTACAGAAATAGGTAATATATCCTTACATGAATTCAAATCCTAAATAACCGATTGTTTCGAAGTTTTTCATCGCCTTAAAAAATATAAAGAATTATAAAGAAACATCAATACAAGCATAATATTGTAACATTTGATAAAAAAAAATAGATTTACATAAAGGGTTAATACCCTTGAAACCTTGAGATATTCATTCAAAACGAAATATTAGTCTATGTATACATGATGATATATAAATATATATATAAGAATTAACCTGATATTTTCACGGTGTATTACACTGCTTCGGTTAACACTGGCAAACTCAAGACGGTCCAAAACATTCCCTGTGCATGGTTTTGTACAAAGAAGCAAAGAGGCACCAATGGGGCATTCGGGTGTCAAAAGTCTGAAAGGGCAACGAAAAAACCGGTTATCACAGCACAGCACGAAGAAACACAAAACACAAAATCAACCAAACAGAATTCATCAACAAGAGTGAACTCAGGTGCCCCGGAAGAGTAAGCGGTTTCTGCCTCGGCTGCTAAAGCACATCCGTCGCACTGCCAATTTACAATTCAGTGTGTCAAATCCGGTAAAAGAAGACAAAACAAAGCTCTATGACAAACCAAGATCTGCACTAATCTGCGAGATAGAAATCCCAAATTTGTCTACGAGTGTATGGTGTCTACCATAAAATTTCTTTAGTGAAGACAGCAACCGAAGAAAATAGACAATAGAAGAAAAAGGTTGACAGCAGTCTATTTTTAGGCTTCCGTTTACTCGTTTATCCTTTTGTCCTCTTCTTAAAAAAATCATACACCATTAATCTTTAAGAACCGCCTTCAGATTGCCAGCTGTAAACTATAGCCGATAATATTCCGTGATTTTATATATCATATAAAATTATATAACTGATCTTACTACAATTATCACACATCAAATTATGGACTATAATATATCATTTTAAAAACAAATCGTACATTCATTTATTCCATTGGACACTCACACATTTCAGAGCTTCGACCCTCTACCCCCTTCCACAACTCAACCAAAAGTATTAATTTTAGTAAATAAATAACTTTAAAAAACTGACTTGCATTCAAGTGGACCTGACAAAATGCCAATGGTGGAGTAAAGCCAGTTTCTAAAGGAAATTGTCCAAAATTTGTCCTCCATAAACCTTTAACCCCATTCCGCCAAAAACCTTAACGGCATTCCCTCCTCGTAAAAAAAACACACACCAAACCAATAAGTATCCTAACCAGTAACTCATATGCCGTTGGTGATGATCTGTGGGGTTTTAAAATTGAAATTTTGCACCAACAATGAGACTACTTAAAAGTTGCTCTCTGCTATATACACACAATAAAACTTTCTCTCTTTCAAAGGGAAACTGTTAAAACGTTCATTCACTTCTTACAGAATATTAAAACGAAAAATCAAACATATTCACAAAAATCATATTGCACTGTCTGACCAAAATATACATGTAACAAAAATATACTATTATGAGCCTGTTATGAATTTTTTAATACAGTTTCTGTAAGAAGTTGACTTTGCGATATTCGTTTATAAAAAAAAAAACAAACAAACATATATATCAAGCTAGTTTCCGAATCCAGGATAAATAAGTTTAAACTAATAACACGTTAATTACAACAAAAAAATTATTATTGTTAACATTTAAAGCTGCATATTCTGTTTTGCTGTCTTGTTATATAAGAACAAATATAAACAAACAGCAATTCAAAAAATCACAACGGAAAACAGCAAGCAGTCTTCAACATGACCATAGGTCACTGCTTACCGTCTTGCATTGGCCCAAGACTTATATACAATACTAAAGTATCAAAACCAATCCATAAATCATCAACGAAAGACCCAATTTTTGACATAAAACAGTTAACACAGAATGACAAGGACAAACAAAGGCTTTGGCAAAGTTTCCTGGCTTAGGACAGGCACATATAAAAGTTTTCATTATAATATAAAGCACGCTTAGATAAACAACAGTTTAATCATTTTACAGTTACAGCTACGTATTCTGTTTTGTTGTCGTGTCTTACTGTCTGTTGCTAATTTTTAGCTGATGGTTTTAAAGACAACTTCCACATAATTAAGACTGGTTTCCCTTTCTGAAAGTTTAAAAAAAAAGAAAGAATGAAACAGTAATTAGGTTTTAAAAAAATGCAGAAAATGTTTATTTAGCAGAAATTTCATTATGAGAATCACTACTAAATTGTATTCTATATATTATGTCAATTTTATAAGCCTATTATATTTTCTAAAAGGGTCTATCTTTTTAGACACTAAGCACAAGACACACGTTTGAGACACTAGGTGCTAACATTGGGACCACGTGAGTACGTTCCGAATGTAATTCTTGGGTGTGATGATGTTTTTGAGTCCGATGTAGCATAAGGCGCCGAACATTTAACAAGCTAAAAACAGGCAATATCTTGAATAAGATTTTTGTGGTCGTAAATGTGTCAACCACGCAATGAAATGTTAGAAGTAAGAAAAAAGGCATCGGGCGTCACATGCAATAAGAAAAAAGGCATTGTGCGTCAGAAAAAATCAGAAGAGGGGCACCGGGCGCCACAAGAAAAGGGGCGGGCACTCCGCCCGACCAAACACCCTAACCGAAAAACAGATCATAATGTGTTCAGAATAAATGCTTTTTTTCAGTCCAACACAAAACATCAAGACCTCCCTTTTCAAAGTATATGGTCGGTCTTAAATTGATTTGTTTTATAAAAGTCCTGTGAACACACAACTATATCGTAAAACGTCTTATCGTTTGCATTTTTTAAGGCCAATATAAAAAAATATCCTAGATTCTCATAATATTTGGTTGGAATGAACGTAATTTATACCACAGAGAAATGAAACCCACGGAGAAGTGGGAAGGGGGTATAATTCACACAAAAAATTGCACTCTTTTAGATGCATCTGTGTCGTCTGCCATAAGTTTTGAAAATGTCTATAACTTAAATCGACTACGATCAAGTCTGTAAAACAATTCCGATTTTGGCGTTTGATAATAAAACGGAAGTGGTTGATAATAACCTGAACCAGTTGATAATAAAAGTAATTATCACACGGTGAAGGTGTTTTTTGGAAAAAAATCAAATTCTCTTTAATAATTACTCTATTATCATGTTGTTAAATTTAAGCATTATTATGTCTAAGTATATGATAAAAAAAAATATCCTAGATTCTCATCCCCTTCCGTCCCGATTTTCTCAGCAGCCCCTAAAAGTTTTATTTAGATTTTTGGCAAATTTTGTCCATTTTTTGAGTTTTTTCTCTAAAATGGCAGCATATTTTATCAAAATGAATAAAAAATAAAATTCACCCGCCCGCCCCATATTTTCAAGAAATTTGGATGAAAACTAGGAATTATTTTATCATAGCCTAAATTATCTGAGGAATAAAAACAGGTCATAGTGAAAAATTGTCAAAATCAGATATCTTTCTCTGGTCTCTGGTGTAAACTATCCAATGCATAATTTATTTTAAAATTGCATACAAAGCATGTAGATTTACAGTATACTTGCGTTTTACATGCTTAACAACAGCGCAAACATATAATATACAAGAAATAATTTCCTTGGGGAAGGGAATGCACTTACAAAACTGAGCTCAAATCGGAGACGTCAGAGTCAGACGAAAAATTCAAGTTCAAATCTTGAGATCTCGAAATATTGTATATAAAACGATATAAGAGAATTATACAATCAAGAATTATTACCAAGGCCACGGAAAGCTACAGGATAAAGCAAATGAGATCAGCAACAATTGAAAGATTGTTTCTCATGGTGGGAAAATGCAGGTATTTATGATAAGCAAATCATGCAGTGGATTTTTGACAACCTGTCTTTCGGTAAATCTACTTCTTCATACGTGTGGGGCTTCTTATTAACTGAAATAAAAAAAAATACCAGTATGAGTTATAGAGTGTACATAAGATACTCATTAATGTATTTAAGACAAATTGAGAGAAAAATCACATATCAAATTGATATTAACTAAAAAATTCGTATACTCAGTAATAAATCAAGACAATATCTCATCAAATTGATAAAAAAAAAATCCACGAAACTTTGTATTCTCAATAATGAATAATATATTAGTATCAAAAGAACAGTCCCTGATCAAACTGATAAATGGAGAAAGTACGTGTCCGTCGCTAAATCGTGCAATTGTATTTAAATATAAAAAACATACTAGTAATTTTGAAGAAAAAAACCCACACAAATTATAAGAAACTATAACAACAATCTATACAATTACAAACGTCATTGAACAAAAATCACCAGCTCCGTAACAAGAAGTGAGCACTAGGTGAAATCTAGTTTTGGGATTAGAATAAAAAAAAATGAGGATTTTTAGTCAAAACTAGAGGCACATCAGGTTCGTACAACCTTAATTTACAATATCCACATGTAAATGGATTTTTTTTTCATGAACATCTGGCGAAAGGACTTGTAGCAAACAGACATACACACAGACAGATGGACGGACGGACAAAATTAATACCTGTCCAATCTACATTGCCCTTCTCTTGTCCGTCCTGGTCTGGTAAGTCTACTTCTTCGTATGTTCGTGGGACCTTTTTAACTGCAATACAATGTTAAGTTATAATTAAGGATAATTCTTAAATGAAAACAATGTTTGAAAATATAGCACGACCTAATTACATTATTGGCGCTTGCATCGCTACTCTTAAGTCGTAAAAGATCAGTATTTCCAATTTGAGTCAAAAATTCCAATCTAAAATAGATTTACAATGAATCAAAGCATAAATGGTATGAACACTTTTCTGTTAATCATTTGGTTTTCGACCTTTTTTAATATTTTGATTCGAATGCTGCCGTAGCACCTGAGTTCACTCTCGTTTCGGGGTGTAAGTAATCATCGAGTTCGAGTTCGAGTTCGAGTTCGAGTCAGAGTTAAAGTTCGAGTTACAGTTCGAGTTACAATTCGAGTTCGAGTTAGAGTTCGAGTTAAAGTTCGAGTTATTTTTCGAGTTCGAGTTAAATTTTGAGCTAACTCGAAACAGTAATTTTCATAGACATAGTCGAGTTACGACTCGAGTTAGAGTTCGAGTTCGATATAGAGTTCGAGTTACAAATCGAGTTCGAGTTAGAGTTCCGACCAAAAGAAAACCTATTTTTAGCAAACTACAACACTTTCCACGAGAAAAAAATAATAATTCAGACATCTATTATGTTGTGCTGTGGTTTAAGAAAAAAAAATATGTTAATCCACCCAAGGACGAGACAATACTTTAAAATACCTTGGTTTATTTTGTTGCAAAAAAGGCCGCGTTTACAGAAAAAAGAAAAAAATAGTTTTAATTTTAATCAAAGTCGTCAGTTTAGTTTATAGGACAAGACTAAGGGGACGACCATTTGATTTTGAGGGGGCTGTTTTTGTTAATAAATATTCTGGCTTGGAAAAAGTTGGGATAAATTATCTGGCCTCTGTTTGCAAGAAAATAAATAATCTGTCCCAAGATCCTTGCTCAATGCAGAAAATAATTATTCTGGCCCGCAAAATTTTGAAAATAAATAATTTGTCTCGACCGAAACTGCCAGCCCCCCTCCCTCAGAATCAAATGGTCGTCCCCTAAACATGTATATGTTACTCTCGATTATTTACTAGAGAAATTTGTATACACATCATGTTCTTATATAAACAAATATTACACAGGTCGGGTTTTCTAGATTTCGTTTGACCTATTAATCAATCAATATTGTAAAAGATTGACCCCGAGATTGACCTTTCAAATGGGGAAAAATGGTAAAATTTTTTCGTCGGTTTGATAGAAAAGTTCTTAACATAAACATGTATTCTATAACTTCCTCGCTCATATTTCGCAAATACCAAATATCATTGGTTTTAAACGTTATTTTGTTTAACATGGATAAATTCTCCTTATAAAGTAATGTTATGTTCCACTTATTGACTTCTATTTTATTAAATGTATTGGTCAATGGACAATCAAAAAGGTAAACATGGCCATAAAATCTCCTTACTTGTCAAAGCTGTTTGGGTGAAAAAGTGTTTCTTTAATATTTTTATTTTTAATATGACATTAATACAAATACAACAACCAATTTTTTCACCGCTCATTTTAAAGATTTGTTTTGCGAGTCATGTTATATCTAATTATTTCATAAAAAGCACGTGTTGGCGATCGTATTTATTTATACTCTCTCAAAACTATTGGTTAAAAGTTTGCCGAAAACATTATCCTTAAAAGGTAAAATCTTCGACCTGTTACATGTACTTGTATGGGATTTCAATCTAACACATGAGTGTACAGAAGCTGGTCTGTTTCTGTTCGACAGGGACCGGCTTTTAAAATGGAAAGAATCCTTGTTTTTTTTAAAGAATTTTAATGAAAGTGAATTGTCAGCACATGCAAGAAAATTTCCGAAGAAGGATCGCTGCTATATAAAATAATGATAACTTTAAAAAAAAGATCTACGCCTAATTTTTCAAGAGGGGGTATAATGATGAACGAAAGACCCAATTCTGGACATAGAACAATAAATAATTTGTAACTCGAACTCTAACTCGATTTGTAACTCGAACTCTAACTCGAACTCTAACTTTAACTCGAGTCGTAACTCGACTATGTCTATGAAAATTACTGTTTCGAGTTAGCTCAAAATTTAACTCGAACTCGAAAAATAACTCGAACTTTAACTCGAACTCTAACTCGAACTCGAATTGTAACTCGAACTGTAACTCGAACTTTAACTCTGACCCGAACTCGAACTCGAACTCGATGATTACCTACACCCCTCGTTTCGACTTGAGTTCGCGTTGTTGATTGATATTCAGTTATTTTTGTGTTTCCATGTTTTACATGTTGTTTGTTTTTGTCCCGTTCTTGTTGGTGTTTACTGGTTTTGTCACTGCCCTTTCGGACTTTTGACATTCGGATACCCCATTGGTACCTCTGCATCTGCCAATAAGAGGTTACTCATTGCAATATGCTTATACAGAATAACCAAATAAACCCGTCTTATTACACCGCTTTGGAATTTTGTTCAAAACAAAGTACACAGACAGACAGAATACCTGTGTAATCTACAGTGCCCTTTTCTTCTTCGTCCTCATCTGGAAATAGAAAATAATGAGATGTGGAATAAGTGTACGCGACACAGCCCACAATCAAGCGGCAATTCAGAAAAAAACCAGAAAATTCAGAAAGATTACTTCTTCATTCGTTCGTTGGGCTTTCCTCACTGCAATAAAATATTTACAAGTCTGGTAAAAATTAAGTGAAAAAAAAGAAGATTTCAATAAAAATTAAAAAGTCATTTGTTCAGAGAACAAATGTGAGGTCTTTCCCTGTCTTATGTTTTTGTTATGGTATTTTATACAAGTACTAAAGACATTTGAGTCACTTTGTTTATGACAAGATGTTGCCAATTATTGTGATATAGCATATCCAGAAATGAACAGTGCTTTACCTAATTAATATTCATGTATGCAAATGAAATATAAGTCACGTGACATTTCAAACCCACTCGCCTTTGCATTGCCTTGTTCATACAGCATGTATTAAAAATACGGAAAATATTCGGTTCTCATCCGTCACAGATGTAAATTAGAACCTTTTATGAACTACCTAAAGTTTCCTGGCGGTTAAAAACAAACTTATTTTTAACAAAGTTTGATTAAAATTCTCTGAGTCTTTTGAACTCAAAGTGAGGAAAAAGGCAATCTTTGTACGCCCGAGGAACCTACAGTTTAAAGATAAGGTTTGTATGCCTTATTGTGTCTTGTTTAACCTTCGTTGATCTCTAGAAATCAATATGCGAACCTTGTTTACATGCGAGTCAGCTTGAACTATTTCCAGATAAATGTTGGACTTTCTACAATATCAGCCATTTTTTGCAAAGACTTTATACTGCTTTGTGAAGAGTGCTACGCTTCGAAATTTTAAATGAACAGGGAACCTTGAAATTTTAGCCGACATTGTTAGGAGGGGTCTCAAATTATTGAAACTTGTGTGTTGATTGAAATTTAACATGCGAATCGTGTCTGTAACACATATTTATCGATAATTTTTGAAAATTTCATAAGTTGCTATTGTTCCTCTATAAAAAATTCTGGACCGGAACCGTTCCTGATATTAAAATATGCAAATTAAAAAAATGCATCAAATTTCTGGATATGGGCTCCAGAATGAAGATCAGGGAACCTAGCGTCAGAAAAAGCATGGTTGCTAAGGACTTTTATGTCGGTTGCTATGGACTAAATGTCACTTCCGGTTGCAAAAACTTACATCTAAACTCAGAAAGTAGTCTTGTTTAAGAATATGTATGGTTGCTATGGACTTTTCATTAATGTTACCTTGTTGCTAGGGAACGACCTTGACCCATGACCTTTGACCTCTGTCTCCAATTGTAGCTCTTTGCATTCTGATTCATTTAAGTATATATGTTTACTATACTATCTGTTATGGTTTTCAAGTATGGGCAAAAAACGTGTTTCGCGAAACTTGTTTTGGCCGCCATTTTGAAACCATTCAACCGAATCATGTACTGTTTGGGTTCAAATTGTAGGTAATTCAATTCTCTTTCAAATAAACCATATGTTTCATTCACCATCTTTTATGGTTAAAAAGTTATAAACAAAAATCATTTTAAAAATACGAATCAAGGGCGATAACTCAAAAACGACAAGTTTTACGCTTTTGCACCTGAAACACTTTTTGTAGATCTCGACATGGCGAACATTTTTCCCATGTATTGTCCTCTTCAATTTTGTACGGTTTAGGTGTTATTTCTTAAAAACTGTTTACGGTGTCGGCCATTTTAAAAATGGCTGTCTTTAACCATTCGACTTTGGTCTTAAATTGAAGGACTCATTATGACGGTCACAAAAAACCCATATGTTTACTATATTATCTTTGATGGTTTAAAAGTTATAAGCCAAAAACGAATAAGCCGAAACGTGTCAAGGGCCATAACTCGAAAACGGTTTGTCGTACAGTGTTCGACCCTTCATATCAAATAAAGGTCTTAATGAGACGAGTATTTTCCTCATTACATGTCTGCTTCAATTTTGTATGGTTTTTGAGCTATACTGCAGACAAGGTGTACCATGACCTCTGACCTTGAGATTTGACCTTTGACCTTGACATTTTTAGATGTAACATATGTCACCTAGGATGATTGGTGAAGGTCCCAAGTCTCTAGGACAAACCGTTTTGAAGAAAAAATTTTTGACGAGTCGTGATACTTTTCGGGTCAAAAACGCGTAACCAGGAAGTTGATCGAATTTTTTTTTTTGCATGACGAATCATGACCAGGAGTCTAGCAACATTTTCCCTGCTTCAGATTTTTGATAACGGTTATGGTTTCTGACTTTATCTGCAGACAAGGTTTTTGGGTTCTGGGCAGATAACTCCGTTACTAAAAATAGATCGGTTTCGCAGGCCGACTCAAGTCGAGCCCTGGTAGTGTCGATTAATAGTACTAAGTTTCGTAATGAAAGGTCGCGACACTTTTTTGACATCTGCGGCAGAAAAAAAAAATAATAATCCTTCTGTGGAAGGGAAAGACCTTAATAACCAAGCTATAAACTGATTTTTTGGCACACGGCGTGTGGATTAATTAGTGTTTTAAGTCACAGTTTTAGTATTTCTTCCTATTAGCAGTATACTGGTACACCTGACCACGCTTTTGTTCCAATTCTTTTTTTTTTTATTGTAAACGGTTTTATTTTAGATTATAACTGAGTTTGGAAAGGAAGCCGGAATACGTATTATGAAACTTTTTCAAATGTAGATTCCAAACAAAGATTGCATAAGGAGGGGGAATTGTTATTATGAATTGTACAAAGGCTAAAAATACTATAAGTTTACGGAAAAGATTGTAAATGGCTTACGAAACTACATTTCATTTGTATAAATAGATAGATGCATGAATGATGCAGAAAACAGACGACTATACGTGTGCGGCGACATATATACAACAGCTGAAATGTTTTCTATAAACTTAGTGTTTCTTGAAAGATTCTAAATCATTTTTAAAGGTTGAGGGCTTCCATCGAAAGTTCAGAAAAAAGGGAGAAAATCCCAAAACAAATGGGAGATCCAACCCACGGACCGCCGTCTGGACCCTGCGGGCTACAGGATCTCAACATGACTCTTAAAAGACAAATATTTCTTTTTTCGGTATCTTTACCTTTACCTTTACGAACCGACCATTATATTTCAAGGAGGGGAGGCTATGTTTAAATTTGAAATAAAATGGCAGGATGGCAAAAAAACAGGAAATAAAAAGACAGGACGGTGCTTTGCAATCGAAAAGGCATGCGGGATGCAGTTTTGGACTGAAAAAATTATAATTAAATTGTAAAAATGCACGTGCTTCGAAAATAAAAAAAGCAGGATGCAAAAAGTATTCATAGCCCCCCCCGCCCCCACAAAAAAAACGGTCGCTCCCTTAGTCTGTGGCAGATCTAAATATTTTCAAACAAGGAGGATACTATACATAGCTTCTATGACATTTTTTTTCCCATACAGCTCCTAGTAATTATATTTTGCCAAACAGAAGCGCTCATCCTCCCAAGTCAGTTTTGAGTCCACCTCCCGCTTCCCTAAATTTTGGTATCGAGACGTGGACTCAAAAACCTGACTTGGGAGGATGAAGCGCTCTGGGCAGTCCACAATCTGTTAGGCAACAATGTCTTGGCTTTAGGTGCTAACATCCGTGTTCCTTTTACAGATATAAGGTGCAAAAAAATATTATTCTCAGACTTATATCAGATCCTTTAGGAGAGATCGACTGATTACTTTATGATAAAACTTTTTCACTCAATTGTTTACATTTCACAAAAAACACCCAGGCTATTCTCTTCCAAATCAGTATTCAAATCTCCAGTAAATCATACAAGTTCGTATTTCTCTCTAACGATTTTAACATATGTACTTGTATGTTTACACAGCTTCATATAAAACAATCTCGGTCTTGGAACGCACAAAAAACATGTTGAACGTATGTATACCGCTTTAAATTGGAAAGATTGCACCAATATCAACACCTTCTCAGGCGACTTCTTTGTTATAATCGGACTGTTTTGCATTAATTTTGAATAACTTTGCATTTTTAAAAAATATCTGGTGCGCTTATCGACGGCTTAGGAAGAGTTTTCTGGCTTTCTTTAGTACCTAGTTACACCATTTTTGACCTTTGAAGGGCCATAACCCCTATAAGAAATCACCTGACAAATTTGACCCAATGGAGACTTTTGTAGAGCTTTTATGCTGAAGAAGGAAGGTTGCATCAGATAATGCTATCTCTAATACTTTTTGCTTTACAAGCCAAAAAAAAAGTAATCTGACCCTTCTGGTCTATTTTTATCAACGGCAGACATGTTTTTGACGGACAACATAATTTTGTGCAAGACACCCTAAGGATCAATCATACTAAAGTTTCATCCAATTCTGTTCAGAAGTTTTAGAGACGAAGAACGACGACGGATACCAAGTGATTATAATAGCTCGGTCCGGGTGAGCTAAAAAGACAATGGGCAAAAATGGTAGATAAAAGTCTTATTCTAGTTGACAACATTATTCTCTTATTGTCAAACATCGGCACCGTTGATTTTTTTTGGACTGTCTTCGGTTTGCCAGTGGTAAAGTATAGACTGTAATACCGGGTCCCGTGAAGAAGGAAACTTTTAATTTTGAGTCTCGGAAATCTCAATAAAGATATAGTGGTGACTTTGTGTCAGAAGGCGTGTGAATACCTTCGGGGAATCTCTGGTCCACCAGGTCCACCAGTATCAATTATTGGCCAAGTAGTTTCAAATTGTAATTCAAGAAGTGGGGATAAAACGGGACTTACTTAAATTCCATCATACAAAAGTCATTAGGTATTTTAGTACTAGTTTTCATTCCCTCCAACAGTTGTATTTCAACACAGGGTATTATCAGTTACCGTTAACACTATGATATTCAGTTTATGCATGTTGAAAGGGACCTAATGGAACAGCAGAGGCATTGAACCTTACCATCAGATGATTTATTCCCTCGTCTAAAATAGGCTCTAACTTTCCTCCAAAGGTCACTCATCTTGGCAACATGTATCAGATACAAAATTTGTTCATAAGGATTCACAAAACGTATCCATTACGCCGAAAACAGGAACTTAAAATTCTTTAAGAGGTTAAAAAGGGGATACAAAATACATATAAAACTTCAAGTTTACATTAATTATATCAGTAAGTGTACATAGAAAGGATGAACTTTCGACAAGGAAGTTTATAATTAAAGGCGACTTACATTTTTTTTCCTTGAAATCCCATCAAACAAAAGTCATAAGATATTTTAGTACAAGTTTTCATTCCCTCAAACAGTTGTATTTCCACACATGTTACCGGCTACCGTTAACACTGGCAAACTAAGGACTGTCGGAAAAAAATTACCTGTGCATGATTTGTAACAAAGAAAAGGACAATAGGTGGAAATGGTAGACGGCAGTCTATTCCTAGTCTGTAGTGTACTTTTGGCTCATATTGCCCTCTTCTTTGTTAAAAAACCATACACCATTTAAAATGTGTAATGTCTTTCATTGACGATAATGAAATGTGGAATAAGTGTACGCGACACAAATAACATAAAGAAACGGCAATTTAAAAAATCACAATGGAAAACAGCCAGCAATCTTCAACATGACCAGAGGTCACTGCTCGCCGTCTTGCATTTGCACAAGACTTAGTTTGCCAGTGGTAAACGATAGTCGGTAATATCCAGTATTAAATCAAATCGGGAAGGACCAGTTCCGATTGAAAAACTTAAGCTATGAATAGTTTATTAGTCCACAAACTTGAAAGTTTTTTTGAAAATTCGACATTTAGAGATATTTTTGATAATTGCAGATCGAGTTTTTTTGTTTCGTTGTAACAAGTCGGAACTGTATACCCTAGAGACACATATAAAAATATACTTCAAATAGCTAACGACAAAAATGCTCATCACATAAGTCCTTTGCAGTATTAACAAGATCTCTTGATTCTTGTTTTTTTATTTTTTTATTTACAAAATTGAAAATTACATCAAACAAAACATGAAGCCAAAATACATTAATAAAATACATTGTATTATATAAACTTAATCAATCATGTACAAAAATTTATTTGTGATTTCTGTTGTATGATCAAACTCTTATAGATCATCGAGTTTCCTAATGTGTTAAACATAAGACCAACGATCAATGAAGGTATCTCAGTCCTAAGACATGTCCTTTGTATTGAGATAGGATCATCTTTTGATAACATGGCATATTGGGTTCACATATTTTTTTACTACAGGAATTTTAACTGTAGGTTTGGCTGAAATTGCTTTTTTCAAACTTTGTATATTAATGGTGAAGGAGTTCACTAAAAATGATAAATATAGAAAACATATAATACATGTACAGCTATTGAAATTCAAAATAGCCTTTCTAGAATTCACAGAACTTTGTGAACTTTTCTAAGTTATTTTATCACCAAAAAAAACAAAAAACAAAAAAACACACACAAAAAAGAGCAAAAATGAAGAAAACAGATGTATAACAATATAATAAGCATACTATCTTAAAATTTGACCAAAAACATTATAAATGTACACGAAGGATACAAACTATTGAAACAAAGAAACGTTCACTCAAGCAAATTAGAAAAAAAACCGTCTTTTTCCATAATGATGAAAACATCATAATTTATCTGATAATTTGTATACATGTATCACATAAGAATATTCAACACTCATTTCATTACAAGTATCACAAATCGAAATAATGGACTAGAAAATATCATTTGAAAATAATCATACATCTAATCTTTTTACACACTCACTCATTTTAGGGTTTCTAGACCCCCTAAGAATAATAAAGAAAAAAAACACCCCTTCTTTTGGCGGTCCTGAGATGTGTATGTGGTGGTCCAAAGCCAAAAATGCCACTTTCATAAATTCTAAGCGCCGTCCCTACCCCCACCCCCATCTAAAACAGAATCAAAACAGGTCAACCAAACATGAAAATTAACTCAAAACTAAACAAAGACGGCCATATGCATGGTTTGGATCGAGCTGAAAGGTTGATACAATTGAGAAATACAACATAAAAATTTATACGTTAAATTATTTTTCTTTGTGATATAGTATTAATTAAATATATAAAATTTTCTATAATCAAAGAATAAAGAACTGCAAAATCGTCAATCCATTTCCTACAAAAATAAAAACAAACATTATATCAGTACACTCATTCATCCATTATCATATTGCACTCTCTAACCAAGACATAACATATGTACATGTAACATTATGAGTTTTTGAAAACAATTTTTGTAAGGCATTGATTTTGACATATTTGTTAACGAAAAATTACTAATAGTCAGTAATACACGACATGTCCATCTCTTAAATATAAATTTTGCTATTAAGAAGTTGTTACGCCAAAAATGTATTTGGTATAAAAAAAATTCAAGCACATTTAGTTTTGTTCTCTAGGAACAAGTGTACAAAATATACACCAGTTTTTCATGAAAATATTAAGCATGCTTAATTAACAATAACAGTTTTATTATTTTTGACAGTTATGGCTGCATATTCTGTTTTGCTGTCCTGCCTTGCTGCTTCTTGTTTTCGATTTTTTGGTGGCGGTTTTGGTTTTGTCTTTTTAAAGTCAATTTCAACATAATTTAAGACTGGTTTCCCGTTCTGAAAAAATATAAATAAATAATAAGTAATAATTATTTTTCAAAAGTACATTAGAAAAATACCTTATTACTATACTAATGCTTAGGGGTGCAGTTACTAAAATACATGTATTAGTTTTGTTTTGATTTTGCCCAACTTATATGTCGAAAGGGTCTGTTTCATTATAACCTAAGCTTGGAACAGAAGGGGCTTTTTAGAAGTTAGATGAACATTTTAAAGTTTTGTTTTAATGTTCTACAATGTATATATGCACAATGCTTGATTAAAGGGGCAGTTTATTACAAACTTTTCAACATTCAGTTTTTGAATAGGCATAATATCTTGAAGAGACAGTCCATTAAAAAAATCTAAACACGTACAAACAAATGAAAAAGCAAACCAAAAACTGCGTTAAGTGTATAATTTTTCATGTGGGTATATTGGCTACCAACTATGTCATTACAATGCATAATATTTTACAATTCTATACAAAAACATGCAGATCTTATTTTATTGTATAACAGTTTACACGTGAACAGGTGGTGAAAGGAAAATATGTTTCTCTAAAAAAACTTGGCTCAAAACACATTGATTTTTATTCCAAACTTGATGTTAAATTGGTATACATAGGAAAAATTTGTTCACGTGAAATTCTCTTTATTCAGGATTGATGTGAATTTTACGTTGAATGAGTAATTAACGTGAAATCACGTGGAATTCGCGTTTAACGAGTCATTAACGTGAATTTCATGTTAAATTTTCATGACAATTTCACACGAGAATTATGAAAAAAAACTGATTGATTTTGTCCATATATAGTCATAGAGTTCTATTAAAGTTAAAAAAAAACAACATTATATTTTCACGTGTAATGACTTAGCGCTAAAATGCTCGTTTAAGGTGAAATTCTCATTAAAATTTCACGTTAATTTCATGTGAATTTAACGAGACCAAAATTTCCCTGTGTATACTTACTCTCAGTTCATCATCATGTACATGTAAAACGGGTTTGCGCTACATAAGCCTAATCAACTCATGTTACTCTTTTAGATAAATTTTATAGCTTATATTTGAAATCACGGAAATAATCCGAACCAATTTTTCGCTTTTAAGGTCAAATCAAAGGGCTAAATTAAAATGCCTGAACACCTAACAACCTAGGATTGCTCTTTTTACCAAGGATTGTGTCGCTGGTTTAAGTGTACAGAAATTATATAGGTTTAAAAAAAATAAAGATACATATGTATACATGCATATTATCAATACTACATTTATCAATGCTTAATTCAAGACAAACCAATTTCGTTCACAAACTCCACAGGGACTTGCTCCCCTCTATCAATATTTTGTTAGAGTCAATGTGCGGTACGAAAAAAAACATTGACTCTAACAAAATATTGATAGAGGGGAGCAAGTCCCTGTGCAAACTCCAAAAATATTAATCATTATTAACATAATCATAAAATGCTGTAATGTAGGGTTACCTTCAGCTCTAAATGATTTTATTTCAGTTACTGTAAAATAACAAAGTCAAGATATGGAAAAAACCATTGGAGTGAAGTTTGGTAATTCTTTGAAGATTTGAGACAGCAAAAAACATAAAAGCAGCTTCGGAGTCGATTGATTTAACCAAGTATAGCAGCGAAATGTTGCAGTTTTCTAGCTAATCGCCATTAAAGAGAGAACGAAGGCACTGATTATGCTTCGTAAATCTATTTATTTTTTAATTTGGCTGTATAATATCAATAGATAAAAGCAAAATACCTATTGAGGCAAGAATGGGGAAAGATTAAACATTTCTGGTTATATTTTTTTATGTTACTATTTCCATCTTTTCAAAATTCATTTTTATTATCAGATATCCTTTCGAAAAAGACGTAAGAATTTTATTTTCAGAGATTCTTCGAACTTGTCAATGTTTATATATAAAACCTTAATATTTCTGTTTCTGATCTATATTTCAAATAGTTGTGGAAAAAAGTGCTTTGTCATTAAAAGCGAATTCCATCAAAAGCCAACAACCTAGTGATAAAACTTAAACCGCTATATATATAATAAATGCTTGCAACCATAACCAAGAATTCGTAAAAGGCTAAAAGTAAAGCGAAAGGGATCAGCAATAAGGTAAAAGGAGACAAGGGTACCAGATATTTGGACCGATTTACATTGGGTTGGGGGGATTGCAGCGATATATATGTAATAAGCATTAACATGCAGAGGACCTGTGACAACCTGCTGTCTTCTGGCAAAACTACTTCTTCATACGCTCGAGGCTTCCTTTCAACTGAAATAAAGGAAAGGAAGATATATGTACAGTTATGCAAAACTTGGGATTTAAAACAATTAAAAAAAGATAAAACAAAACCCAAACAATATAATTGATAAACTTGAAAAACCTCGATCGCGTGCCCGCCGCAATCTGATTAAAATCAGATCCATCAATTGCTTACTAGTGCCTCTACCATGAAGTGACATTAGGGAACAATTGATAGATCGGATTTGATTTAATCATATTGCAGGGAGGATGGAAAGCAATTGACAGATTGGTGTCCGCAGACAGATCGTTTTCAAAGCAGTTTTGATATTTAACTTGAATGTGCACTGTTGCGTACTAGTATATAGTATATCTTCTTCAAATGTTGGTTTTGTTCACCACTCAGTGCATGTTTTATTTTCTTCAAAAGCAATTATGAAAAATAAATAGAAAAATGTTAAAATATAACAGCAATACAAGTTATAAAGAGCTTAAACAAATTATTTAATAATTGCTTTTATAAAGCATTAATCTGGATAGATAAATCACCTCTCTTTCGGGAAATGTTTAAAAAATTCTAGTGATTTAAAGTCAAGAATAAGTCGCATCCCTGGTTTGTACCCCTTTGATTTGCAATTTAAGTATCTAAATTAACTTATAGAAATATCGGACCCTGCTGATTATGGGGAAAAGAACAAACAACCAAAAAGGCAGACAGACAGAATACCTGTGTAATCCACAGTGCCCTTTTCTTCTTCGTCCTCATTTGGTAAGTTTACTTCATCATATGTTCGTGGGGCTCTCTTCACTGCAATAAAATGTTTACATGTCTGATTATTATGAAGAAATTTAAAAGAAAATTTGAATATCAAAATAAACCGATATATTTGTACATGAATTATTATTTTAGTTTCTGTAAATGGTTGCAACCTAGTAACAATAAATTTAAATATACATCTTTATCCGCAGCAATCACCAGAGACGAACCACCACTAAGTTTATCAGATGATACTTCGTCAAAGTTAAACAAAAAGCATCGAACACAAAACGATGACCAGCCAATGAATGCTTGGAAGTAGAACAATTTACGGAACGGATTTGAAATTAACTTAACTAAAATGTTCACCTTTACTCGATGTTTTACCTCAATGGAAGATTAAGGTTTGGCACCATAAAACCTGGTTTTACCCACCATGGCCGAACCAAGTCAGGACCATAGCGACTTTCAATTCCTTTTTTTTTCTTGGACATTTGAAAATTGATCCTCCAAGTTCAGTAGTTTTGTTGTTACCTTTATTGAACTCAATTTAACGCGTTTGTCTCAAAGGATTGGTTAAATGATTACAATTTTGGAGAATTGTAGATTATTTTTTGGGGGTTATGAATATTCATGAGACCTTCAAGAGACGACATACGCATATTAAACCCCAACATTATTCCTACTTATGCTAATATACACATGTATACTAAAGTAAATACTTAATAGACAATATACTTGTACCACACACACACATCAATTGACGATAAAATTGACACTTTATATGGATGAATGCGACATATTTTCAGCATGTGGCCTTTGTTTTTGGGGAGCTGATTGAAGGAAGGCACTGCTTTTCCAAACAAGAGGCTCTCAGGAGCCAGAATCGCTCGTCTGTTCCTGAGAGTTTCTTCTATGTGGCGTCATCTGACAAATTTCAATCTAATAAAGACTTAAGTAGAGCTAACTTGAGGGTTTAAGCAAGCAACAACCTTTCTCTATTTCAAATATTTTTCATTCTATACAGCTTAAACAAAAAACAAGAGTTAACACTAAAGTATGTCTCGCCTGCCGGCACCATCAGAAACAATTATTCTTTCTTCCTTCCACTATATTTTGAATTTACATGGATTTTCAGTTTCTGAGATCAAAAGATGTTTATAGAACTTAAACATTGCAAATACATGCAATAAAATAATCAAAGTCACTCAACCGGAAAATCAAGGTCAAGGTCAAAAGATGGGGATGCAACTGTGCTAAGCTACTACTGGGGCATATGCATAAGAAGTTTCATCAACCTAGGACCTATAGTTCTTGAGATATTGAGGTGCTCGCAAAACTTTTCCATTGCTATTATATGTATTGAAAATTGTCAAAGTCACTCAACCGACAAATCAAGGTCAAGGTCAAAAGATGGGGATGCAACTGTGGTAAGCTATTACTGGGGCATATGCATACCAAGTTTCATCAACCTAGGACCTATAGTTCTTGAGATATGGAGGTGCTCGCAAAACTTTTCCATTGCTATTATATGTATTGAAAATTGTCAAAGTCACTCAACCGGTAAATCAAGGTCAAGGTCAAAAGATGGGGATGCAACTGAGCTAAGCTACAACTGGGGCATATGCATACCAAGTTTCATCAACCTAGGACCTATAGTTCTTGAGATATGGAGGTGCTCGCAAAACTTTTCCATTGCTATTATATGTATTGAAAATTGTCAAAGTCACTCAACCGACAAATCAAGGTCATTGTCAAAAGATGGGGATGCAACTGTGGTAAGCTATTACTGGGGCATATGCATACCAAGTTTCATCAACCTAGGACCTATAGTTCTTGAGATATGGAGGTGCTCGCAAAACTTTTCCATTGCTATTATATGTATTGAAAATTGTCAAAGTCACTCAACCGGAAAATCAAGGTCAAGGTCAAAAGATGGAGATGCATCTGAGCTAAGCTACTACTGGGGCATATGCATACCAAGTTTCATCAACCTAGGACCTATAGTTCTTGAGATATGGAGGTGCTCGCAAAACTTTTCCATTGCTATTATATGTATTGAAAATTGTCAAAGTCACTCAACCGGAAAATCAAGGTCAAGGTCAAAAGATGGGGATGCAACTGTGCTAAGCTACTACTGGGGCATATGCATACCAAGTTTCATCAACCCAGGACCTATAGTTCTTGAGATATGGAGGTGCTCATAAAACTTTTCCAAAAAGTTAACGCCGCCGTCGCCGCCGCCGCCGCCGCCGGTAAAGTAACACCTTTGTCCCGCTCTGCTTCGCAGGCGAGACAAAAACCATCTAGTTTTTACCTTTAAAGGGCCATAGCCCCTACAAGAGATCATCTGACAACATTGACCCAATGCGACAATGAAGACTTTTGTAGAGCTTAATGAGCGGAATGCTTAAGCAAGCAACAGATTTTCTCCATTTTCAATAATTTTCATTCTAGAGGACAAAACAGGAAAAAAACGCTATTTTTTCGCCTGGGTCATCTTACAACTTCTACCCAATAGGGCTTAAGTAGAGCCTTTGATACTTAAGATACTTAGATCCTTCAGATTTTTTTTTCTATTTTTTATAGATGCTGAGTTATAAGCCATTTTAAGTGATTTTACCCTATGTTCTATTTTTATAGTAACAGCAGTCATGTTTTTATCGATTCATATCAAATTGAGAATCGTTTGTTGCCAACATATCATATATCATTCCTGCAAAGTTTCAGTTTAATTAGATTAGTGGTTTCAGTTGAGAAGATTTTTGAAATGGACGACGACGGACGCATAGTGATAACATAAGCGGACATGGGCTTTGGTCAGGTGAGCTAAAAATTGAATTTAAAATTTTATTTCACCACGATGTTTTTTTTAAAATTGATTTGACACATTTTTGATAAGACGTACATGTAGCTTAAAGTTTCGGTAGAGGTGTAAGAGTAAAATCTGGAAACAGAAAAATTCTCACGAATGAAGACAAGAGTTTTTAATTTTATACAACGCACTAACCCATGTTACCGGTAAATAAATTGCTCTTTCGAGAGGTTGCTCATACAGTATACAGTATTTCACCAGCATGTTTTAAACTTGCCGATGTGATACATATTTTTGGCAGATGTATGGTGAAGTTTGAAGTTTTGGTAGAGTTTTAATTTGTTTTCAAGAATTTACTTCAAAACATGGATCTATGCTTGAGAAATCGAAAAACGGAAAAAAATTCACAAATTAACTAAGAAGACAGACATAAGGCTTAACATTTCTTTTTCGAGAACTTTTTAAGAGTGCATAAAGTATTTCACCGGGACATTTTCAACTTGCGTTAAGATTTGATACATATTTTTTGGCAGATGTGTGTATAGTTTAAAGTTCGGACAGATTCTAAGTTTGCTTACAAGTGATTACTTGGGAACAATGCACAAATAATGTGGGAACGGAAAAATTCGCCCTTTAAAAAAATAATCAAGAGGTCAGACGTAGAAACTGTACAATGCACTTAAATACATATCTTTTTGTTGTTTTCATTTCCTTGATGATGGCAAGTAAACGGAAGGATTAACAATATTTACATATAAAATATATGTACATGTATCACACGCTTAAGTTAAAAAAGACGAATACGACGTCAAAACTCAATCTATTTGTCACGCAGCAACTCCAACAAAAGGGAATCTTTGGCTTGAAAGTGCATGCATGTGTACTATAGTAAAATGTAAAACATGCACCGAGAACTCTTTATTCGATTGATCAATTATTTGCACACAAAAGAGAAACTGAGCCACAAGCTTTCATGTGAATACCCCACAAAAAATCTATCAAAGTAAAAAATGGCCAGATTCTGTTAAACAGGAAGTAAGTAAGCGACAGACCTAAAATCGAATCCCACGTTATGGGATGCCAAATATACCAAATATCAAGTGGCTGTGATTAGTTGCTGAGAAAACTGTAAAGAAAATTTCTTCCCCGCTCACACGCCGCCCGCCCTACATTCACCATTTTATAACCGGATTTTTCACTCCATGAAATCCGGCCAAAAATCAAGGTTTTTTTTGGTTTCTTTTGCCCTTTTGCTCACAGTTTTGAGTTCAATGATTTATTTTGATTTTTTTTTCATTTTTTTTTCACGATTATAAATTTACCTTTGTACTGATCGTTGGCACCATTTTCTTTCGTTGATGATTTCTTTCCTAAAAAGACAAAAATGGACATTGAAAATATCAAGGACTCAACTATTGAAGTCATTACCCAAACCATTACAACTTGTTTCCAAAAACTATCATCGCCACCATGTTGGACAATAGATTAATAAAAATATTAAAAAAAAAAAAAAAAAAAAACAGTGGCGAACCCATATGGGACCTTACGCCATTTCCAAAGAATATTTTGGAAATTCCGTGAAGATGTTCAGTAGACCTGGGAGACATGAAATTTGAATAACCACCCCCCTTTTTTCCTTAATTTTATGGACCCACACTGAAAAAAAAACTCCTTTCGCGGTAAATGAACATTTGACCAATAAGTAGAAGGATGGTGGCCCACTGGGTCGATAGCTGCTTTGTTAACACAAAAAATTGAGCTAATCTCAATAACACACTTCTCTTTCTAATGCTGTAAAACAGGTTTAAGTTTTGAAATTGCATGAAAGCTGGTCAAAGTTGTGATGAATTTGATTTGAAAAGTAAAAAAAAAAACAACTTTAAAAGTGTCAAATTTTTAACATTGTTGTCAGGAAGATTTAACGCCGCTCTCCTCCTCTCCCCCAAATTTGAATGGCAAATTATTATTGTGGTCATTTAAATTTCAAATATGAATAAAACCACGCTTTAAAGTTTTATCATCGGACTAAAGGTTTTATTTAAGATTTATTGACTTAATTTCGAAAAGGAAATTTTTGAAACCGGAAGATATATTATGAAATTTTGATTTTGAAACAAGATTTCAATTTTTATCCATTGTTGATATGAATTTAAAACATTTGAGTTATTCATAATAAATATAAAGGTTAAAATAAACTAAACACAACCAAATTATGTAATAAAAAGCTTCGCGAAGCACATCATGATACGACCGCAATATGTCGAACCCTACATACATTTGAGGCCCGATATGGATAGTCTATTGCTCTGGACACATGCAGCCCACGGTGGACTGACAAAGTTTTTTGACACATGCAGCTTTTGGTGGACTTTCCACCCTCATTTCACAAGGATTTCATTTTTATTTTGTTTAAAAGCACACCAAATTAATTTACAGTTACAAATATATACCTTTTTTGCCCCTTATTAAGGATTTTCATTTTGCTCCTTTCGGCCCCTAACGGCAATTAGGGGGAGAGAAGTATCACAAAATCAATCCTTTATTTTGTAAAGTCACTATTTGACAAGAACTTATACTAAGTAAGCAATTTTTTTTTTTGAAATCGGAGCAGAAATAAAAAAGTTTTCATTTGGTTTTGGCCCCTAATTACAAAAAAGGGGGTTAATCCTGAATTTTTTTTCCCACTACTTGACAAAATATAACATGCATTTTTTTCAAAATCGGACCAGAAATATAATAGTTGATGTGGCACTTGTGAGTAAGTGGGAATTAGGAAATATGAGGATTTGGGACAGACAGACGAACGGACAGACCGATGAACGAACCCGAACACTATATGCCCCTCTACTTTCGTAGGTGGGGCATAAAAAGAAATGCATATATGTGTGTATTAGTACAGATATTGTGTAGTTACTTCATGTAGATTCATTTATTTTCATGGGTACCAATTTTCGTGGTTAGACGACAATCAATAAGTTCGTAGATTCTTAGATTCTTTTTTTTTTAAGTCTGTAGCATAAAGAACAATGTGATATTTCCTCTTCATGGGGTATCAAATTTCGAGGATCAAGGCCATTTTTTGTCCCTTTTTGGGTCTCTTATTTATTCTCTGATAAAATTCAGGGTTTTGATGAAAATAATAAGCTCTTTCTCTATAAAAAACTAAACCCTACCTTAGAAGGAGAGTATTATTTGTCAGAATCTTTATTTTATTTGAGACAAATCTTTACTAAACTTAGAATAAGTGATCATAATCTGGAAATTGAGAGGGGAAGATATTTCAAAATTCCCCGCCATGACAGATTATGTAAAACTTGTAATATTCTTGAAGATGAAATGCATTTTCTTTTAAATTGTAATATAAATAAAAAAATCAGAGAAAACCTTTTTAATTTAATAAGAACAGATGATTCAAATTTTATTAATATGTCAGATGAAAATAAAATGGTCTATTTGCTTAACCCAACAAATCATAATCATATAAGAATGTTTGGCTTCTTTTTTAAACAGTCATTAGAACTGAGGGCAGAGGTCTCATAACTTGCTATATGTTTATTTGTCTAAAATAATATTATCTTCATGTTTACATTTAAATATGATATGTATATGTTCTGTCACAAACTGTTTTTTGTATGTTTATATGACAATAAAATTATTATTATAACTTAATGAAAAAAGGGGAGACCCCCAAAATCAATCCTTATTATGGTTTAATGGCAAGGCATATCATTGTCAAATTTTATACCAATGGGCCAACCAGAACCAAAGTTATTATGGAAACAAATAATAAATTTGATTTTTTTGCACCTTCTGGGCCCCTTATTTCTAGACCAATAAAGGGGGCACCCCCAAAATCAATCACATTCATCCTTTAATAGGAAGGAACATTATTGAAAAAATTTAACAGCAGTTGGTTAACCAGAAGAAATGTTATTATAAAACAAGCAAAAAAGTAGCATTTTTTGCCCCCTTTGGGCCATAATGTCTAAACGAAAAAAGGGGACCCCCAAAATCAATCCCATCCATCCTTTTATGGTAAGGAACATCCATAGCAATCGAATGAAACACTTAAGTTAACAGGCAACGACAACGACGACGACAACATCATACATTTATACGACCACATTTTTTTTTGCAGTCGTATAAAACCATCTGTATGTTAGAGCAACAAAACAAATAACTTCAAATACAATATTATATAATATCTATACTACTAAAATAACGAAGCGTTTTTTGTTAGCCGGGTTGCAGCCTAAACAACAAATGCTACGACTAAGCTTTATATATCAAAAATAGGGGATGGTTGTGCCCTTTTAAAATTTAATTAGCACATATGCAATTATGTCTTCAGCTTGCTAATTAACCTAATTAATTGATCCGGAAACGCTATAGCCGTCATCGTTCCGGAATTTAATATACCCTCCTTTTTTATAATGTTTGAAATTATTTCCCCTGTTTTCAGACAACTACAAAAAGACCACAAAACTTTTCCATTAATTATGCTATATATTTAAAGATTTTATATAATAGATTATATTGGTATGTTTACTATAAAAATGTATGCAAAAAATGTTTTATCGTCAAAAATTGAAACTTGATAAAAAAATGAAAACCATATTGAAATTTTAAAATGTGTAAAACTAGGGTCAACGGTAAAAATGCGTAACCAATGAATGGAATTTATCCTGCCACTGAATCGACTTTTGTTTGAAAAAAAATCTACAGGTGGGATAAAAAAACAAGGAGAGATTATAAACTAAAACTTACATGACTTATTTAAAGTTAAAATAATACCGTAGAACCTCCAGTCTTCCAGAATTCCGACCAGTACCTCCCCGTGGTGGAAGACGGGCCCTGCATCCATCGAGTCGTAGAACCTTTAATTTGAGATTAGCACAACCATGTATGGTCATGCAAATGCAATGTTTTTATTGTGTGGTCTACATGTATTTTTTAAAGCAATGCAACGATTGATTTTGCCGCGAATTCGCGGGTTTTTCCTAGTTAATTTTATTTTATTAAAGCACACAGTAAACCGCATTGGTTATAGCTTTACAAAACTTAAAAACATGATCGTATGTTGTTTATCAACCGAAGGCTAAAATATTTTCTAAATAGCTGGAAAGACTAACACCTTTGAATGTTTCAAAAGAAAATTATGATAAAAGGTTACAACACATATCTTTGAAGAAAGATTGACAGATTAGCATAGATAAATTAAATTTATTGATTCCAAAGTTGTCCTCGTAACCGGAGATAATTAAACTATAGTTTTAATTTTCTCAGTCGTAACACAGTACTATTGTTTTTAAGCGTGCACGGACTTCCATTCTAAATCTAAGTGGTCATACATTCGGAAAAGAAGGTCACAGCCAGTTTCCAAAGCACTTGAATCGTATTAAGCAATTTTTGATGCACCACCATACCAATGTGGTTGATTATGTGGGAATGGACTAAAACCATTTTACTTAAAATAAGTAGACGGTCGTCACACCGACGCTTGCGCTGACACTCATGCCGCCACCACCAACGAGGAGGTTGTAATACATTAGCATCCCCACTTTGTGAGATGAGCAAAAAAGGGACATACATACATGATGTAGCTTAATCAAACTGTAAGGGGTGTACCACTTATGAGATATACCATGAACATAACATCCTTTCTTACTCCAGTCGGACCCAACGAAAAGGGGGGGGTGGTTTCTGCCTACTAATTGTCTACTGAAGATGATCGAAAAGGGGGGGGGGGTTCAAGATCAATTTTGCGTAATATATGCACGAAAATTACAATATTTTCCAATGAAAAGAGGAACGTTCAAACCCCGAGCCCGCCATCCCTTCTGGATCCGCCACTGTTAACTCTTAGATCAGCATTTAAGTCTCCAGTAAATCATAAAAGTTATTTTATTTAACTTTGATATACATGTACATGTATGTGTGTTGAAAAAAAGTTTCATATAAAAACAATATTGGCCTTCAAGGTTTGAAATGTACAAATAACATGTAAACTACCAGTATTAAAATATCGTTTGATATAAGTACGATAATATACATGGATTATATCATTTGATTGCTATTGCGATACACAACTGAAGAACAGAGGCACTTACCATTTGACGAACTATTTCCTCCTCTGAAATATGCCGTAATTTTACTCCAAAGGCCACTCATTCTAACAACATTTATCTAATAAAACATATAACTTTTATCTACACAACATCCATTACTCCCAAACAGGAACTAAAAATACAAGAGGTCCAAAGGAGGGGAAATTATGTACGTATATACAATGTATACAAACTACAAGTCTACATATGTATTACATGTATTAGAAAGGGTTTAACTTGTGACAGGGAAGTTTATCATCGTGGGTGACTAAATATACTTTAACAGATGATCAATTTTATATAAAACATGATAGTGTTACACATTCAGAATTTGTCATTATACATATATACTTAAAAGGATTAGAAACGAGAGAATTTCCCGTACACATTTCCTTATTAAAACTCCTTATTTTCAGATTGTACAATTGTTCTAAATGATTTGTCGTTCGGTTGTTGTTTCATATAGGCCGCCTACATTATTCAAACTTTTGTTCACATAAATGTGTCGGTAAACATTGCCTGAAAAAAAAATCCTTATTTTGAAATGAAATGAATGAAAACTAAGCAATAAACAGCAGAAACATTTTAATTTTAAAGAAGAAAAGAAAGGTAGACTACAAAAACTTATACTTCCTCTTCTTTGAGATCAATAATACAACATTCGTAAACTCTTTTAATATCTAAGGGAACGACCATTTGATATTAAGAGGGGTATGGTGAAATTTGAAAAAAAAAATAATATTGCCCACAATAGCGCGTGGAAAAAATCCAGGCTCGATTTTTTCAGAAAATAAAAATCCAAAGCCCCTCCTCCCATTTGAATCAAATGGTTGCTCCTTAATACGTCAGCATGCAGTCATTGCAGCAAAACTTGACAATAATGCATTTATAACGTAATATTTGCAATTGAATACTGCTTATACATAACAAGATTTTTAAACCCGTGTTTTTATGCCCCCGCGACGACATGTCAGGGACAGAAGTCTTACTCATGTCTGACCGTCAGTCCGTACGAATTTTCGCCAACCATTTTCAAGAAACCGTACAATGTACCAATGTACCATGCACTTTGGTACCATGTTACATGAAAATGATCTGGAAGTTGGCTGGGTGATTAAGTATGTCAAACAACGTCCCGTGAGACTTTCAGCATGTCGGACTTTGATCAGGGGAAGGGGGGTTGCATATATATGCCCAATGAGCACATTCCTTTTTGTCTATGCCGTTTCGGGCTGACTTTATTCGAATGTCCCCATTATTTTTCTTATGCTTCTTCCCACAGGTACTTTGGTTTAGGATTCATTTTTTTATTTATTGTGTCTTTATCAAAAAAAATCTGAACCTCGCTATATTACTATTTTCACTATATTTCCAGTGGAAATAGTAATATAGCGAGGATCAGAATTTTTCATAAAGACACAATAAAAACAAAATAAAATCTTAGACCCAAACGCCTGTGCTTCTTTCTTATACACCACAATTTCTTTTTTTCAGCGAGATATTATTTTAAATACCAGGACCTTTTGCTATTTGATATTGTAACCTATGTTTTTTATGACATTACTCATGTTACTGCTCATTACACTGAAACGTTGATGAGTGATTGTAAATAAGTCAACAATTGATATAACAAGCCTTGTAAACTGACTTTTTAAACACCCAATATAAGATCAAAGGCCTTGCTTTGTCGGTTTGCTTAATTGCTTTTCGTGTACAATTTATGATTTTAGTCATCATTACGTGATTAAGCTTTTACTGACTTTTGCTAACGATCATTTGAACATAAGTATGAGAACAGTTCTTCGGCGTCTGCTCGCTCACTGGGCCCATTTGAAAAGAAAAAAAAACGGAAGTGGCAATCGCTTTTGACATGCGTATTGGCCGTATAGTAACGTCGTTAACGTCACAGTTTGCCGTCAGTACTGTGGCTAGAGCTATTGAATAGTGAAGCAGCGCAAGTTTAACGTTCTCCCAGGGAAGCGGCATTTTTGCTTTAAAAGGGTGTAAACATTCCTTTTTGAATTCAAAGAAGCCAGTTTTTAATAAGCACTGATCGAGATTTGAGATGTAAGTATCTTTGACCACTTTTTCATAGAGAATATTTATATAACGATTACCTTTTTTGTTAGCTCAAGTCTTGTATTATAGTGCAATTTATTTACACCACTTAATCTGGTATACCAGTTTAAATGATTTTTTCTCTCACATTGTTTTGCATGATGTTTGGTTATTATAGTTGGTTGATCTGACAAATAAAAAAAAACACACAAAAAAACCATCCATTTTAGTAAAAGGTGTCTAATGCTACTTCAATTTGTTCTTTTAGAATGGAGCTAGAATTAGAATCCACCGCACCTGAAGAAGAAAGGGTAGTATTTTTTAATGCAGTCCGTCAGGCCGAACTTGACCGCCTCTGGGGCAGTGTTAGAAACAGCAGAAAAGCTCTCTATCAAGTCATACAACGGGTAGACATAGATGATGACGAAGAAAGCGACGACGAATGGGGAGATGTAGATGGTACACTGATATAAATATTTCATGATTTTCAATTATAAACAAAGGAAACCTGATTTTATTTTACGATAATCAAACTTTTTGTGAAGCAATCATTTCACTTAGAGTATTTCGTCAGAGATTAATAACACGTTTATATTATCCCAATAATTGTAATACTAATTAACCAAATCGGATAATGGCAACAAGAATTTGTTACTTCAGCTAACAAATGTAGGAGTAAAAGTTCAAATCTGCCAATGTTAAAATGGCCGGATTTCGTTAAAAAGGAAGTATGTGAGCGACAGACCTGAAATCGAACCCAACGGTATGGGGCCCATGCTGATGATGCATACCAAATATCAAGAGGCTGTAGTTGCTGAGAAAACTGTTACGCAAAATATTTCCCCGCCCGCCCGACGCCCGACAGTCACTATTTCATAACCTTGATTTTTCACTCCGTGAAATCCGACCAAAATTTAAAAAAAATATTGATATATCTCTAAAATATGGTCCAGATAAGATGAAATCTTCCCTAATTGGACGAAATGTTCATCTGTCATATACAGCTTTGAGATTATTTGTACCCTAGAATCACTTTTTTAATTGCAGAGGAGGCTTTAAAGTATGATATCTTGAAAGAGCAGTTCCATCAGACGTTTATGGAAGATGAGATAAGTCGAGGAGTTGAACAAGAAATGGCGAAACTAAAAGCAGAAGAAGAAGCAGTTCTACAAAGACTAAACTTTGAATATCTTCAGGTAATTTTCATATAGTACATAACTCAATTTTTACATGTTTTAGCAGAAAAAAAAGTAGTGCAGCGAAAAGAGCTTACAGCAGGGTCGGATACAAAAGGGGTGCAGATGGCCAGCGTCCCCCTTTTTGCCGGAAAATGGTTGAAAATATAGGAAATATAAAGGATGACACGCGTGATCCCCTTAGCCAGTCAGTGAAATTTCAAAATTTATGGATCCGCCTTTGTACAGTATGACGCAAGAACTTGACAACATGAAGTTCTTTTGGAACATTTAAAACAACTTACTCTTCGGGAAAACAGTTATGCCATGTGTATTCCGGTCGGAATTGTCAAACTTTAAATATGGTTAAAAATGTTGATTGTATGGTGGTGAGCGGTTGGCAAAATTTTCGTAAAGAGTTTTCTGGGTAAGGTAACAAATCTGACATTTGTTAAGCAGCATCAATTAGGGATTCAAAATCACCAGATGTATATGCTATTTATTTTCACTATTGACAGATTTTAGAATTTGAGTATGTAAAATAAATAATATTCAGCCGTTTAAATTTCATTTAAGACATTTCTTCAATGTGTTAAAAATGTATTCTTTTTCCAGTTTTTGGAATCTACCAAGAACACACAGTTTGACCTTGAACTTGATATAGAGGCAATAGAGAAAGATGCACTACAAGATGAGACATCGGACATCCTACAGAAAATAGCTGAACTTGAGAAAAGATTCCTCCTAAATGATAAAATCATGGACGATGATATACGTGAAGTAGCTGCATCAGAGGGAGAACATTTGATGGGGACTGAAACAGATTTCCAAACTTCTGAGATCCTTGATTCTACTCTGGATTTATCAAATGTTGAGTTTGTTCATGTCCAGCCCTTCACATTTAAGGAAGAAGAAAATAAGGTAACTACAATTTTATCTTGATAACATGAATTAATCTCTGTAATTTATGAAATGAAATTTTAAGGAGATTTTCTAAGTAAAATCTTAGAAATCCAAGAAAATATCTTTAATGCAAACAAATTGTGTGAGAATTAACTTGAATGATTAGCTTTTTGTTTTTAGATATACAGTGTTTAATATTTAGAGATTTAAATACATTTTGTATTCATGTATTCCTTAACAAGCATGTAATATTTTTTTGTAATAATTTATTATTAATTTTATTTTTAGGAACCACAGACAAAATGTGACACAAAAGAAATGGACCAAGTCAAAAAGCAGAGAAAGTCTAAAGGTAAATTGTGCAGAGAAGTTGAAGATCGCAATTGTCCTGACCCTGACTGAGTACAGGCATTTCAAAAGTATAATGTCAAGTACATTGTGTTGGTGCTTTGATTTATTTACTCTAGTATTTAAAATTTATCTCTATGCTTTATTTTGTCAAAAGAATTGCTGCTATGTATTTGCCGTGTTTTGTCTTTTGTTCATAGATATATGAGATTGCTCATCCCAATTTGGTAATTTTGTTGTTACCTTTATATTCCTGCAGTTCAAAGTTTATGTTATTTCATTTGCTCCCCTTAAGAAATAGGCTTTTTTAAAAGAAATTTATTTAATTGGGAAAAACTTAATGGTTCCATATGGAATTAAAATTATCTTTTTTTCTTTTCCAGTAAATGTATTTAGCAGATTCTGGAGGTGGCTTGGCAAATTTAACTGCACCAAGAAAGTAGAAGCAGATGACTAATTTGTAAACCAGAGTTGACCCAAACTACAGTCTTTCATAGACCTGAAATTTTATATGTTTACCAATTTGTTATGTTTTTATTATTTTTCATGTTAAGTTTTGATAGTCTATTTTTATTTTTTGTTATCAAATATTTTGTTTTGCTGTAACAATGTTGTATTAAACAGTTATCTAGAATATAAACATCATGTTTCTACTTCTAATGGTTTTATTTGCATCCATATTGTAGCATGGAAAAAAAAAAGATTTTCAAATACTTGTTCATGGAATTATATCTCAATTGTACTGTTAATTGCTATTATCTTTATGTAAATTCTACAACCTAAGGTTTACCCTCCTCCACTGTAGTTTATCCGTACATATATTTGACATTCGGACATCTCATTGGTACCTCTGCTTCCTAACCATACATATATTTGATATATTGCATTATTTGGATTTCATTTGGTTTTATGAATTTCCCTACACTTTTTTTAATTGCGGATTTCCTATGTTTGAGTTCTATTGCTGCTGATGAGGAACAAATTTCCAAAATGGCCATACAGCTCATAAAAATAATTGCAGTTGGAGTTTACATATGTGTTAGGGTCTCATGTTCATTTACTCCATATCCTTTTATAAAATATCTGACAAGTCTGAAGTTGCTTAATTAATATTACCATGTCAAATCACCAATAAAGTTCAAATTTCTCTCATGTGTAGTTTAGGAGAAAAGATTGGCAGAGACTTACATACAGTTGGACATGAGTAAAACTTAATGCCCAAACAAGTTGTCTTGGAGGCATAAGAACTGTTTTGAATTCCTCTGAAAAAAGTGCATTAAATACTTTGGGATTATCTCAAGTATGCAGTAAACATTTATATCCTATCTTTTTGCTTTGTGAAAACAACTAAAAACTAGAAAAGAATTCCTGAGTCCATATCAAGTGAAAATTCTAAATAAGCTCTTTAAAGAGGAGGTAGATCAGGGGCAGATTTGAAAATGCATCCTACCATATGAGACCCCTACTTAAAGCTGCATCTTATATATTGAAAGCAAATGAATAATTGTTGCTGAGAAATCTGTTATGAAATAAAGGGTGCAAACACATACACACAAACAATCTAATGTGAGGGACAAAAAAAGACTAGAAAAATTCAATCAACAAATCCTTGGCTTTTGGATTTTAAGTGCAGTTCTCTGTAAGAATCGGGCAAAATCAAAAATGTTTGAATCATGATTTTAAAAACACGCGGTTTTGACAATGAAGTGTCATTCAAAATATCCTTCTGATGAAGAAACAATCAGAAGTTGTCATCTCCAGTGTCAGAGGATGGAGAAAAAATTATGTTACAATGATAGGGATTTAATAGAATTTGACACAAGTTATCTCTCTTAGAACCAAATTTTTATGCATTTTAACTAAAATATTTCTCATATTTCTGACTCTTTTGAGTAGTGACAATGCATTTTTGTTACTTTTTAAGCATTTTGAACAGTATTTTGAAGTCAAACTTGTGTGTTTTTTAAATCATGATTCACTCATTGCCTGATTCTTACAGAGAAAAGCACTTAAATTTGAAAGTCCCTTTGATACCTCTTTGCTTAATTCAAACAGTCCATAATAAAAAGCTTCGCCGAGCGCAGCATGATACGACCGCAGCATGTTGAACCCTGTACGTTTTAGGCCCAATATGGATATTCAATTGTTCAGGACACTTGCAGCCCATGGTGGACTTACAAAGGTTTTTGACACATGCAGCTTATGGTGGACTTTCCACTCACATTTTAAAAGCCTATTGTGGATTGATGAGTTTTGGTTACTGGAATTTATTGGTGAGGTTTGAATGAGTAAAAAAGTTTCAATTTGTCCCCTTATTACATAGTAGGTGAGAAAAAAGCATGGTCACAAAAATAATTCTAAATTTTGTATCCACTATTTGACAAGACCAAACAAGCAAAAAAAATTTTCAAAATCGGACCACAAATAAAAAGTTTCGATTTTGGCCCCTTTTGACCCCAGATTACATAACAGGGAAAAGGTGGGTGGTGGGAAAATTCATCAGGTTCAATCTTTTATTGTAAGAAACATTCTTTACAAATTTCACAGCAATAGGCCAACTAGTATTAAAGTTATAGTGGAAAAAAATACAAAATTTGAATTTTTTTGCCCCTTTGGGCCCCTAATTTTGAAACCAAACTAGGGGGGACCCCCAAAATCAATCCCATTCATCCTTTTATGGTAAGGAACATTATTACCAAATTACAAAGCAATGGGATAACTAGAACTAAAGTTATCGTGTCAACAAATATAAAAGTAGCATTTTTGGCCCCTAATTTCTAAACCAAAAATGGGGGAACCCCCAAAATCAATCCCATCCATCCTTTAATGGTAAGGAACATCATTGTCAAATTTCATAGCAATCGGATAACTAGAACTTAAGTTATTGTGGGAACACTAAAGTTCTGGACAACGACGCAGACGACGAAGACGACAGCATCATACCATTATACGTCCGCAAATTTTTTGCGGTCGTATAAAAATGAAAGCTGCAATGGTCCTGATTTGGTTAAGGCATTTCATCCTTGCCGTCTGAACAATTTTGAACAGCATAATTTTGGTGCACATTTGATTTGCCATAGCGAAAAACATGACTGTTATAAATAAGAAAAGCAAAATGCAGTAACAGATTTTTATGACAAAGAAAAGTTAACAAAAACATTTTTAAAGTTTGGACTACAAAAGTGCCATAATTTTTTAAACCAAAGAAAGTATGTGTATAACAAACTAATGAGAACATAGAATTACTTCATATAGTAGTAGAACCATCTTCATATTTGTTCTCAATAAGTCGTAACTGTCATTTTCTTTGAGCAAATGTCCACATTTTATAAAATTCTTATTAAACACAATCGAGACCTTTTCCTTGAAAGAAGACTTTTTTGTTCATATTTATTTTTACAAAAGATATCTATATTTTTTTTTATTCATATAAATTTATTAAATACAAATAACAAATCAATATACATTGTATTCTTAACAGAGTAAAAATTAAACTCTACGTCAAAAAACAGTTATATATTTTTATTAACAAATGCCCTTTTCACTTTTGTTAGTGATTTGATAACAATATTTAAAATATCAACACCAAATTTAAAGTTAATTAAAAAAAAACTAGCATAACACAAGTGCATGTATATAAAAATCTGTTTTTATATAAAAAAAGCTATTTACTACAATGCATAACAATAACAAAAGAAAAGTTAACAATATATAGAAAAGTATAAAAGTATGAAAAAGTAGTCTTTTAGAGAAACAAGAATCAACTTTGGAATTTTATAATACAATAAATATTCCACAAAGCATCATTCAGAGTCATCTTGAATTCTCAAGAGAATTATACATAAACATATCTAAATATAACGATAAAAAACATATAAATTCTACTTCAAAAATACTGGTCCATAATTTCTATCACAGTTTTGCTTTAGAATTGTCCGTCATGATTCCTCTAAAAGTGCCCTGTTAGGGTTCCCTGTTTCTTCTCGGTTATTGTTGTTTGTATGGGTGGACGGAATGTGTCTGGAATCCAAGATTTCTCTCGTAGACTCTGGAAGGTGTTTTCTCTCCACAGTATATCTTCAGGGTTGTTACTTTGGCCAAGGTAGCGAGGATCTTTCAACCCTGAAATGAGAAATGATAAGTTAAATTGTGTTGTCACACAAAATATCACAATACAAACATACTTATCAACCTTATGACACAAATCAGAATAAAGAAAAATGGCCAAATTTCATTAAACAGGAAGTAAGTACATGAGAGACCTGAAATTTGATCCCACAATATGGGATCCGTGCTAATGATGCATACCAAATATAAAGATGCTGTGATAGGCATTTGCTGAGAAAAATGTTATGAACTCATTCCAACTGTCCTCTGCCAAACATTGACCATGTTTAATTTTAACTTTATAACAATTTGACAGAAATATTTAAAACTATTATGTTGCTACATGTATTTCACGAAAGACAAACCATGTGTTTTCTCAAAATAGACAAGCAAAATGTCAAAACCTTTAATTATCTGGATAAGTATACACGCTTGCTTGGTTGAAAATACAGCTTTTGCTTGATGAAATATGCATTACACACATAACATCTAGCAAAATGTCTTAAAAAAATAATCACCCAACATACACAAACACACAAATTTCTATCACCAGCATTAGTGTTGCAATTTATACAGTCTCAAATTAGAACAGCAATCATACTGATGAAATGTGTTAAAGAAGTAAAAAACAACATGCTTTTAAGTTCCAGCGAAACACCATAAAATACTTTGATAATTGATGGTCTTTCATAATCTCTGATGAATTATGTATTTTTTAATCAGCATTAATACATATTTAACAAGCTTATTTGGATTTTTGACAAAATAGCAAAATGAAATTTTATATCACTGGACACATAATTAAAAAACATAATCATAGATCCATATAAATGTTAGTTAAGCTTGATAAAACTTATTTTCTGACAAACATTCTAACCTTCGTCATACTCTGTGTCAAATTGGTTGAACTCTACACAGAATAATAATTTCTTTTATTAACATGTACAAAGAATAATATTTATTTATTAAGAATTAACAGCAGATGGAATTCAATTCTAAGGCGCCAATTAATTTATTATTATTTTGTCAGGAAAACATGTCAAAAAGAACCCTGAATAAAGTGAAAACCAGTCTTAACCAAACCCCAATTATTCAGGTGTATCTTTTAAATTCTATACATTTAGAATAAATTCATACATGTGATTCTCCCGCCGGGAGACGTAATCTCCCGACTTTTTGATCCATCTCCCGTTCTCCCGACTTTTTGTGTAATCTCCCGCTTTTTCAAGACATGACAAAATTTTTAATTTTATAGACCTTTTAATTGTTCAGTCATAAAACATTTCAGTTGTTTTAGGGGTTTGTCAATTTGGTAGACGTTAATTTAACAGGTGAAGGTGTTAATTAAAGGTTTATTGCCATAATTGACCTGATGATTGTATAAACAGTTTGAGATTAATCAGTGAAGCCATGTATATTTGGCACACGCTAGTGCCTCCAATTGACATTGAAATGCAATTTTAATGAGCTTTGAAAATCTCCCGCTTTTTGGTCCAATCTCCAGCCAAAAAAATCAAAATCTCCAGCTTTGTCATCACAGATCCGTCACATGTATGTAAATTTATCTAACAAATTCATTAGCCCCAAATGATTATGTTTAGGGCTATTCCAGAAATAAATGTATGGGGGTGGGTGGGTCGGAAGGCACTTTTTTTATACCCACCATGCATAAAATTTTATTTTTTTCCCTTTATGTTGCATTTGAGAAATATCTAAAAATACAACCACCCATACAATTTTAATTATAGTGCCTTTTGCCCCCCCCCCCATACAATTAATTCTGGAATAGCCCGTAGACCAATTTCATGATAAATTTCTATGTTTTGGTGCAAAATAACTATCCAATGTACGGTTCCATGTCTTACTCAGTAATCATCCTTGCAATGCATTTTTATGGTTGTACCTATCACATATATGGTACAAAAAAATCCCATGATCTAAGTGCAACCATTCCTTTATTCTTTTGGAAAATGATGTGCTAATAATATAAACTGTTAACACAGAGACATGTCTCGCCTGTCGCAACTGGACACAGTATAAAATGAAGTAATAATCCTCCTTAAACTGATCTGAACTAATGCTTAAGCAGCTGCATACCAAATATAAATGGTGAACCATAACTGCTTTATAAAAAACACTCGTGACATAAGTAAAAAGTTAAAAAGTGTAAAATCTCAAAGTCAGTAGACTGTGACTGCAGGATCATACAGACAAAATACTTTTGAAATTGATCTGTACTGATGCTAATGCAATTGCATACCCAATATCAATGATGTACCATAACTGCTTCATGTTAAACAGACTTAAGAAAAAAGGTTAACATCGGCCAAATCAGTGTAAAATTTCAAAGTCAGTAGACCGTGACTGCAGGAGCATACAGGTGAAATCCTTTGAAAACTGATCTGTACTGATGCTGATGCAACTGCATACCAAATATCAATGGTGTAACATAACTGCTTCATGTTAAACAGACTTAAGAAAAAAGGTTAACCTCGGCCAAATCGGTGTACAATTTCAAAGTCAGTAGACCGTGACTGCTGGAGCATACAGGTGAAATCCTTTTAAAACTGATCTGTACTGATGCTGATGCAACTGCATACCAAATATCAATGGTGTAACATAACTGCTTCATGTTAAACAGACTTAAGAAATAAGGTTAACCTCGGCCAAATCAGTGTACAATTTTAAAGTCAGTAGACCGTGACTGCAGGAGCATACAGGTGAAATCCTTTTAAAACTGATCTGTACTGATGCTGATGCAACTGCATACCAAATATCAATGGTGTAACATAACTAGTTCACATTAAACAGACTTAAGCAAAAACTTTAACCAATTGTGGACGCCGCCGCCGCCGTCGCCGTCGCCGCCGGAATCACCATACCTAAGTCTCGCTTTTTGCGACATTCGTCGCAGGCGAGACAAAAATGAGCCCTGAACCCATAAAATGTGTTCCCCCTTTCCAAGACTTACCCCCTTTATAATAAGGTTTGACATAACATTTTGTAGCTTTGCCATGTCTTATAGAAATGACATTGATATGAGTAGATTCTGAAACGATTCAAGTTCATATATGAGGGGGGGTAGGAGGGGGTCTGATCCCGGAATCCCGAACTAATTTTTACAAAATCCCGTCATCCCGACTTAAAAATGAGAAAATCCCGAAGCCCGGTAAAGTTGATATAATTCTATCCCGGAATCCCGAACTTAAATTGTCCAAATCCCGGAATCCCGAGCTTAAATATGGCCAATCCCGGTGTCCCGAAAAAGGTCCTACCCCCCCCCCCCCTCTCATATATGGAAAATTGTTAGGATAAAAAAATATAAATTGAGTCAAGAAATTGATCACAACATTTTAATGGGTTTCCTTTTCGTATCTACTAGATTGTCTAAGTCTCCCTTTGCATCTTATTTGTTTTCATATTAAAGTTGAATATTTTCTCTTATAACATTTTTTTTTTACATTGGGTACATAAAAAACAACCCCAAACCCAACAATTAAGAAAGTTACCAGGAAATAATGTTATCATACAGACTTGTACTGTACATTAAAATTCTTGAGTTTTAAACAAACAAAGATAGATCACTCAGGTGCGGATTCAGACACGCCCTCTAAAACTGGCAAAAATTATGTTTTTATGCATAAAATCCACGTTAAAAACAATAAAAATTTTTCAAAAATGTTCACTCCCCCCTAACCTAAAAACCTTGATCCGCTCATGTCACTCAAATCATTTCTTTTATTTTATTAAAACCTTTATTGGGTTTTGATAAAATTTAGAACCTGTTTCTGTTTCTTTTATAACTTACTGTGAGTTTTGGTCTTTGGTTGAACCACACATTTCCAGTACAGAATGCCACAGACTAATGCCACAATTATTACACAGCAGATGGCCACAGTGATGATTAGAGCCAGTTTAGTTTCATCTTCATCCTGAGAATAGAATTAAAATCGAGAATCAAATATTGTGAAAATGTTGAATGCCGTAAATGCTAATGTTTATATTCATTTGTATGATTTGAAAATGCTCAAAGTTATTCAATATAAAAGACCCTTAAACAAAACAAGATTCTAATTTTTTTTTCTTCGTTTTATGAATTCTGTATCATATACTTAATCACCAAACAAAAACCATGATGTTTGTTAATCAATGTCAAGCAAGGTTGAAGGTCAACTGTTATATGAGAGTATGTTTCCATATACACTGCAGTATAATATGAATTCCCTTATTCCAACAAGAACAGATTCTAGGTCCCCTGCCCATTGAGAGGGAAAAATCTAAATAAGCTCATTAAAAAGGAAGTAAATGAGTGTCAGATCTGAAAATGCATCCTACCATATGGGACCCCTACCTGAAGAGCTCTGCATACCAAATATTGTGTGCTATAACTGCTTACTCTTCCAGAGCACCTGAGTTCACTGTTGTTTCCACTAGAGTTCGCGTTGTTGATTGATATTCAGTTATTTTGTGTTTCCATGTTTTACATGTTGTCTGTTTTTGTCCCTTTCTTGTTGGTGTTAACTGGTTTTGTCTATATAAAATGAGGCAGGTTTAACCTTTCCCCAATTGATTAACGCACAAAAATAACACACAGCTAAAACCAAATTGATAAAATATGCAATTCAACAAGAGAAAACCTGCGACATTAAAAGAGGAGCTATCTTAAGAACACATACTGTTAATGTAAGTTAACTAAGCAGCATCTATTGACTGATTTATAATAATAAATATATCGATTTATATTCGATAAAACACTTCAAACAATTAATGATTTAGTGTTATTTTATCATACAAAAACATACTTGATTGCTGTCATTCTTAAAAATAATACAATGATCAAAAAGGTTATTATAACTAACATTTTACAATTAATATTTCTACCTAAAAGTACCAAAATTTAAAGATTTAACCAAAATGCCAAACACATATCCTTTATCTATTAATTTTCTAAGCCAGTTTACCATTCAAAGATGATTGTTTTATAAACAACATTATATTCCCTTTACAATAAAAAAATCAAAGCATACAATTAAATTTTTCATTTAAACGCCATCATTTTTGTACAAACTGTAAAAGATTTACTTAATTTTTGGTATTGATAATATCCCCATTAGATACTCCGTAAAGTCTGGTTGTTGATGGCCATGTGTGGAGTCAGTAGGAATGGGCGACCTTTATAAATGAACTTGTTTCATGTAATTAATGCAATGTTCCCCCAACCCAATTAGGCTCTCTGTTTCAATGCCATTTATTTCCACATGGCCAGTGTGAATACCTTGTCGTTGTATGTAAATGTGCCCCTATAAATAGACAACCCCTCCTCTCCCCTAAAAACCCACACCGAAACAACCCCTTACCTTATCACCACAGGATACTCCATAATAGCGAGCATCGCAGATGCGAGCCATACGGCATTGTGCATGTTTTGAGATGTGCCAGAAATATACTGACGATAAAACCGGAACAGGTTTACTTTTACGGAGTGAAAAAAATAATAGGCACGGAGCAAGTAAAACAATCAACCCTCTGGGCTTATGAAAAATACATCATAATCTGTTATGCAAAAATATAAAAATTGAAATTCATAAACAGTGATAAAACCCTCATTCACCAACTTGTTTATTTTTACACACAGATTTTTATTTAAACACCCTTCGGTCTTTTCCGCTGAAAAACGATTTTCCGGAAATTACCGAGCTAGCTTTTGGCAACATTGTCCCATAATTTGACAAATGCATGATACTGACCAAGCTTTGTTAAATTCTAAGTAAGATAAAATAAGATAAAGAAATACATAAATTTACTGAATAAAACCTACTCATAATAATAAATAAAAGGTTCTTACCTGAAAATGAAAGAAGAGTCCCATCCTGTGGGGTTTCACTCACTTTCCTCAGTCCCGCATGATATTTTTACTTTACCGTTTTTTCCGCCAGGTTTCTCAGTGTACTTTTTGTTACCAATGCTTCAAATAAAACACTGATACTCAGAAAATCTCACAAAACCTGACAGAATCTGAATGTTGTTTTGGTCTGCTGAAGAAGCGCGAAATACTCTGACAAGGAAATGACGTCACGTAATCCATAAAATGGATAATTTCGTCCCCGCTTAGTGTCGTCCCAGAATGTTACAGGATTTATTATTTGCACAAATAATTGAATTTTTAATAAGTAGTTATTGATCCCAGATATTTTAACAACAACTTTCTCAAGTGCTAATGATTTGGGTTGGGTGGGGTCAGACTTTGCTACTATTCAATTCCTTTTTTAAAAGTTCCCTCTTTACGTTAAACTTAGCCGGTCGAGCACATGGATTTATTCTTAAAATGTATATAGATTTTCGATGCTCGCTAAAAAGGCAGGGCCTTAATCATATTATGTCTGGTTGTTGATGGTCATGTATGGAGCAAGCGTGAAGGTTTGCCCGTTGTAAGTAACTGTGACACGTAAACAGACCCCCCTCCTCCCCCTAAAAACCCAACCCAAAACAACCCCTTACCTTATCACCACAAGATACTCCATAGTATGTCTGGTTGTTGATGGTCATGTATGGAGCCAGTGTAAAGGTTTGGCCATTGTATGTAAATGTGCCCCTTCAATAGACTTTGACAGCTTTATCCTAAATTACAACCCCAAAAAAACACATACCTTGTTACCACAAGATACTCCATAGTATGTCTGGTTGTTGATAGTCATGTATGGAGCCAGTGTAAAGGTTAGGCCCTTGTAAGTAACTGTGACCTGTAAACAGATCCCGCCCCTCCCCCCTAAAAACCCAACCCAAAATAACCCCTTACCTTGTCACCACAAGATACTCCATAATATGTCTGGTTGTTGATGGTCATGTATGGAGCAAGTGTGAAGGTTTGGCCGTTGTATGTAAATGTGACCCGTAAACAGCCCCCCCTCCTCCCCCCTAAAAAGCCCAACCCAAAACAACCCCTTACCTTATCACCACAAGATACTCCATAATACGTCTGGTTGTTGATGGTCATGTATGGAGCAAGTGTGAAGGTTTGGCCATTGTATGTAAATGTGCTTCCAGTCTGGATGGAGTCACACGTATCGTCGACCAACTGTTGTACGGTGGTTGTGTTTCCAGTGATGGTAACAGTCACAACAACACTTCCTATGAAAAGAGACAAAGTTACGATTTAAAAAGTATAAAGTAAAAGATTATGTGTCAGTAATCATATAAAGTGATTGGGTTTTACAGACATAATCTATATACCATTTTTGCTTTAGCCATGAAAGAAATAACTCATAAATTACTAATAGCACTTGTGTTCAACTTCCGAACCCAGGGAGCCACAGGTAGGAAAAATTTTGCTCACTTGGGGCAGAAAGAGAACAACCTGGGTAATATAATATAATATGTAACCTAGGTTGTTCCAAATGTACACTTTTATTTGTTAAAAAGATCTTTGACCCATACAAAACAGAAGTCACCTGGGTTCTGTCTTATATTTCAACCTGGGAAAAATAATCTACCAAGGCTGCCAATGGAGGGAATGTCAAACCCACACAGCATCAAGAACAATTTCAAAAGTAAAATGTTGTTGAGAAGATAATTAAACATATTATTTCAAAACACTAACATGCCTATAAAATGAAGTTAATTTTGATATCTTTGAACTTCTTGTATGAATATCTAAATTGCTTTGTAATTCAAAATAAATATAAAAACAAAACAAAATCTTGAAACTAATATGGTACTTTCACAAAATGAGAATTAATGAATCCAGATTTGCTAGAAAATGGTATTGCAAGTCTAACAGATTTTATGTAAATCAAAACTTTAAATATTTAAACAAATAGAAATTAAAAGGAATACAATTTCAAACCAACCTTCACTTAGTTTAGGATTCTTAGCTCTGACGTAAGATTTTCCAGAAGTTAAGTGATTGATTACAGCAGCTCCAACATCAGGTTTGCCATAGGTTGCAAAATCCTTCAGAACTTTGACGCTCATTTCCTTGGTAGTGTCTTCAGTGACTGTACTGTATTCAGGGGGAATAACTTCTACAAAATCCTCAACCTCAAATGAATATCCTGGTGGATTTGATTGGATGGTGTATTTGATGGCTGTCATTCCAGGTTGATCGAAGCGCAGGTCATTCAAGGTCACCTGACCAGTTGAAGAGTCAAAGGATCCTGAGGTGGTGCCGGCCATGACTCCACTGTAGCCAAAGTTTGAGGGCGTGGTCATGCTGGCTGTTACAGTCCACATATGTCCCTGGAATAAGCATTTTACATTTCATTTTTAGCTTTTGAAGTCTATTGATAATATTCGTCATACTCAACAGTATAAAAAGAAGAGAATTGTACTAATATATTAACTGTTTGAAACTTAAAATTTCTATAAAACGCTATGCACATCTTTATATGCTGCCTATTTAAGGGGGTACCCAACACTTAGGCTAAAATAAAATTGTGTTATTTTTGCAAATTTGCAAAATATGTACTTTAGTAAAATAAATTTAATTGCAAAATCTTTAAAAAATTAAACCATAGGTTTCTTGGGAAAATTTTAATTGAATATAATGGACTGTCTACATTTCATATTTTGATCTGAGAAGCTTGATTTCTTCGAAAAAATGTGCCTGGCTAAAACATTCAAGTCATTTTTAAGAGTTATCTCCCTTAGATGTTCTGTACCCCCTTACAATGCAGTGAAATTTGTAAGTAAATTTCCTTAAGCCTTTAATTTTATATGCATTTATTTCTTAATACAAGTTTACCTTCCATCCAAGGTCTGTAACTCTGGTGTTACTATTACTATCCTTAATGTCAAGGACAATGGTGACAAGACTGTTCTGTTGGACGTCATTTGTTTTTGACACAATGCCACCCTTCAATGGCCTCTGGGTGACAGTCAGTGGGTTAGAATCGATGGTAAACACAACATCAGTTGGGTAGGAAAGGGTAAATTCCAGGACATAACCAGAACCCTCATGAGTAATACCAATGTCTGTGAAATTAGCCCATCCGTCTACAAATGTGACGTTTGTTGTTCCAATGAGTTGGGCCTGTGCGTTCGTACCAGTTCCTGCTTTGATGGACACACTGACGGCCCATGGAGCTGAAGAGGCCCCTAATATGGTAATCATATTACCCTGTAAAAGAATAACTAATATTAAATAAAAATTCTTTTTTTTCTCACTATCACTTAACTTTGACATGATAGAGGGAATGTCCAATCCTTAATTTTTTTTGCATCTTTTGATTTCAGATTTATAAAAACAACTTCTACATCCTCATTTTCCATTAAAAAAAGGAATAAACTATTAAAGTACAAGAACTTACAATAATTCACTCCTTCCCATAAATAACTACTGAAATTCATTCTTTTAAACATCGGTGGCATGGTAAAAAGTTTGATATGGAAAACACAACCAGGATTTAAAGTGCCTCTGCACAATGGCAAAATTCTATGAATTTATGCTTAGTTTTAACCAAAGCAAGAGGGTAGATTAAATTGCAGACAAAAAATATGTTGAAGAACAGATTGACACCCAAATAAATATAAAATATTCACCACAAATTTTGAAGAAAAAAAACCCTACCTCTATTTTTGCAGAAATTTCTCACCCACGGCAGTTGAATTCATTCTAAATTTTTGCAAGCTTTTGTAAAATTATTAAAATTCATTCTAAATTTTTGCAAGGTTTTGTAAAATTATGTTCATCTTTCTGTTTGGTAAGTGGCGTTATTTATCCTTCAAACCATTTCTTAAACCAGGTTAATGCAGTCAAATAATCTGTGTATTTCTAAGTGGTCCTTAGCTTTTGTCTAAGTGTATAAATTTAAGGGGTGTGTGAGTGATTTATTTGTCAATAAATAATCAAAGCTTAGACTTACCAAGACATCTTTCATGTTAAGTTTTGGCTGTGTAGCGAAAGCTCCACCTTCGTGGCCTGCATCGGCATGTTCACGGATCTCAAGACGATGAGGGACCTTCAGGACGCTAGCGTAGTTGTCTCCAGCATTGACCACCTGGGCCCAGGCTGGATCGGTGACAGGGGGCATGGCTTCAGTCACGGTCAGTCCATCGATGGTAATGTTCAAGATGTCAGACAGGTTTCCTTGCTGAAAAGATAGATGTACATGCATATGTAAACTTTAGAAGTCAAAAAAGCTAAATTTTGAAAGAGTGATGTTTGCAAAAAATGCATGAGAACCTTTCAAAAAATATCCCTTTATTTACATGTTTCTTAGAAAAATATCTAAATCATACAGACTTTAGTATATTTTAAAAACAATTTATTTATAATGTATAAATGAACTCATTCATTTCTTCTTTTTCTTTTCAGTTATAGCTGTCAAATTGTGAAAATAAAAGTTTATTTTGTATTTGGATAATGGGTTATAATTCTACCCTAAATTCAAAGCCAGAAAACCTGGAAATTTACCTGGTAACTGTTAATAATCATGACAGCTATTTGTTGATGGTCACTGTAAGTCAACGTGTTGGTGGTTGATCCTGTGCAGTTAATACTAGAGCAAGGCTGGTTGGCAATTTCTACGGTATACAGTGTATTAGGACCAGTAGATCTCTTACGACGCCTTCTCCTATCAACTCCAGTCTTAATGTTCATAATACGGATCTTTGAAGCATCAACATTCAAAAACAAAGCCAGATTATTCACGAGGTTTTCTCCAAAGAACTGATCGACGGTCATGGTGGGGACGCCAAAACCGAGAGACACGGCCTGGGTCATTTTGATATCGACCACATCAGATCCTGTTAGGACAATATGTAAATGACGCCAATCATTGTCGAGATAATTTTCTCCGCAGACCTTGTCTGAGACTTTTGGTATGTACTCATCCCATGTTGTTGATTGTCGGAGCAGAACTTTGTCGTTACTGTCTTTGTAACCATTCTTAGGCATTACATAGTTGTCATTGCAATAAACGTCTAGACGATATGGACTGTTGTAGTAGGTTGCTATGCCAACGGCTCTTGAGCTGTCTGAGTTGATCATTCTGTATCGGAGATGTTGTGGTGAGGTGCTGGTGAAATAAACACTGTAGTTACGTCCTGTAAAGGAAAAATATAATTACTTATTAAACTAGTAGGCAAGTAAATTTGTCTCTATATTTGTCAATCAACCTTAGGCTAATTGTAAAAAAAAATATCCTAGATTCTCATCCCCTCCCGCCCAATTTTATTATGCCACCTGAAAACATGTCATTATTGATATTTTGTAAAATTATGTTAATTTTTGGTCAATTTCCTTTAAAATAACAGAATACTTTATCCAAATGGATATAAAATATAAAATAAAATTCACCACCAATGCAAGATTTTGGAGAAATCTATATGAGAATCTAGGAATCATTCTATTATGGCCTTATATAACATTTATAGTGTTATTTAAGGATTCAAAGATATATTTAATAATTTTTTGATTAAAATTTCTAAAGACCAGCAATTACAAATAACTAGAATGATGTAATATTCTAATTTTGATAGCTTGATATCTAAATAATAAAACAGGCCTTTGATAGAGGTTTAAAATATTAAAATGAATTTTCATATCTGGTTATTTTGTATTCACAAGTCATGTTTTATTTAATAGCCCATACCTGTAGCCATGACAGCCTGGAAGGTAGAGAGACGTAATTGACAAGTATAACCAGCACACCATCCATGATCCTGAGGGCCGTTGATCAGGTCCATGTAGCCGTTGTCATCATCGTCCCAGCCGAGGACAGCCACAGGGGACAAGCGACGTTTCTCGGTGTCCGCATCCATGTTCTCAATGATTACATGTTCATAGTTGTAAGTGGTACAGACCCAAGCTTGCCAGACAGAGTTTTTAGTGCAGGATGAATCACGGATGATACCTAGATAAAAACAAAAATTATTATATTACATAATCTCAGGCTTGGCTCGGGTTAATAACTGAACCTTTACTTCAAGTCTTATCAAGCCTTGAAGCCCTTAGGCTTCTGCATATAATGAACCTTATCCTTCACATCACTGATGATTCTTGGATAAGGTCACAATAGTTAAATAATAAATAAATGATGGCTTTTTAAAATGAATTAAATCTAAATTAATGATCTCATGAATAATATATGTAACAAATGAAGCTGAATCTGAAATAGACAGACTTCCAAATAGAAAATATACACAAATCTATTTTTAAACCATTTCATGTTATTTTTCCAATGTCTAAACTTGTTCAAATTTAGAGTGTTTTCTAATTCTTCTTTGATATTCAAATTGAAATACACTGCCTTTTTTTTTACATGTTGCAACCTTCACTCAGTTTGCAAGGTTACTTTTAAAATGTATGAATATTTCCACTGAGGTCACAGGTCACTTCTATTACATTGTAAATTTTCAGAAAAGAATGAAATTGGAAGTTACCCTAAAAAGCCCTCAGGTTGTTGGTTGCATTTGACTTTCAGTTACAAGATTGTACATGAACTCTGTTTTAAATGTGTTGTACACTACACTCTAAAATTGAAGATGTGCAATTCAACTTACCTTTGTATTTGGCGACTACACTGACATCCATCCTATTACCATCAGGGCTGGTCAACATGTTTTTGGGGATTCGGTAGTCACCAGTACCACGTCGAGGATCGAGGTCCCAAGCGTACTCTGACTCGGAGATGATGCTTGTTGGACTTCCAGTTCCTGAGAAGCTGCCGTCAACATCTTTGAGGAGGATTTTTTTCTGTCCATCACAATCCATATCGACACAATCTGATGGATTAATCACTCTGTAAAAACGAGCAACATAAAAATAGAATTTATTACAAAATTCATCTCATAAGGACATATGTACATCAAGGCTAACAGAATGACACTACTTGTAAACTTATTTTGTCTATGGCAACATAAATAAAGACTATCAAAGTCAAAATGGCCATATTTCATTAAACAGGAAGTTGAAGAGCAACAGACATATTAAATTGAAATTTGATGATATGTGACCCAATGATGATACTGTATACCAAATATCAAGGAGCTGTGATATGTATTTGCTGAGAAAGCTGTTACAAATTGTTTCCTCGCCTAACCCACATTATAACCTGGATTTTTCCTTTTGTGAGATCTAACCAAAAAAAAGATCAGCAAGCATCCTTAATGTAATTCCCTCCTGATAACCTACCCTAATGATGGTCTGTGGATGAAGAATTTGTTATTGTCAGCAACGTTGTAGAATGTTGTTCCTTGGAAATCCATGGTATGAGTAAAATCATCGTTGATAGGGTTAGTGGTGACAGCAGTATCAGATCCACATGTTGATTGGAAATTAGCAAAAGTTACGTCTACAAATAAATACATTAATTGGTTTGTATGAATGCATTGATGTATTCAAAGGCTGGAAATGAATTCTAATAATGTCTTGTTGTTAAAAAAAGTGAACGTTAAGAATACCTTACCATTTTTCTAAACTTGTAACAGTTTATCATTGATAATCTTCAAACTAAGAAACACTTGTTGTGATTTGATATTAAAGATTTTTGCAAAGACAGATGAACACAAACATGGAAAGGAAATATGTAAACTTTTATTTATGTAATGTAAAAATGTGAAATCTTTGTAGCTGATTTATGGAATAAAAATAGTTAAATACTTTCTAATTGGAATGGAAATGTGAAACAATTGAACTTTGCATTGTTGAAAAAAATCTGTCGAAGTAAAAAATAGCCGGATATATCTGTAAACAGGAAGTTAGTGACTGACAGAACTGAAATTGATTCCCACACTATGGGACCCCTAACTGGTGCTGTATACCAAATACAAAGTGGCTATGATAAGTAGTTGCTGAAAAAACTGTTAATACAAATTTTTTCCCCAACAACCACCATTTGCTAACCCAAATTTTTTACTCTTTTTAATCCGGCCAATTAATTTGCCTATCAGTTGAGTACTCTTACCTTTTACAGACATGCTTCCTCCAATTGCAGGATAAGACATTCCATTAGCAAAAGGTTTGATTGAGGCCATGTTTGGTCCTTGGTTGAACAGAGGTGTGGCCAATCCAACTTTACCGGTGGCGCCAATTCTCCAAGATCTAGCCTTCACAGCCAGTTTGTAATTGTCGTTGTTTGAAATGTCATAGTTATCTGTTGTACAATCAAACTCTGATGTCTGACCGACAATAAGGGTGTCCTCAACCTTCATGTAGTGGTCTCGGAACTGATGGTCCAGGGCACTGGGTCCCCAGACGAAGAGGAAGATACCGACACCGTTTTCAAGGAGTGTGTTTCTTCTTACTTCAATATCAAATGGACTGTAAAGTAATGAAAGACAATGTATGAAACTTTTTAAAAAATCATTTAAAATACAAGGTATAATTAGGAAACAAGTCCACCATGAAACAAAAAACCATGTTGACCCACAAAGGTGTGCCTTTACACAAATAAACATTATTAAACAGCTTTTTACAAAATTTTGATTATTTTAAGTTCATCTGATTTGTAAGACTGTTTGGCTATTTGATAATAATGGAATTTCGGTTCTATGCTATGAGAACAATTAAAAAACTTAAGTTTATCAATAACAATTTTGGTCCTGCATTGAACTTAAACAGATTCAGACACCTAATTGCCAAACCTGTTGGTGTCATTTAGAGTCATCAGAAAAAGGTACATGTACATAATGTCACTTTTCTGAAATTGAGAATAACTTACGTATTGTGGTAAAATCCATAGTCGTAACATTTCCAGATGGTGAAGTTTGCCAGCTGTAGACAACGATCGGCTTGGTTATACAATGGATTGTCCTTATCCACAGGCATGACAAGAGTTCCCATCATTCCAGTATGAAGCGTGTTATCCATCCATGGCTCAGCTGTTGATGTGCAATCCTCAGCGGGACCGTGATACAAGCCTCTCTCGGACCCAGTGACAGCATTACCCTGCATGACGAGTTCTCTGGCGCCAATACTCTCGATCGTTCCGTAATAGTCGAAGTTGTTAACCTCGTATCTTCCATTGTATGTTCCTCTCCAGAAACTGAGGGCCATGAAGTTATGACGTAGTCTGGTGGATTTGGAAACTGTGTGGATTGCTGAAATATATTGAAGAGGAATATGTAAACATGAATCTTGATAAAGTTAGTTAATAATTCTTCAATATTACCTAAAAACACATATTTACATAAAATTTCTACTAATTTTTTTTCAATCAACCTGTTTAAGTTTTTCAATATATATTTCTCATTAATAAGTACAAAGCACATGTAAAAACAAATAAAGAAGAAAAAACACTAAAAATAAATGTGTCTGTCTGTTGCTTTAAAAAAAGCTTTCAAAACCCTTACTTTTCCTTAAGGTGGTTCGGGGGTATAAGAAAAATCCATCAGATTTTTGTTAAATTTTGCAGAATTAAACTTTGATAAAAGAACATTAAAAAAATGCAAAAATAATTGGGGGTCACGGACCTTTTTACAGATTTATGACCTTGCGAAGTTGGTTGCCTAGAGATCGTTTTTCCAATAGATTATAAATGGAAAAGAGTTATTTAGCATCACTGTGAGCTGGAAACCCATCAGATTTTAATTATATTTCACAAATGACAAGCCACATATACTATCTACTAAAAAACATGAAAAACTTGGGGTCACGGACCTTCTTTTTTAAGATATATAAGAAAAACTAATTTTTCCTACACATTTCTATATAAAAATTTGTCACACAGTTTCCCGTCAATTATCTCCCCTGAAAATAGAACTTTTTAGAAAAAGCTTAATTTCTGTTTAAACATATTTGTTATATTTATTTCATTCATAAAATAAAATAAAGAATTAAATTCTGTATCTCTTGTGTTATTTTTATTCACTTTAATTGAAATCCAGACTAAAAATTTGCAAGATGTCTGAAAAAGATGCTCAGTTTTATACTCCCGAACCACCTTAAATCTATTTAATCTTAACATTTTATAATAACTTTTAATCAAGATGGTGACCAAAAGACATGCAACATAAAAAATAAACTTCAAGTTGACAGTAAAAGAAAGGCTGATGTTAAATCTGATTTGGGATGGACAAACAAACAGACATGAACTCGATCTGTATGCCCCTCCGCTTTTGTAGGTGGGGCAAACAACAGACAGACAGACATTAATTCCACTTACATGGTCCTACAGTCCTGTGAATGACATTGTCCTGTATTTCTAATCCATGAACTCCAAAAACTCCGATAGCAGTACTGTACCCGTGATGGAAGGCACACTTTTTGACGTAACATGGTTTGATATTGCCTAATTCTCCAATATCCATGAAGGAAACACCATAACGGGGATCGAAGGTAGCTGTGTATCCCTCCTGGCCACTTCTTACAAACTCAACATTGGAGAGTCTAGCGTAACCTGAAAAATTAGGAGTTGTAAATATGACAAGTACACATATAAATCAGAATGACAGTCTTCCATGGAAGTCGTATGTTGCCTGTGTTTTAAAATATTCAGGAACGAGATGAGTACAGGCATAATATTGCTCTCCACCATTTTTAAATATATGAGGAAGCTTCATGCAAAATATTAAGAGGCTGTGACATACAGTTGTCAGGGAAACTGCAACAGAAATTTGTGTGATTTTGCTGTCAAAGTGACTCTCATATGTTGGTTTGCAACTTGTTGCAGGTGACATAAAAAGAAAAAAGATCTTTGCCAATGATTTTTGTTTTATCTTGATATTTCTAAACAATAGGCATAGCAACCTTTTTTTTAAAAAAAAAAAGTAAAAGAAGGGAAAATTTCATTAATAATAAGTCATTTTTTTTGTTTTATATTTATATCAAAAGAATAAATAATTTAATTCTAACTTTATTTATGCGTCTACACATAGTCAAAAATCATATAAACATGTTAATTTTAGAGAGAAAAAATGATTTTAAATTCTAACAATAAAACTTAATGAAAATGAATCTAAATATGGTATAATTATGTCAGAAATCAATTTTGAAATCTGGCTGAAAAAATTATATATTTTCATTTTAATTAAAATTGTCATCATTTTCTGCCACACCAAATGAAACATTACCATTCAATCGAATTGGTCTAGACAAGACTAGGAATAGGCAATGGATGCCTATCTAACATTGAGTACCCATACCTGTGTATGTTCTGGTAGCATCAGCCGTAACACCCACCAACACCCGAGCTCCGTAAGCTTCAGTGTCTTGATTAGCATATTCCCCACCGATGATTCTGATGTTTCTAGACAATAGACCAACTTCAGCACCAATACTGTATCCTTTACCATTGGCAAATGTCTCAGAGGCGGCTGAAATTTAGAAACAGATAATTTATTATTATATTTCATCCATTTTATCATTTTTAGGCAAACAAGCAGCAAAGCCATATGTTGTCTATAAAGTATTGATGGTTTTCACGTTTTTATTTTTAGTCTTGACAGGGTAATCTTCCTAATTTTACAGATATTTTTTACAAAGAAAAAAAAACTCTATCAGGAATTAGAAGCTAATTTGGTTATTTGAAAAAATAAGAAAGATAAAGTGTAACCCAGAATAAAAGCTTTTATTTAACACTAAAAAAAAAACATGACTTAACAAGAATATGTCTGAAAGACATAATGCCACATCTTGCAGCATTTGGGACGAACAGAATGACAGGCGGACAGACAGACTCTGACACTATATGCCCCCTCCTTTCGTAGATGGGACATAAATTCTTTTTATATGCTTATAGGTAACACTCACCTATATGTTTGTAAGCAAGATTAGAAGTCAATGTTACTGTCCTCTTGTCTGCAGCAACAGACTGTATGGTCATGGTCTCAGTTTCTAGAACATCATAGCTAGTAGGAGCAATGAGGATTTGACTACCGGCTGCCCAGTTGACATCTTCAGAGAGGACCAGTACATTGGAACCAGCAGCTGCTGTTTGGGCAAGTTTGGTCCAGGTCAAGGGCACATCTGTACCATGAAGGTCAAGGCCACCAAAAGAAGCTGAAAAAAAACCATGGAAGATGAAACATTGATCATTCCTTCATGAAAAGATCTGCACAAGTTTTATTTTTGAGATAATTTGTTACAGAAGAAACAATGAACTTCGAAGGCACAGTTTTACTTAACCAGATAAAGTTCTGTGGTACTTTTTTTGTGGGGTGGATGTATTACTTAACCTGTGATAATAAAAAATATATTCTACAATCATAGACCATTTTAATCATATCGTTTAAGATAAAACAATCATTCTTCTTAAACTAAAAGTTTTCAAAGTTTAGTTACAATTTCAAGATAAAATGGCCAACCCAATTAAATTTTTACAATTTCCATATATTAACATCATAATCATAAATCAATTTGACAGCATTCCATACCAATGACTTTAGAACCAATATTTGGTCCTTGGGTCCTGGGCCAGACTGGGGTAGAGTGGTCTCCCCTTAGTATGATATCCAATTTCCCATTGAAGGTTGTCTGGCCAGCACATCCAGCCATCAGTTTGCCACCCAGAATGTAGACATAGGTGGCATCAATAGTGAAAGTCCTGTCTTGTGAGGGTCCGTGGTCCATTTCTAAAGTTCCAAGAAGTAATAATGAGTCCAGGACTGGGATGGCGGTATCAGCTTTAACCCATGAATCTGAAAATAGATAATATAATACAATCATTGAAGTATGCAATCGTTTAGAGTAAGCAATAAAAAAACAAACAAAAATACTTTGATAGAATTTTAAAAATCATGAAATCATTCAATTATATACTGTGGAATCATTTATTTTCATGGGTACCAATTTTCGTGGTTTGATAGAAATTGACAAGTTCGTAGATTCTTAAATTTGTGGTTCTGAAGTCTGCCGTATACAGATCAATGTTAAAATTCCTTTTCATGGAGTATCAAATTTCGTGGGTCAATGCCACCCACGAAAACCACAAAAATTGATACCCCACGAATAATAATGAAACCACAGTACATGTATTAATTATCTCGTGTTAAAGAATTGAATTAAGAAGAAGCCATTGATGAATAGAAAGTTTCTGGGATAAGAATCAAACAAATATATAATGAAGGCAAAAATCAGGAGAACTTTATCTGATATTCTAAGCAAAATTATAGTTTGATGATACAGGGCTGCCAATCTTCCTGATTCCACAGGTTGTCCTTGTTTTTTTTATCTTTATTTTATAATGAACATTACGTAAAACATCACAGAAATAATAAAAAACTTGATTTCAAAATTTCTCAAGTTGGTAGCCCTGATAATATATGTAACAGATTTTGTATTGTAAAGTTTATTAATTGGGGAAGGAACTTTTATACCTTTTAAAATTAATCACTGCCTTGACTTAAATCTTACCTTTAGCAATTTTGACTTTCTCTCCCGTAACAGGAGCACCTCTGGTCCCTTGTCCTGCAGCCACATTAGTAACATATCCCTCGGCATCTAGTGTCCACTCAGCTGCTGACCATGTGGATTGCAGATGGTGGCCGGGTGCCACACAGACAGGTGGTATCGTGTCCGGATCTGGGGGTGCGGTACAGTTATCGAAGTAGCATTTGAAGGCGTTGACGTTTAATTTTCTGTCAGTTGTCGCATCAATGGGTATGGCTGCTGTGGACCTCTTTTTGTTGAGTTTTCCAGATACTATTTAAAGGAATGAAATAGAATATTTTTTTTGAGATTGAAAAATATTTACAAAATTTAATTAAATCACATAAGATTTTTGGCACACTGAATGTGTATGAAAATTTCAAAGCATTGGATCAATAAAAATAATGCTTAGAAATAATACAATAATTTGCATGTAGTCTGCTGAAAATACTTATTTGGCTATTATTGTACCTTATAATAAATACATGTATAATGAAAATGGCTTTCTTTTTAAAATTTTGATTTGTTGATTACAAAGCATTGGATCAATAAAAATAATGCTTAGAAATAATACAATTATTTGCATGTAGTCTGTTGAAAATACTTATTTGGCTATTATTGTACCTTATAATAAATACATGTATAATGAAAATGGCTTTCTTTTTAAAATTTTGATTTGTTGATTACAAAGCATTGGATCAATAAAAATAATGCTTAGAAATAATACACTAATTTGCATGTAGTCTGTTGAAAATACTTATTTGGCTATTATTGTACCTTATAATAAATACATGTATAATGAAAATGGCTTTCTTTTTAAATTTTGATTTGTTGATTACTAAATCATTTTTCACATATTTCAATTTTCTATGAGATTTGCATCATTTTTGCTGTCACTTGGGTATTTGCCTAAAAATTGCCTATAACCTTACCCATATAGCACATCTTGTTTGTAGTGTTGTCAAAGAACCAATCACCATTCTTGTTATCATTGATTGACAATGGCGTGGGAGACATGGCGATACCGTTGGCGCCATCCTTGTAGAATCGATCAGGGCGTTCATCCAAGTCTTGGCAAATGATCACATGGTCATCATTGTTCTGTAATAAAATTAAAAATACATCATCAAGATTTTTTTTCCAGATATTGATGACAAGTGTTTTTTTTAGTCTACTTTAACAAAAGCAATGAAAAGTTTGGCTGCTAGATTTAAAGCCATTAGTATTTCATAAAAGCTTCTTTCCTTCTTTGTCATTCTAGCTGTATTTTTAGGTTTTTTTTTTTCAAATAAACAGCACATGTACAATTTGATATCACAGAACTACCTATGAATATATGATTTATCATTTAGAAACAGGTTTGTTTTCAATCCAATATAACAGCACCTTCATTATGCTTTGCCCCTATTACACATATTTATAGCAGCTAAAGGATCTTTTACAAGAAGAGGCTAAAAGACAAAAAAAATGGTCAGATTTTGTTAAACAGGAAGAGTGACAGGCCTGAAATCCCACGTTATGGGACCCCACCCTGATGCTGTTTACCAAATATCAAGTGGCTGTGATAAGAAGTTGCTGAGAAAACTGTTACGAAAATTTCTACCCCTCTTGCCCGCCATGCACCATTTTGACCCCCAGATTTTTCACTTCATGAAATCTGGCCAAAATCAAGTTTTGTTTTCAATCCAATATAAAAACACCTTCATCCTGCTTTCCCACTATTACATGTATTTATATTATAACAGCTTAAAGATCCTTTACAAGAGGCTATACGACAAAATTACAGGTACTACTAAGAGGTCATTCTTACATGGAAGCCATAGAAGGTTGCTGAGTAACTGATATTGGTAAGCTGGTCAGCATTCTCAAACACCATGTCGTATTTCTCTCCAGCAACTAAAAGGACTACCCATCCAAAAGGATGTGTGATTCGCTTAAACCTGTAGTAGGATCTGCCGGTACCATACTGGTTGGTGTATAGAGCATCCTTGCCCTTCAGGTCGTCAGGGACAGGGTTGTTGAAGCTCATTCTGACAAATCTGACAGAAGGTTGACAAACGCTGACTGGGAGCAGGACATCTAAACCATTTGTAATGGATGAACAACTGGAATATAAAGCAAATGGGTATATTAATATATCACACCATAGATTCTCTGAGAGCAAACAGATGAACGAACCATATGACAGACAGACAAGGGTAAAACAGTTTACACCCCTTGGTAAACTGGTGCATAATTAAATCTGTTTGAGTATAGTAGCTTTCAAAATTTAATCTCATTCAAATGTTAGTCATTATGGCAGTTAACCTAGATAAAAAAACAAAAAGCTCACAGGAGCCTGAAACCCTCATCTGACTTTAATGACTGATGGAATGAAAATATTTTGGGGCATTTGAGGCAAAAAACTTCAATAAAGGATCAGCATACAACTTCCATTTAAGAGGGCTTTTGTAGAGCACACATAGCCAAACATTTAAGCAAAAAAAGTATTTTCTTATTTTTTTTTAGGTTAAATCTACAAGGCAAAAGCAACAGCTTTTTCTGCAACATTTTTTCAATCTATAGGCAAAAAAAATATGCTATTTTTCACTTTAAGGGTTATAACGCCTAAAAGGGGTCATTTGGTAACTTCAACCCAATGGAGACTTTTGCAGAGCTCAGTAAGATGGAGGTTTAAGCAAGCAATAAGTCTCTATACTCCATTTGGGAAAGAGACTTCAAAATCAAATCTTCAGTGAAACCTTTTTTAAAGGACACTGAATATACATGCACCAAAATCCTGCACAGACAATATTTGTTTCTCACAAACTTGAACACCAATCTACGCCATAGAGTTCTACAGTCCAAAATGTGTTCTATTTGGACAGTTTTTTACCAACAACCTTTTTTCTAAAAGTTAATGCATTCACAAGGTTTTAGTTTAGCCTTTTATTAGATCATGGAATATTGGGTCCTTCTAAAAGTTATTCATGCGAGGGGATATTTTCGCAAATTTGTTATGATCGCACAACTAGCGAAAACAAACCCCTTGCGAAAATTTCCCCTTTTACAGTATTACTTGTCTTACCTTCCAGTAGGTAGAATTGGTATGGTTGGGATTACAGTACTGCCAGCTGCCTGTCCCGTCAGTGTACCGTCCAGATCTTCAATGGCAGCATGATTCAAGAACTCAAACTTCGTCTTACGCTTAGCAGACTCTGTGTCAAAGGTCAGTGCTTTGGTCTTGTAGACAAGCCCTCCACAGAAGTCACTGCAAGTTCCATCAATCTTAGTGAAAGTGAAAGTAGAGCAACCATCAGCGTTGAAATTGTAGAAGAAAATGCCACTTATGATCATGCCGTTTGTACCGTAGGGAAGGACAATACCACCAATGGTACAACCAGTTGAAGACGAGCTCCATTTAGGGGCTCTTCCGGCCAGGGGACTTCTACCAATAATGACCATGTCTTTGTAGGCGTGGCTGAGAGCTTCGTCATATTGGGCTGTCTCTAAAACAAGCTTCCCTTCCATACCTGCTTTCTCATTGTTGGCTAAGACGAAACCTACAGATTGGATAGCACCTCCGTCTACAATTTCAGCTCCTTTTTCACAGTTCCATGCAGTCAAAGTTTCCATGACGGATGTTTTCAATGCAGCTGTGGAAGCACAAGATCCATCTTCACGTGGTTGCCAAGTCTGGAACACCCAAAGAGCAAACCATCCGAACGAGTGAGCAGTGTTGTTTCTGAAAATGCCCAATGGTACTCTCTGAGGGCATATGTTAGGATCAAAAGATGGTCCGTCAGGATGTTCGTGCATTCTGTACCAGAATCCAAAGTGAGTTCCTCCAGCAGCATGGTTATTCTGAATCGTGTTGTTTGGATTGGTTACCCAGAAAGAGGCTGGTGTGATATCATCATTGAGAAGTGATGTGCTAGCTTTGACAAACAGAGCCAGATTGAATTGGAATGTGTTTCCTGTCTCAACACCGTCTTCCAAGAAGAAGGCTCCACCCATAATGTTATAAATGACAGTTTTCTCGACCAATGTGTTGTGAGTTCCATGTACATTGACAGCACGGTTAAATGTTTTGTGAATACCACAGCCCCTTACATATGAATCTGACATATCTCCGTTCAAGTGGAAATGAATTGGATATCTTCCCAATCTGAAGGCTTGACCAGCATGGGTAACTTCAACGTAACTGATTCTAGCAGTGGCTATATGTTCATTTGGTCTAGGAGCGTGGATGAGGATTTGGGATCCAAACTCGTCACTTCCTACTTCATCTCCAAATCTTCCCTGGAAGCATGTCTGAGTTACAAATTCACCTAAAAGGAAAGAATTAAGTTCAAATTTATTTAAAAAAAAGAGGTCCATAAGAGGACATCAAACTATTACACCACTTTTAATAGTTTTTACCTATTACAAGCTCATGAAAGTTTAGGTTATTTATAAGCATACCTTAATTGGTTAAATATATTTGTTGTTTTGTTCGAAAGTTCATAAGTCAAAAAATTGTCAAAGACACAAAAATGTTGCTATAAAGCAGCAAAAGCAAAAGTTAAGCAATTTTTTTTTTCTTACAACAAATCAATTTCATTTTGGGTTTCTTACACAATTACTGAGCACTTCTTTTTATTTTTATATTTATTTGTAAGGCACCTTATAAGTATAATCAATAATCTTTGACATTCAAGACAAGAGCTTTGGGCTGTTCAAGAATAAAACATGTGGGGGTTGGGGGTTAGGAGGAACTTCTATTACATATATGGTGGGTGGTGGGTGTTTTAGAAATATTTTGTGAAGAAACAATAATAAAAATAGGGCATGTAATGGGACATTAAATGATACCCCGCCACGTTATAATATCAAAAGTTCATAAAATTTGATTTCAAAGTGGCCTTTCTCGAAAACTATTTTTCAGATCAAGCTGGAAATTGAACTTGACCTGTATTTTATTGTACTCAATAGCTGTACAAAATATCATTTGAATCCCATGAAGCGTTTTCAAGTTATTGGTCGGAAACTCAAAATTTCATGAAATTTGATTTTTCAAAGTGGCCTATCTCGAAAACTATTTATTGGATCATGCTGGAAATCAAACTTGACCTGTATTTTATTGTACTAAACAGCTGTGCAAAATATCATTCAAATCCTTTGACCCGTTTTCAAGTTATTGGTCGGAAACTCAAAATTTCATGAAATTTGATTTTTCAAAGTGGCCTATCTCGAAAACTATTTTTTGGATCATGCTGGAAATCGAACTTGACCTTTATTTTATTGTACTAAACAGCTGTGCAAAATATCATTCAAATCCGTTGATGCGTTTTCAAGTTATTGGTCGGAAACCTTCGGGAGACGGACAGACGGAAGGACAGACACCGAAAAAAACTGAGGGTATAACATAATACCCTGCCACTTCGTGTGGCGGGGTGTAAAAATAAATTATTTTTTGATGGGAGGTGGGGTAAAGAAAAAAGTGCCTCTCGACCCCCAACACTTTAATTCTGGAACAGCCCTTACAATAAAATTATTGCTTAATCACTTTAGACATCAAAATTTAAAAATCCAATTAAACCTAAATCTGTCAACTTGACTCAGCAGTCAGCAGACGCCATATTTGTCCTTGAACTTTGACTTACCAGTGTCAAAACCATCAGGACAAGCCTCAATCTTGTCAGCCCATTGGTTATCAGTGTATCCTCTAACTTTAACGTTGTGAGTCAGCAAACCAACTTCAGCACGAAGTTCAAGGTTGGTGGAGCCATATGTTTCCGTTTCTCCTAAATGTTTGTAGGTCAAAGCTCGGTCTAAGGTCAAGGTCTTTCCATCAGCCGAGATTGCTGTGATTTCTCTATAAAAATAAATTCAAATGAATAATTAGAAAGTATTTGTTCCAAATATCTAAAACAAAAATTTTATTAAAAAAACCTTGACATTTGATATGATTTTAAATTTTTGAAAATTTTTGTTTAGAATTTCTATGCAAATTCTTGATAATACTTTTTTTAGAATTTCCCAAAAAGAAATATGTTTTTTTTGCCATAATAAAAATGATCAGGTGAGATAATAAAAATTAGTTATTTGGACTACAATTTGTATCGGTAAACTTATGTTTATTCAATAAAAATATTTGAAATAAAAATATTGGTAAACTTAAGTTATAGTTTTGGTTGTTCTTTTGGTTTTTCTTTGCTCCTTCACAAGGTTTACATTTTTTCTATACCAGCTAAATTTAGTTTGCACTAACCAGAATGCAATAAATGTTAATATCATACCTTTTCTCTGTTTCACCCTGGGAATGTCTGTGACCTGTTGTTGCTATGACGATTTCGCTACCAACTTCCCAATCAACACCTTGCTGAAGAGTAATTGTTGTAGCTCCAGCATTAGCTGTAGATCCAAGCAATGTCCAAGTCAATACATTGGGTTTACCTGAAAACAGCATACATATTTGTTCACAACAGACCAAACAAACAGTTTAAGTTCAAAGTCTTCTATCCAGGGTTGCCACTATTTTGTTGTTGCAAAATTCAAAGGTTTTTGCAGGACTTTTCAAGGGTATTTAAGTCATTTTCAAGGATGAAAATAGTCGTCAAAATTCAGTCCCCCAATAAAATTTTCTGTGAAACAGTTCAATCATGAACCTTTTATTGTGGAACTATCAAATTCTAGGGTTTTTCAAGGATATTTGATTTTTTTTCAAAATTCACGGTCTTTTCCAGGACCTTGAACTGACAAATCAATTTCAAGGGTTTTTTCCAGGTTTCAAGGATGCGTGGCAACCCTGTTTATCAATCTATCCAATTGAAAAACTTTTCACATTTATCATGATAGTCAATGCTACATTTATTCTGACAATCGGGACTTTGCTGCTTTTAAAACCTAAAATAAGAGATTATGGTTCCATTTCTGACAGCCAAAAACGTTAATACTGTCATTTAAATTAATTATCAAGTCAAGGGTACCATTTCTAATTGTTAAAACTTATCTATTTCATAAAGGGTCAATCTTCAAACACCCTCAAAATTATCTGTAAAGGTGAAATATTTCCCAATGAAAAAGGTCAAATAAATGTTACTGGCTGTTACTAACCATGAAGGTCAAGGGTACCTTTTCTGACAGGTAGAACCTTACTACCAAGTACTATAATCCAGGACTCTAAAGTTAACCCTCAATATAAAGTTCAGGGGTCAAACAAAAGTAACCACTTTTAAAACTCACCATGAAGGTCAAGGGTACCATTTCTGACGGCCAGAACTTTGCTACCATACACAGGGAGCTGTGCGCCTCTGTAGTTACCATGGAGCTGAACTACACCCTTACTCTGGAAGGGTTGGGATTCAGTTCCCACCTACAATACAAAGAAAAAGAATGATAGATTGTAAAGGATGTTGAGGGGGGGGACTGAAAGTGATGAGGGTTTAAAATTGATGCCATTAATTATAAAGGAATAATGAAAATATACAAAATAAGCTTAACATTTTGATTAAGAGTTCACAATTTGGGGGAAAAGTTTTTATTTTATTTTATAGCTTTTACATTACCATAGTTTAGCTGAAATCAAGTATAAATATTATATTTTTCATTGTTTACCTGAAGGGCTCCACCATCAGTAATCAGAATGTATTCAGCATTCAGTGTGATATCCTGTTCATCAAAGATCACTTTACCACCTTAGATAAGAAAATCAAAAATAATTGATCTGTATTTTTAACAAAAACTCGTTAAAAATGTTAAATTGAAAAGAAACATTAAATATTTTTGAATATACTGATGTAAAAATGTAACCATGAAACACTGCTTAAATACAAACAATGCATCAAATTTAAAAAAAAAACCATTTACAACTTGAATAAGGGTTGTGCTGACAAGTCATAACACAAGAATTTTGCGGAAGACATCATATGCTTGTGGGCATATACATGTACAAGATCTTCCAGATGAGCACAGATGTTGGTTTGACCAACACTAAATGGAACTTTGGCAACATGACAGGTGTCCTATAGCAAGCAGGAACTGCTTAGTCTTTTGGGCATCTGAGTTCACTCTCGTTTCAACTTGAGTTAGCATCGTTAAATGAGGTTTGGTTTTTATGTGTGTTTTTTGTTTGTTGTGTGGTTTGTTTCTTATTAATGAATTTTTGGTCTACCGATTTTGTTTTTGTCTTTTTGGGAATAAAGATGTTTTATTACCCCTTTGGTACACATTTGCTCCTTTGGATAAGATGCATCTTACTAGTAAGGGTTGTTGTGTCATAACATCATTTTCCACATCAGAGAAAAAAAATTTGCATTGGGATTGGGAGAGGGTTAAACGTAATATCATAAAGGGTTTAGTGTGTATAACAACAATCTCTCGTCAAGAGTTCAAATTTTAGGACGAGGATTAGGAAGGTTAAAAATATCATCATAAAGGTTTTGGCTTACCTTGGATAAGAAGCATCTTGATAACTGGGGTAGTGGTGTCTAGTAACATGGTCATTCCTGTGGGGATAACAACAATCTCTCCTGCCCCCGGGGCAGGATTTCCTCCCCATGTGTTTGTGTCAGACCAAGCATAGATGTAAGAGAAAGCAGCACCAATCTGGAATAAAAATGAATTGTTTTATTCATTTATTCAAAATATGGACTATTCTTTTTTTTTTACAAAATTAATATTACTTTAAAGTTATGATAAATGTCATGTTCTCACCAAATCAGTATTCGTTTATTAAAATTATGGACCATTTTTAAAATAAAAATAATTTCTTAAAAGTTATGAATGATAAATGTCATTTTCTCATCAAATCTGAATTCATTTATTAAAATTATGGACAATTTTGAAAAAAATAAAAAAAATTCTTAAAAGTTATGATAAATGTCATTTTCTCCCCAAAATCTGTAAATATCCACTGTAAAATGTGATTAATTGGGTACATGCTGAATAATACAGAATAATTCTAATCTGAGTTCACTTTTGTTTTGACTACTGCTGATCATTGTCTGTGGTGGATCAAAGGGCACGTTCAACATTCCTTCCTTGGGTGCCCTATACGCAGGCAATTTGTCTTAACGTTAAGCTCTATTAACACTAACATAGTGTTAATTTAACACTTACTTAACGTTAAATTAATGTTAATTTAGTGTTTAACATACACATTCAATTTTTTAACGTTAATTTTATTGTTAAATTATGTGACGTCATGTGTTACACTTTAACGAAAAATTAACAATTGAAGCTCAATTTACACTAATTTATCATGTAAAATCAACGTTAACAAAATTGCCTGTGTAGATAAATTATTAGTCCTGGGTTTAAAAATAAAACAGAATGTGGGTAACTTAAGAAAAGTGTACATTTTCCCAACCTTGTTCTACCCCAAATGAAAAAGTTTTTCGTCCCTAGGTCACCCTGGGTTTTAATTGTCAAAGGCAAGCCATGTCTTGGTACTTCTTTGTCTGATTACATCATGTTTTTTTCTCATGATTTCAACTTGTTCCCTACTGTAAATGCTGAATAACTTACTGTGGTTTCATTATTATTCATGGGGAGTTTTCGTGGCTTTTGTGGATGGCCTTTACACACAAAATCTAATACCCCATGAAAAGGAAATTTAATATTGATTTATATGGCACAGACTTCACAAATTTAAGAATCCACTAACCAGTGGTTTTTCATCACACCAACCAAATTGAGACCCACAAAAATAAATGAATCCACAATATTGTTTTTTTTTATTAGTACATATTCAACCCATGAAAAGACCTTTTTTTTTTAATTGTAAAACATGTCTTCTTTTGAAAATAAAAATCTCCAAAACCTTAAACCAACCTGTCTAGCATTTCCTCCACCATTGACCTGTAGCCCTATCTGTGTATCAACTGATCCTGAAGGTCTGGCCCCTGTTACACACACAACTTGTGTATTGGTAACTGACTGTACTACACAAGGAATACCTCCAATGGATACAGTAACAGCTGATTGAGTAGTGCTAAAATCAGATAAAAACTTTTAACTATGACAGACAGACAGACAGACAACTTATGTATCAGTAACTGACTGTACCACACAGGGAATCCCTCCAATGGATACAGCCACAGCTGATTGGGTAGTGCTAAAATCAGATAAAAACTTTTAACTATGACAGACAGACAGACAGACAGACAGACAGACAGACAACTTGTGTATTGGTAACTGACTGTACTACACAAGGAATACCTCCAATGGATACAATCACAGCTGATTGAGTAGTACTATAGATAAAAAAGTGTAAAAAGTTACATATCATAATTTTAGAATCTGTAACTGACTTTATTACACATGGTTAACCTCCAATAACTATTTCTGTAAAACACCATTTCTTTTCATATTTCTTTAAATGTTTCCCCGTTTGGTTTGTTATCTCTATGACACCAATTCCATTTCATCTCTTTTTTATTATTTCTCATTCTTTAATTAAATATATGATACTGTATATGAAAATTGTCACTGTTTTTACTGTTTCTGTGTATCATAATGTTTCTATTTACATGCTTCACTATTTTGAAAATTGAAAATGTGGTTGTTTAAAAAATTTTCATTTCTGCTGTGACAAAATTGATACATGTATTTGTGAATATAAATAAATTTACAGTAAAAGAATTGGTTGTAATGAAAATTGGTATTAGACCTACCCAAATCCACTTCCTGAAATAGTGAGAGTTGTTCCCCCTGAAGTTGATCCAATAGATGGCGTAACAGAGTTAACAGTTGGGGAGGCTGCAGCATTGTATTCGTAGGCCGATGTTAAGGTCGAGCTCTGTCCATTGTCACTGACGACAACATCACATTGAGCTGTTGTGGTACCTACAAATATATAAAAGGCTTTTATTGCACAAATCTTCTATGACATAAGTTTAAATAGTTCTTAATATCGTACTGGCTATTCCATAAATAAATAGGTGGGGGTTGGAAGGCTCTTTTTCCAGACCCCACCACCAACACAAATTTATACATGTATAAAATTTATAATAAGGAATAATGGAAGTCATCATAATTTACCCCACAACCATTCTTAAAAAAGATAAAGAGCCTTCCAACCCCCCCCATCCTGTTATTAATAGAACAGCCTTACCCTAAAACTTTAAATATATGAGGGCCTCAGGGAAGATTAGTTATTAACTAACTGAGTTACCCTCTTTAAATAAAGCATTTACTTACTTACTTACTTACTTACTTACTAAATATGAATATATCTATTATTCTCTCCAGGACAGAAAAGGAGAACTTAATTTGCTATATGAGGACTATTTGAAATATTGAAATGGCATAAATTTTATGCATAGCTTAAAGCAAGAGTTTCATCTCTAGAATCATCCTTTCCATTACCAATTCTGGGTTAAATTAGTGAATGCTAAGGATCCAATTGTAGTTCTTTTCTATGGTTAGATGTACTTTTTTGGTACTGGCATATATCTATTACAAATTTTGATCATTATAATGCATCAATAAAGATCTCAATTTATCCTATGTGTATGAAATTTTTCAACCTACCGGTTGATGCTGGGGTAGCACAGACCAATTGTGAAGCTGAGCTAGCTGCTGTGTCTACAGCACAGGCTTGTCCACAGATAGAGACTGTTGTTGTGGATGGTGAGAATCCTGTACCAGCAACTGTGACTGTCTGACCACCTCCAAGACTTCCTGTAATAGTATAAAATACAACAAGTCAGACACTTACAAAATTGAAGCTTGCAGACCCTTATTTACTACACACTTTGATTTTTTGTTGTTGCTAAGACTAGTGGCTAAAATGAAAAGTTTAATAATTAATATTTAGGAATTTAATTGCTATTTTTCTTAATCATACATGTCATGCATGTATTGTGTATTTATTTTGTAATGATTAAATCTCACCATTGAAGAAAAGCTAAAGGTTTGTTATCCTGATTTCAATCTTTTTTAATCCTTTTGCTTTTATATAAAATTTTCATGACATGATTTGGCATTTTCAATCATTATACAGTCATAATTGTTTAATGATCCTACTATATCTAAATCTGTTTATTGATCTATCTACATCCAACAATCTTAGATACCAAAATTGTGTGTCTAAAATAATTTTCACTAGTTTTGAAACCTACTGTACTAGAAAGTTATTGCATTACTGTAAATGTAATCAACAACTTTTTTTCTTATTTTACAAAATAAACAACTTTACCTGAAGCAGGGCTGATGGAAGCTGCTGTCACTGTATAAGAGAAGGTAGAAGACGATGTAGCTCTGCCAACTCCATCTACATTGACATTAACATTGTATTGTCCAGGTGCCTGAGCTCCAACGGTACAAGTAATGGACGTGGGAGTTGCAGCGCTGACAGCACAAGGTACAGTTCCTACCATGACAACGTTATTAGCTGCAGTGCCTGAGAAAAGGTTTCCATTGATAGTCAGCTGGCTGCCTTGGTTACCAGATGTGGGCGAGACAGAGGTCACAGCTGGAGTGGCAGCTGCATCAAAAGTGAAGGTCAAGGTTGAGGTAAAGGTCACACCATTTGACACCACTGTAACAGTTTTACCTCCTGCAGTTCCTGAAGGTGTAACACATGTGACTGAGGTCAAGGTCGATGCAGAAACGTCAACTTCACAAGGGTTTCCATCAATGTTTACAGAAGTTTTGTTGAAAACGAAACCATTTCCAGCAATGACGACTGGAGTGCCACCTTCTGTGCTTCCTGAGGATGGGGTTACAGAGCTCAAGGTATCTGCACTGGTAACAGTAATGGTCGATGCTGCTTTGCCAACAGATGCTAAGATCACATCCACACGTTGGTCACCAACAGGGGCAGAAGCTACAGTACAGACAATACTGGTATCAGTCAAAGATGTGATGGTGCAGTCCTCTCCTCCAACTGATACAGTAACTGCAGAGGACACTGTTCCAAATTTAGTTCCGCTGATGGTAAGAGTTGTGGACCCTGAAACAGTATCGGGGGTGACACCAGTGACAGTGGGAGTAGCAGCAGCATCATACTGGAAGGCGCAGGCAGTCAAGGAACAATGAGCATCTCCAGTCTGTCCATTGCTTGTGACAGTCACACGTACAGATTTGAATCCATCACGTCCAGAAGGTAAAGTACAAACGACCTTAGAATAATCGACTGATGTAACAGGACAGCTGATCGACTCAATCATGACTGAAGTGGCATCAGATACAAAACCTCCTCCAGAAATTGTCAAAGCTGTGCCACCATTGGTAGAGCCGCTGGCTGGGGATATAGCTGAAATGTGTGGGATGAGACTGAAAGCTCTTTTGTCTTGGGTTTCCATTTCTATCAGGGGACGTCCACGGTTTCCAACAACAACATCAAAAACTTCGTAGGAAGCAACCTGTAAATACATTGGAAAAATCTTAAAATAAATTGTGGATTTCCATGTAAGGGTTTAAATTTTACTACATAAAGTGAATATAGGATTTAATTTGTTGAAAAAAATAATCATTGCAAATCAAACTTCTAAGCACATAACATGCATAATGAACTGTATATTACTGTGGATTCAATTAGGGCTGTTCCATAAAAAATAATGTGGGACAGGGGATGCATTTTTTTTAATTTTTCTGTTGGTGGGGGGTTAAAATGCATTTTTTGGTGGATGTGTAATGATTTTTTATATTGGTAGGGGGGTCTTGAACAAAGTGTGTTCCCCCTCCCCCACATCAATTTAAATGGAACAGCCCTTCTATTCGTGGGTACCAATTTTCGTGGTTTTATGAAATATGATGAGTTTGTGGATTCTTAAATTCGTGGTTCTTAAACCTTTAGCATACATATAAATGTATAATTTCCTTTTCATGGAGAAGCAAATTTTGTGGGACGAAAATTGATACCCAACAAATAATTATGAAACCACAGTATTTGAGAAATTTGTTTTTCATTCAACAATGCTAAAGTGATGAAAGAGCTATGCCTTCCCCACAATAATTTAGTGTTTTTATCATTCAGTGGACCTGCAAGACCAGAGAGAAAAAAATCATTGCAAAATCATACATGTACATAATTGGAAAAAAAGTTCTTTGAACTGACTTACCCTGAAAATTTCAAAATTACAAAATGTATTACATAAACTCTTACTTTTTAGTACAAAATTTTAAAATATCATCGTGCAAAATTTCACTGTCAACAATCATCTTTCCTACCTTCATTGTGTTTTGTGTGTCAACAGTACAAGTAATCTTGTTGTCAGTTGAAGATGAGGCTGCACATGCATAGCTTCCAAGTGTGACCTCATTCTGGCAAGAACCAGTAGCAAACCCAGCTCCCATCAGGTCAATGGTCTGAGTGGCAGCTGCTTGGTTGTGGGACACAGAGGACCAGGAAGGGGTCATGCAGCCTTGGTAGGCAAAATTGAATTTAGTGGCATCACCGGTCAGGGTGGAACATGAAGTGATCTCCTGTTCACAAGCAGTTGGGCTGACTGATCCTGCAATATGAAAATTTAGGAAATTCATGGAAAGCTTTAAGGGGGTATGCAACACTTTGTCTAAAACAGAATTGTGTCATTTAATTTTCTTCAAATTTTACACAAATATGTATTTCAATAAGATAAATTAATTGCATAAACTAAAGAAAATTCAACCATAGGTTTCTCTGGAAATTTTTCATTGAACATAATGGAGTTTCAACACATTACATTTTCATCACTGAGAAGCTTGACCTATTTGTATAGAATTGCTTTACTAAAACGTTCAATTGATATTAAAGAGTCATCTCCCTTTAGTGTTCTGTTCCCCTCATTGAAAATATCAAATATCTTATTTGAAAATTGTTCAATAAAAAATTAAAAATTCTTTAAGGTGGCTCATCCCTTTTATGAGTTTTCATAGAATTTTTTTATTTTGATATATGTTATGTAGTTTGATAAGCTGCATCGGAAAATGGAATAAAAAAGGGGGGTCACCGTGCTCGTTTTTACTGTAGAAGCTATCAAAGTTCGTAAAATTGGCACTTTCTTGGCCATTCATAGATCCTTCAAAAGATAATTACAGACAAAAATACTTTGGTTCTCTAACAGTAAATTTGGGTTATATTCAATCAAGACATACAAGTGAACAAGTTTTAGCAGTCAACAGATTTGAAAGGTAGGTCGTTAGTTTTTTATTTACAGATTTGTCATAAATTTGACATTTTTTTCCCTCTAGTTTTGAGCAAAAACAAACGAATTTCGATTAATAATGAAAAATCTATTTCATAGAATTTTTCCAAAAACTAATATTTTTAAGTCATCGATATAAGGTTCATTTTAAGAGAAAGAAAAAAGGGGGTCACCGAGTTCGTTTGGGCTCTATAGAGGGATGTGTGTGCCCTGCACCCAAAAACCCAAAATTTCTAAAATCTTTATTGTTGTATTCAAATGTATTGATAATATTTTCATGTAGATCGTTTCTCAAACTATCTTTAATGAACTATAAGTTGAAATCAGTTAATTGTATAATCCGAGTATTTAAACTAAAAAAACGCCCTTTTTAGTTATTTCGCTAACACAGATGACATTTTGGCGGGAATTAAGTTACGTCCCTTATCAAGGTCAAAATACATGGCGGTCGCCATTTGAAAGTTGTGCCGATCAACAAACGTGCAATTAACTTGATTGAAGGATACCAGGAATACTGGACGTACATTTTGTTGACCAAATGGATGTATCATTTATCTTTAATGGATCTATTTTGTTTGTGGTGAGTAATTATTCTTAAAATTTACGTAAAATCCTAGCGGTAGCGAAAAGGGGGTCGTTTCAAAACAATGACAATAATCATTGTACAAATGTAGTTACAAACAACATGTACATGTACACTGTACAAATATTACAAAAATATTTATAATCTTCAATATTCTTAGTGTTTGCAGTGTTCTTTTAAACACTTGTAAAACATTTTGTCCATAAGGGGACGACCATTTGATTCTGAAGGGGGGCCTGGCAGTTTCAGTCGAGACAGATTATTTATTTTCAAAATTTTGCAGGGCCAAAATATTTCATTTTCGCCGCTACGCGACAAGAATATTTATTGTCTGCATACAATAGCTTGATTGAGCAAAGATTTTATTTTCTTTCAAACAGAGGCCAGATTATTTATTTTCAACTTTTTCCAGGCCAGCATATTTGTTTACAAAAACTGCTAGGCCCCCCTCAAAATCATATGGTCGTCCCCTATTCATGTTAAAAGAAATCAAATTAATCCATTTCTTAAATATCTGACATGAAAGGATAAATATTGTGGTGCTTTCCTTCAAGCATCAAATGTCAAAAGAAAATATTTCTATTCTTAATTGCATTTTGTATCATGATCCAAGGAATGACACCCTTAAAATGTTCTTAAATTTAGTGTTACATGTGAACTGGTAAATGTTTTATTGCAATCATATTTGGTTAAAGAGGATTAACATACATGTATGTAGCAATATGTATGGATTTTGTGTTTGTTTATCTACAAAATGTACATGTTACAAATGTATTTGTGGTATGAAAAATAAAATACCCATGATCATCTGTGATCACCTGTAAATAAGCTACATTATGCTCAATGTTTGTAATACTAATAAGTTATATATCGTATTATATAATATATTGATTCTGTCTTTTTATAGCCTTGTGCTTTTCTTTCACAGATTTGAACATGGAGGATTTCTACATTTTGATAATGAGAAGCATGGAACATGAACATTTAAGCTACAGTACAGAGCACAGTGACAGACAAAATTAAATAAATTGTTTATTTCTGAAGAATAGATTTAAAAAATACATTGTAACATGCATGAAGCATAGAGATATCCATCCTTGTGACATTCATCTTTAAATGATAAATACATAAGATACATTTTTCAGTGTTGAAAGTCACAACTGATAAAATATTATTCCTGATGCATCCATTGTCATTCATGGGATGTTCAAGTTAGGAAAAAAAATGTGCAAGATCAATTTTGTTGCCCTTTCTACTAAAGTGTAAGGGTCCTTTTGTCGCAAATCATGTTTACTTACAGGTTTGTACTACTTTACCATGAAGGAAGTTATCTTATTATCATTAAACTTTATATACATATCATATGATCAGGATAAAAAAAAAACAGATCATCTCACATGTCTCATCAACTTCAAGGTTGACTGATCACAGAAATGGGGGGGGGCATAAAAAATTCAGTTTTTGACACGCATCTTGTAAAAAACCGAATTTGCCAAATATTGGCCGTTTGCAGTGTCATTGCACTTGCATATATGTGTAAGATCTAGGTTTAAGGTAACACAACATTGTTAAACTGATATTTTGAGCTTGAAATTTTACAATCTGTAATGGCAATTGAATTTCGATTTTGTTTGTATTTGTAAAGCTGCTTTCTAATAGGATATGAATGCACAAGTGTTTATGTTAGGGGCGAACAGACAGCTAGACCACAGACACAGACACAATTTGTTTTTACTTATGATGATCCGGTCCTTCTTTTTGACTTGTCTTGATTAATTTACTTCAGTTTTAGTGTACGGTAGATATTTGCACAATGGGAAGTTCTTATTCTACATGTTCTTGGTCTATTTTCGTCATATACATGTATGATACCGAAACATCAGAACAAATATTGCAAAAATGAAACAAGGTATTACACTAAGTCGTGCTAAGCATACCCCAACTCGACCATTCAGAAAACAGGAAGTAGATGACCGACTGACCTGGAAAGGGGAGGCACAGAACAACTCATAATGCTGAAGCTGTGTACCAAATTTGAAATTTATCCCTTCTGTAGAAGCCGAGATATCTGTTACGAAAAATTGTCTTTTTTTTTACCCATAAAAAAAGTCTTAAGTAAGTCGGCTCAGAAAACAGGAAGTTGATGATGGACTGAGCTGGAAAGGGGAGGCACGGTATAACTCATCATGCTGAAGCTGTACATGTGTACCAACTTTGAAACCAATCCATCCAGTAGAAGCCGAGAAAATTTCACATTTCAAATTTTTTACCCCAAAAAAGTCAAAGTCGGCTCGGAAAACAGGAAGTAGATGACGGACTGACCTGGAAAGGGGAGGCACGGTATAACTCATCATGCTGAAGCTGTGTACTAAATTTGAAACCAATCCATTCAGTAGAAGCAGAGAAATTGAACCGGACGGACGGACAAGGTGATTGCAATATAGCCCGCTCTCTTACGAGTGGGGTATAATATATTTATTTGCGAAATAACAAACCCTGACCGATAAAATTTTCGGACTTCAGTTATTTGTACCTGAAGAAATAATCAAAAACAACTATAACCTATGGGGAATTCTATTGAAAGAAGCAGAGGTTCCAATGGGGCATCCGACTGTCAAAAGTCCGAAAGGGCAGAGATAAAACAAAACAGACAACAACTACTGAATATCAATACCAATCTAGTATTGAGAGTGAACTCCGGTGCTCCTGCTTGCTATAGCACACCCGTTACGATATTCATTATAACACATTATAGTTTTTTCGGAACTTTTTTTCGTTCTATGTTTTTTGTCCGCCGACGCAACGCATTTTCGTAAATAGAAGAATAAGTGTATACGCTACAACCCGCAATCATGACAATTTAAACAAAATCTCAATGAAAAACAACAAACAGCCTTCAATATGACCACTGATCGCTGATCGCCGGTTTACGAATGAATTTGCCCCAGATTTAAAAAAATACAATGCGTATGATTCAAAACCAAAATCTGTGATTAAAAAAATACAATGCGTATGATTCAAAACCAAAATCCTAAAGATATCAAGAAAGTTGTAGGCTTTCAATATTTGGTAAGCTGTCTTTGGTAGGAGTCTCATATAGTTGGATGCCTTTTCATGTCTCTTTTTACTTCTGTTTAACTAACCGACTTCTTTTTTTTTTTGCTTTATGCGGGAGACCCACAGAAATTCTGTTCTGTCACGGTATGCGTCTGATTTGTAATGAAAAATATAATGCTGTGTTTTTTTAATAAGCCCTGTGAGTAAGAAGTTTATTTTTTGTTTGTTTGTCCTTTAATCAAGCAACTACTTGCATTGTTATCATATATAAGCGGAAATATACACCCGTTTAACGTATTACATCATCTCGATCTGTATACCCATGGAAGTAATATAGACTTTATTACTTCCATGGTATACCTAATTTGAACCATGATCCATCTGTTTTTTCATGACTATCTGTTTTGACTGATGTTTTTGAAATCGATTATCCCCTTTTGTTCCATTTTCATGGGGATTAAGGTTTGCTCATATTCAAACTCCTGTTCCGTACATTAAAAATTCTGTCAAGCATTTTGGTCCATGACAATGAATTAAAATCGTTCATTGACGAACAGTTTTCAGATACTTCTGTCTCGCATTGGTATTGTCACCTTTACAAAAAAATTACTATTCATAAAACTTACTACAGTTTGTTTTATTTAGGCGTACTTTTTAAAAACTGTCGACGATTTTGGCGTAAAAGGCTATAGATAAAAAAAAACTGAAACAACTGTATGACAGTATTTTTGTATAAACTTTTCAAGAAAATGTGGGTTTGAACGGATTAATTTGTCGTTATCTCGGATATGGCGGAAACGAACAGACAAACACCAAACCGAACGGAGGATAATGACTGTGACAGGTTATAAAAAATGCAGATATCTAACATCTACAGAATCGGGCTTTTCATTATAATATTTTTTTTTTCAAAAAGAGGGGAGGTTTTTTATTGCTAATTGAAAGGGACTGAAAACCCACACAGTTGGCACTACTTTAAAAGACAACGATCTACTCGTTTAAGAAATGCTCGGATACAGTTTAATAGCAGTAGATACGATGAAATGTCTTTTTATAGAATGGAAACCACAGGCGTTTGGGTCCAGGATTTTATTTTATTATAAATAACGTGTATATAAAATTTTTTATCTCGTCTATATAACTATTGGAAATAGTATATAGACGAGATGAAAATTTTTATAACGTTATTTATCATAAAATAAAATCCTGGACCTAAACGCCTGTGATGGAAACCGATGTCATTTTATTAAACGGCTTTCCTAATTTTATGTAAAACATCGCATTTCTAAAAGACAACTTTCTCCGAATCACTTTTCCAATATGTTACAGGTGTAACAAAATTCTAACGGAAGATGCGGTTTTGAAATTCTAAAACATTCCTGTTAGCGACGGACGTTTAGTTTTTTACGTTCTTTCATTTCGTCTACGATTTAGCGTAAATTTCGATTGTAACGTCAAAAATACGTTCCGAAACGTCCCAAATATTTTTTCAACCGCAATGCGCATAACGTTGCGCGTTGTAAAAGGGATGAGCCACCTTAAGTGTTATTTTACCATCTGGAAGAAATTAATTAAGGCTGATTTTTTTAAAAAGTTTCTTCCTCATAATATTGTGAATATAAGCCTTAGATAACTACCAGTAGTCTTTATGTCTTACAACCCTACACTGAATAGTGATTTCCATATGCAAGTAAAAAAATTTGTATAACTTAATAGATTTCTCAAGATTTATTTGTGCCTTTAAAAAAAAAAAAAATAAAAACTTTTTATGACCTTATAATCCTAAATATTAACCTTTGTTAGTGACGTCATATTCTGCCTCATAGTCTCCTGCTTTAAGTACAAGATTCTGAATCTGGTCTCCTTTACTACCCACTGTTATACTGCCATGAAGGGAGATAAGCTTAGAAACTGGATCCACAAACCCACTCCAATATGTGCGGGTACCAGTTGATGAAACACGTAGGTTGAAGGATCCTACAAAAGACAAGAAGTGTTATGTTAATTATTTTTTGTTATTTCTTTTTGGATATCGGTGAAACTGTTTTTAAAAAATTAGTTTCAAATTAGAAAAACAGATTCTTGTTTTGATCCGCAAAGTAGGCTTGATAAACAAGATGTAAAATATATAGTTTTGATAATTTTCTTGTCAAAGAATGTGTCACTTGTGAAAGTTCTGATCTTTAGCCATGCATCTTGAGAATTGGTGCTCCTTTGGTGTTGCCTAACTTCATTACAAATTCATTCTATTTCATTTGTTTCTATGTTTATTTCAATTGTCTAGTCTCTTAAAAAGACGAAATTATACACAAAAATTATACCTGATTCAGATTGGGTTCCTGAGCTGAAGCTGTTGGCCTCAGTCACTTTGGCTGTAATATTTGGAGACTTGAAGACACCAAAGGTATAACCAGACACTGGAGATGTCCACTGCCATTGGATAATGTCACCTACTTCAGCATTCAAGGTCTGGGGTTCCCACAAAAATCCCTTTCCATGAGCTGTAAAAAAAATTAAACTATAATGAGACCTACATATATGTGGTTAAAGTTGAGACTGAGGATTCTTTCAAAACCAAACAATATTCTTGTCATTTCTTTGTGAAACAAGAGTTAACACTAAAGTATGTCTCATCTGACGGCACCATCAGAAACAATAATTCTTTCCTACTTCCACTATATTTTACAATTATATGGATTTTCAGTTTCTCAGATCAAAAGGTGTTTATAGAACTTAACATATGCAATAAAAATAATCAGTCACTCAACCATAAAGTTAAGGTCAAGGTCAAAAGATGGTGATGCAACTGTGCTAAGCTACTACTGGGGCTTATGCATACCAAGTTTGATCAACCTAAGATTTATAGTTCTTAAGATATGGAGGTGCTCACAAACCCTTAACATTGCTATTATATGTATTGAAAATTGACAAAGTCACTCAACCAGAAAATCAAGGTCAAAAGATGGGGATGCAACTGTGCTAAGCTACTACTAGGGAATATGCATACCCAGTTTCATCAACCTAAGAACTATAGTTCTTGAGATATGGAGGTGCTCATAAAACCTTACTGAAAAAGTTAACGTCGCTGCCGCCGGTAAAGTAACACCTATGTCCCGCTCTGCTTGCAGGCAAGACATAAATCAGGATCAAAACAATTTTTACCAAACATTTTATTTCTTCAGACAAACGTTCAGAACTAGTGCAAATGGGGAAAAAGTAACCAAAATATCATCATCCTAGGCCACAAAGCCACATAAGACCACCTGTCAAATACAAAGATAATGTTTAATAAGATATCTATTAATATGAGACTGTCTGAGTCTCAGCTGTAGAGTATTTTAGTGGGTAACTGTAATGTATACAACTGCATAGGAAAATGAAAATCAAGTACATGTTAACCATAGTATATGGATTAATAATGAAACTTACTCAGATGTGATCCTTGGTTTGTGACTTTGTGTGTCTGAGCTGTAGATCCAGTCATACACGTAATCTTAGTGTTACTAATGGTCTTGATGGCACATGGGAAGGTTCCGAAGGCTGATTGGATCTTGCTGGCATCAGTTCCGAAGCCTTGACCATCGATGGTAACCATGGTACCACCATACAGTGAGCCCCTGACGGGAGACACCTGGGTAACTTTGAAGATGTAGCTGATACTTCCTCCAGAGCTAAAATCAAATGAGAAAGAATAAAACCAGTTAAAAAATCTTTAAAAAAAACCCAACATATTATGGCGTTTTAAGTTTCATCACATTTATACAGCTTCTAAAGGATAAAGTGTTTGGAAAGAACTTTAATTCTTATTCTAATTACCAAATATAAAGAAAGATTTATTTAAATAAAAAAATACAGTAACACAAGTATTTTCTCAGAATATTATGATTATATATTTGACAGTTTAATTGCTGAACTAACAAAACAAAAGTCATCAATTATTTGTGGGTCACCTTTGAAAATAGCAGCAACTACAACTCTCAATACTTACGCAGCATTAGCATATCCCTTGGTACCCACGGCTAAATCTACACTATAAACACCAGGTGGGTTGGCAGGCACTGTGGCCACAACTTGGGTAGCACTGTAGGATGTGATGGTGGCTGTCTTCCCATTTATTTTAAGGGCATCTGCACTGGTGACTGAAGCTCCAAAGTCAGTTCCAGTAATGGTGAGTGTTTCCCCTCCTATAAAAAGAAGAAGCAATAAGATAAAAGTTTTCATTATTTCTTCAAAATGGAAGTGTGTCGTTGCAAATTCACAATTTCAAATTGTGTTTTTTTCCCCATCTAAAATTTTATGCAGTTGAAAATCCTAAAGTGTGCAAACTTTTTTTTCAAATTAATTGTTCCATTATGTTTTGTTTTTAGAAATTATTTTTGTTGTAATTTTAGTGTGATTTAACCTTTAACAGGTCGAAGATTTTACCTTTTAAGGATAATGTTTTCGGCAAACTTTTAACCAATAGTTTTGAGAGAGTATAAATAAATACGATCGCCAACACGTGCTTTTTATGAAATAATTAGATATAACATGACTCGCAAAACAAATCTTTAAAATGAGCGGTGAAAAAATTGGTTGTTGTATTTGTATTAATGTCATATTAAAAATAAAAATATTAAAGAAACACTTTTTCACCCAAACAGCTTTGACAAGTAAGGAGATTTTATGGCCATGTTTACCTTTTTGATTGTCCATTGACCAATACATTTAATAAAATAGAAGTCAATAAGTGGAACATAACATTACTTTATAAGGAGAATTTATCCATGTTAAACAAAATAACGTTTAAAACCAATGATATTTGGTATTTGCGAAATATGAGCGAGGAAGTTATAGAATACATGTTTATGTTAAGAACTTTTCTATCAAACCGACGAAAAAATTTTACCATTTTTCCCCATTTGAAAGGTCAATCTCGGGGTCAATCTTTTACAATATTGATTGATTAATAGGTCAAACGAAATCTAGAAAACCCGACCTGTTTAATGTATGGTTTACCAACATACAACTTTCATGTATTGCCTAAGGACCACAGCTAAAAACACCTATTGCTATAAAGGAGTAAAGCCACAAAGGCCTCAAATTGGCCCGGTATTTTTACTAATTTTCAAACTACTTCAACTCTTCGTAAATTGTACCAAAATGAGTTAAGGCATTATTGAACTTATCATATCTGTAAGATTTAACAAAATGTTTACATCACAAGTATAGCTTTGGCATTTCAAACGTGCCATAAATTGTAAAATTCTTAATTTTGCACCCATTTTCACTGTTTTCTTGTTGCTTTTTGTCAAAATTAATATTGGCCACATTTGCGACCATCGTAATTTTTTGATATTCAATTTATTACATAGTATTACACATTTCTATCATAAACTAATTTTGGTCGACGAGTGTGGCCCTTTTCGTTTACACCGATTTATACATGAAAATCAAGGGAAAATGTCAAAAAACGAGATTTTGTACAAAATTGACTGAGTTTTAGCTCACTGCCCTCCTTGTTAATAAACAATTGAACCAAAAGATATTGCAATCTATCAAATATGAAGTCTAATGAACATCAAAGCAGCATTTACAAGCAAGTATATCAAAGTTGATTTTTTGGGCCGATTTGGGGCCTTTGTGGCTCTACTCCTTTCAAAGGATGCACCTGAACTGCTTATTCTTCTCAATTTTTTATGTGGACAGTTGAATCAAGACCCCATTCTGATGCTCCATACTAAATATCAAGAGGTGTTGATTTATGGATACTGATAAAACTGTTATAAAAGTTATTTCTTTGCCCGCCCGCCACCCATCGACAGACATTCACCATTTTATAACCTGGATTTTTCACTATGTGTTATCTAACCAAAAATATGATTCTTGGTGTTTAATTTTATGACTTACCAAATACTGAAGCTTCTGTGATGCTCAATGCAGAAATGGTAGGTGTCTGAGCCTGGTCGTAGGTGAACTGTGTGGAGACTGGGAAGTTTGTGCTGTGTTGGAGAACTACAACATTTACTGCACCAGCTGCAGCCTAGAAAAAAAAGATAATTCTATAAAATACAAATTCGCTTTCAAAAACTGTTCATGTTTTTCATGTTAATAGTTTAAAACATTAAGTGAACACAGTCCTGGATAAATCAAAAATCTGTCTAAACCATCTAGTTTTTGTTCCTTCATCTTATTTACAAATCATTTTCCTCATTACAAGTAAAAAAAAAAAAGACTTTAGACAGATTGGGCTAAACATGCATGTTTTGACTAGACACCAAAGAACAAAAGAAACTGACAGGCTACATGTAAACTGCTTTGTTTTGCTACTAATTTCAAAGGATTACCTACAGCTTTAGATATGTGAATGGTCAACTATCCTGGCTGACAAAACATAAAAGTAGCATCAACATCTTTAATCTGAACAGTCCCACTTTTAACTGTCTGAATTGTAATTCATTTACTACCCTACAATTTGGGCAGACCCACCCACTAAGCTGAATTTTAATTTACTTACAGCTTTAGGTGTTAAGATGGTCAGTTGTCCTGGCTGGGAGGATACAACAGTAGCAGCAACTCCTCCAACTGTGGCAGCTGCCTTGGGGTCGAAACCATAGCCACTGACGACTACAGTGGTGCCACCTAGAGTTAAAAAAACATAATTGAAATATATTACTGTGGATTCATTTATTTTCTAGGTACCAATTTTCGTGGTTTAGTGAAAAAGGATCAGTTCGTGCATTCTTGCATTCGTGGTTCTGAAGTCCCCACCATACATATCAATATTAAATTACCTTTTCATTGGGTATCAAATTTCGTTGGTCAAGGTCACCTATGAAAACCACAAAAATTGATACACCACGAATAATAATGAAACCACAGTATTATGATGATTAACTATGAAATCAAAGAAGAGGTTTTTTTTTATAGTTTGGGAGGAGCAACAGACAGCTCATAATAAGAATCCAATGAAATGTCAATTTTATATTGATTCCTATGACACAACAAACTAAAACTCATAATATGATATTTTTAAGCGCATTTGACAATTCTTCCCTGGGAAGCATGGGTACATTATTTTTCCTGGGTTGAATTATAAAACAGAACGCGGGTGACCTGTTTTGTATTGGTCAATGAACTTTTTAACAAACAAAATTGTACATTCGAAACAACCTAGGTTACATATTATATTACTACATCATTACCCAGGTTGTTCTTGTTCTGCCCTAAGTGAGCCACATTTGCCTACATGGGGCTCCCTGGGTTTGAATAATAAACACAAGCTCATATTTAAAGAACCCGCAAAAACAAATGTACCTCCAAGACTTCCAGATGCAGGACTCAGACTGTTAACTCCTGCTGTGTATTCAAACTGGAATGAACCAGTTGCTTGACCTTTGCCCTCAACCTTCACAACAATTGGGAAACTTCCCATTGGACCATTTGCCACATTGCAAGTAATTCTATTGGTTGTTGATCCAGTGACATCACAGGCAACTCCACCAATCATAACTGAGTTTTCTGATTGTGTTGCACTAAATCCTGTACCATCAATGGTCAAAACAGTATTCAGAGCTTGTGTTCCTAGAAAATAAATAAATGGGAAAGATTCCATTCCAAGTTTTTAAATAGCGTAAATACCAAGAATATCCTTGTTGTTCTTAACACACTGAGGTTCACCTCAAGTCTGAAGCCTCTGCTTTACATGTAATATTTAGCTAATTACATTTGAAATCCTCTCCAAGGGCACCCAGGGTAGATTATTATTCATGGGTGCAGAAATAAAGGGAAAAAAACTTGGGTGACCTCTGTTTTGTATGGGCTATTGATCTGAAAATAAAGTGTACATTCAGAACAACCTAGGATGCATATTATCTTACCTGATATGTTCTCGTTTTACCCTAAACAAAACTTATTAACCTTGTTTTCCATGTGTTTTTAATTCAGAATGCTAGCATGTACCTTCTTTTTTGGAACCCCGAATTTGGAGTCATAAAAATGTTTAATAAAGATATTCAAGGGAAGATTACAGATGTATTTTTCCAAGTCTATTTCCTTAAATCTATGAAAATCTTAAACAACTCAAGTATAAAGATATTTAGTAAGACAATGCCAAGGTTATAACTAGTACCTTGGGCAGGTGAACTTCCTGTTATTGTTGGTGTACTGGCAGTATTCCATTCAAATGTACAGCTTCCATCACAGGCACTTGGGATACCATTGATGACTGCAGCAACCTAAAATCAGAAAAAATAAAAAAAATTAAAAGAATGGGCTTTGTTTCAGAAAGAAATCACTTTAGAAACTCATAATAGCGAGCATAGCTCGCAAGCGGGCACGAAGTGCCCGCTCGAGCGGAGAGCTCTACGGTATTTGTTTCCGCGAGAAATTTGCTAATGCTGATTTAGATTTTTTATGGTCCGGAAAGGGTTATTATTTTTACAGGTCCGGAGTGAATGTTAAAATAATTTATAAGAAAAGAAATAATGCTTAAAAAAATAATAATAAATTGCGTTTTTTACAAGAAAATAATATTCTTAAAATAATAAATACACATAAGCTGCTCGTTTCGTCTTGGTTATATGCACGTACGAAACTAACGTGTCTCAAAGCTTAATCGCCCCATACCATCTCGCCCCAAAATAAGCAAATGGAAATATTGGAAAATTAAATGATAGTGATATCCCTGAATGTCGACATTTAGAACAAAAAAACGTAGTCCCTTTTAGCTATGCTCGCATTTAGGCAATGCCTACTCCATATTATTCAATGAAACATTAATGTTACACAATGGAATAAATTGACTTCCATGCAAATGGATATGATAAAACTAAAAGAAACTTTTTTTCTTGCACTCTCCAATTTAAATTTTTAAAGGGTGTCTGAGACAATAATAAATTGGTGCAAATTTCTACAGAAGTCTTCAAGAGTTGATAGTAAATAACTACACCAATGAAATGAATCTTACTGTTTTAATTAAATTAGCCAATCAACTTTTTTTTAAATGGAACTAAAACTCCTCTGGAAAAGCTACTGCCTTTTCCATTGACCATGTAGGTAGAGCAAAACAAGTTAAGAGACCATGCCAGGAACCCTCAATCTGAACTTGAATTTTTTGGTTTTTTTATTTTTTGTGCTTAAAAATTAAAGTTTGTTTTTGCCTACAAAAACGATGTCTCCCCCCATTTCCCCAAAAACGTCCAAGTTCAAAGGGCCATTACTCCAACAACAAGAGGCTCCTAGGAGCCTAAATCGCTCACCTGGTCTTGATGTCAACCCTTTATTTTGTAGAGCTAAATGAGCTGAACATTTAAGCAGGTACAGTTTTTCTTTATCTACTATAGTTTCATTCTATAGGCCCAAAACACGAAAAACCGTTATTTTAGGGGCCATAACCCCTATAAGGAGTCATCTGACAACTTCGACCCTATGGAGACTTTTGTAGAGCTTTATGCGCTGAACATTTAAGCAAACAACAGCTTTTCTCTATCTGCTATAGTTTTCATTCTATAGGCCAAAAACATGAAAACGGTTATTTAAGGGGGCGTAACTCCTAATAAGGGTCATCTGACAACTTCGATCCTAATAAAACTTTTGTAGAGCTAAATGAACTGAACATTTAAGCAAGCAACAGCTTTACTCTATCTGCTATAGTTTTCTTTCTATAGGCCAAAAACATGAAAAAACATTATTTTAGGGGCCGTAACCCCTATAAGGGGTTATCTGACAACTTCGACCCTAGGGAGACTTTTGTACAGCTAAATTAGCTGAACATTTAAGCAACCAACAGCTTCTTTCTATCTGCAATAGTTTTCATTCCATAGGCCAAAAACATGAAAAAACATTATTTCAGGGGCCGTAACTCCTGTGAGGGGTCATCTGACAACTTCGACCCTGTGGAGACTTTTGTAGAGCTAAATGAGCTGAACATTTAAGAAAGCAACAGCTTTTCTCTATCTGCAATAGTTTTCATACTACAGGGCAAAAACATAAAAAAACGCTATTTTTCACCATTAAGGGGCTGTAACCCCTATAAGGGGTCATCTGACAACTTGGACCAAATGGAGACTTTTGTAGAACTTTTGATGCTGAAGCAGTAGGGTAGCATCAGATTTCATCTATCTCTTATACTTTTTGATTTACAAGCCAAAAACAGTAGTCTGACCCCCCTGGTCTATTTTTAGCAACGGCGGCCATGTTTTTTGACGAATCAAAAATCCCCACATCAGTTCTGTGGGGGATACCCTAAAGTACCACAAGACCAAATTTGGTTTGAATCTGTGCAGCGGTTTCAGAGGAGAAGAAGTTTGAAGAAAAGTTAACGACGGACGACGACGACGGACGCCAAGTGATGGCAATAGCTCACATGGCCTTTGGCCAGGTGAGCTAAAAATTTGAGGATCAAAATGTCCTGGTCATATGCACAACTACATATGGTGTCCTTTCTATATACCAAGTTTTGTTGAATTCGGTTCAGTAGTTTCAGAGGAGTTGCGCTGACAAGATGAAAAATTAGGATTTTCAGCAAATTTCTAAGTTCAAAGGGCCATAACTCCAACAAAAAATTGAGGATCAAAATTTCCTGGAAATATGCACAACTACATATGGTGTCCTTCCTATATACCAAGCTTCGTTGAGTTGGTGTCCTTCCTATATACCAAGTTTCGTTGAATTCGGTTCAGTAGTTTCAGAGGAGTTGCGCTGACAAACTTTGTGACGGACATGGAAACGGCTTATGTAAATAGAATTAAATTACCACTAACCTGAGGTAAACTGGCTGGTGTTCTCAGCAAATCTCCTGGGATTGGGTCAAACATGGCAGCTCCATTTCTCTTGGTGTTGACACTAGCAGTGGCAGAATTACCTTTCAAGTTGATATTTTGGACCTGAGAAATAGAAAAAAATATTTTAAGGTAAAGATCAATAAATGCTTTCTATGTCTTTATAACCTTTCAAAAGACAACGAAAAAGCTTCTAAGAAAATGCAATTATGTTTTACATGAACAGCTGTGCAATGACAATTTAAATTCTCCTTTTTATGAGATTAAAATAATATATCAGTTCAGTCAAATTTAATTTTGCTTCTACTTCTACTTTTATAAGAGTTTGCAATTTAATGCTGCATCAAATTTGACTGGACCGCATGGTGAATGGCACAAAACTCAATAAATTCTTAGGTTTGATTCTGAGATTTTACTGCCACAGTAACCAAGTTCTGATTGACCATTGCCATGACTAACAAAGAATATCCTAAATAACAAAACAGTTATGTTGCACCCAAACCAGGAACTAACTAGTTTTCTTTGGTATTATTTCTACATACTGTCATTTCTGGCTGGTCACCTCGGTTTGTGATCATCGTGACGATGTAGGCGTGGTTAGCACAGTCCCCTTCAAATTCAACAGACACTTCGCCCATGGTATCTCTAAAAGTTGACTGTAACAAGACCTGGACAGCTTCAGCAGTCGTTGTTCTTTCAATTGGGATGGCTAAAAAAATTATAAGATATTTATTTTTATTTAATACAAACAGCATGTCAATTATTTGTTACTAAGAGAAACATTGATGATTACAAGTCTAAAATGCTGCTCATGAAGTTAACTATATTAAGCACAACTATTGGTCTTGTTACTTTTGATGGAATATCTTATTAATCTAATTAATCATAAAAATCAACTTCCAATTTTTTTTTTTTTTCGATCTTGTTTAAAATATAAAAAAGTTACGGTGTAAATATACAATATCCAACCTAGCATAAAGACATACAAAATTGCAATTTTCTAATCTGCAATGAAAAATAGCCACCATCTTCTCTCCTTTTAACATTTTTATGTTTCAGTAGGCAAACAAATAGCAATGCCAGATGACTATTGACTACTTAACGTCCTATAACCTTAGTCAGTGATCAAAACATCTTTCAAAATTTCAGAACACTTACTGTAAAAGTGGAAATTTTCATGCGAGGGTTATTTTCCCCTAATTTGCGATCACAATATATCCATGAAAATATCCCCCAGGCAAATTACAATAAAGAATAGGTCAGAAAAAGCACAAATTTTCCCCCAAAACGAAAGGTTAACTTAACAAAGACATGAAATTTCATCCCACTAAAATTTCCACGTTTACAGTAGCCAAGTGGCGCAAGGTGTATATTGATTACTTACTGACAGATTTTGATCCAAAGACCACATCAAATGTACCAGTGACTGGTGGGTTGGCTGCTGCTGTTCTGCTACTGCTAACTGATACTGTTGTCTGAAAAATAAGGTCATAAAAGAGGACATAAGTATATTGGAAACCACCACATCAAATGTACCAGTGACTGGTGGGTTGGCTGCTGCTGTTCTGCTACTGCGAACTGATACTGTTGTCTGAAAAATAAGGTCATAAACTAGGACATAAATATAATGGAAACAAATCACTTCAACAGCAACAAATTATCTGCTACTGCTAACTGATACTGTTGTCTGAAAAATAAGGTCATAAAATAGGACATATGTATAATGGAAACAAATCACTACAACAGCAACAAATTATCTGCTTCTGCTAACTGATACTGTTGTCTGAAAAAATAAGGTCATAAAATAGAACATAAGTATAACGAAAACAAACCACTACAACAAAAACAAATTATATTTAATCTTTAAAATTTGACAAAGACTTATAAAAATGCACAACCAATAATTCTGTTGCCCAAGCAACTAAAATATGAGGTAGGAGTCAAATAGGTCTGAGATTAGCTAAAGACATACAGTTAACAATATCAAACTACCCTGCCAAATTTAAAACCAATTTCATGTATGGTATCTGAGAAAAGCTAGAATATTGTGTGAAATAAACAGACATATGTTTCGAGTATCATAAGAAAAGACACGAGTTCAATTTGACAAGTTGTTGGGTAGGTACAAAATTAGACTTCTTCCTGACATTAATACTATCTACCAACCTGTGAGCTAGCAACTTTGAGAAGATCAATAGGGTTTGAGCATTCATAAGGTGACATGGTTACAGTGTATGGTCCTGTTCCTGTGACAGAAATGTCCTTCATGGGGTAGCCACCAGGCTTAGCTGCCTTCAGACGAAGTTCATTGAATCCAACTGTAAAATAGAGAAAATCTATTAATTATGCAAAATGTTGTTTAAACCATTTTTTTTTTTCTACCATTCTGATATCAGAAATCAGTGACAGATTTTAATTTTTTTGGATCAGTTCACTTAAAACAGTTACACACATCTTCAAAACTTTATACACCCCCCCCCCCCCCAGAAAATACTTAATAAAGCATTAAAGAAGGACTACCAATCAAACGTAGTCGACAAAACGACACAAACCTTTATTAATCCTATGTACAGATGCTCTTTCAACAATCAAAGCATTTTGAAAGTTCCTTACACTCCAAATATCTTGATCTTCATTTTTATAATAAAAAGCTACGCCGAGCGCAGCATGATACGACCGCAACAAGTTGAACCCTGTACGTTGGAGGCCCAATATGGATAGTCCATTGCTTTGGTCACATGAAGCCCATGGTGGACTTACAAAGCTTTTTGACACATGCATCCTGTGGTGGACTTATAGAAATGCATTTTTGACAAATATATTTACATCAACATCTTATACAAAAAGCCTTATTTCTATACATGTATTAATTTACAATTTTGGCCCTTTGACCCCTAATTCCTCAAAAATGGTAAAAGATATTGCTAATCCGATAAAAAATAATAGGAAATTGTGTACATGGAATCCGATGAAAAAAAGATATTGAAAATCGGACCACAAATAAAAAAGTTGATTTTATGGGCGTGGCCTGTCTTTAGCCCCCTGTAACAATGTAATGGTGAAAAACATATCAAAATCATTGACACATTTTGTTGACAAAATTTAATGATGAATTCAACAAAGAAAGAATTTTCAAAATCTAATGAATAATAAACATTCTACAACAGTTTTGTCAATTCACCCGTTTTAACCTTTTTGGCCCTTTTTTCTAAAACAGTAGGGGCCACAAACCCCAAATACAAAACCAAGATTCCTTTAGTGGATATAATCATCATATATAAACTTCATAACAATTGGCAGGCCCACTACAACTTGATTTTTGGTATAAACTATTTGCATTGACAAACTTTTAAAAATGGCGTTTTTGACCCCTTTGACACCTAATTTCTCAAAAACGGTAAGAGATATTGCAAATCTGATTGAAAAACGCAGGCAGGGATTTTCACAAGGATTCCAATGAAAAAAAGATTTTGAAAATCGGACCACAAATACAAAAGTCGATTTTTGGGGTGTGGCCCCTTTTTGACCCCCTGTAGCAATGTAACGGTGCAATAAATATCAAAATCATTGACACATTTAGTTGACATAATTTAATGAGGAATTCATTAAAAAAAGAATTTTCAAAATCGAATGAATAACAAACATTTTACAACAGTTTTGTCAATACACCCGTTTTAGCCCCTTTTGGCCCTTTTTTCTAAAACGGTAGGGGCTACAAACCCCAAATACAACAAGGGGTTGCACTAAGTCGTGCTAAGCATACCCCCACTCGGCCATTCAGAAAACAGGAAGTAGATGACCGACTGACCTGGAAAGGGGAGGCACGGTACAACTCATCATGCTTAAGCTGTATACCAAATTTGAAATCAATCCCTTCTCTAGAAGCCGAGAAATCTGTTACGAAAAATTGTCTATTTTTGACCCATAAAAAGTCTAAATTCAGCTCGGAAAACAGGAAGTAGATGATGGAATGACCTGGAAAGGGGAGGCACGGTATAACTAATCATACTGAAGCTGTGTACCAAATTTGAAACCAATCCATCCAGTAGAAGCCGAGAAATCTGTTACGAAAAATTTCACTTTTCAAATTTTTTACCCATAAAAGTCTAAGTCGGCTCGAAAAACAGGAAGTAGATGATGGACTGACCTGGAAAGGGGAGGCACGGTATAACTCATCATGCTGAAGCTGTGTACTAAATTTGAAACCAATCCATCCAGTAGAAGCCGAGAAATCTGTTACGAAAAATTTCACATTCCAAATTTTTTTTCCCCTAAAAAAGTCTAAGTCGGCTTGGAAAACAGGAAGTAGATGATGGACTGACCTGAAAAGGGTAGGCATAGTATAACTCATCATGCTGAAGCTGTGTACCAAATTTGAAACCAATCCATCCAGAAGAAGCAGAGAAATTGAACTGGACGGACAGACGGACAGACAGACGGACAGACGGACGGACAAGGTGATTGCAATATAGCCCCCTCTCTTACGAGTGGGGGTATAATACCAACCTTCCTTTAGTGGTTACAAACATCATATCAAAATTTTAAAACAATTGGTCAACATTTACTCAAGTTATCACACGGAAACCAAATGTTCCCAGACGACAACGACGACGACGACATCGCCATAACATTATACGATCGCAAAATTTTGCGGTCGTATAAAAATGCTAGTTTGAAAGTGATAGTTTCAATATGTACTGTTTCAAAATTACAAAATAGTGTACTTATAGATAATATTGAGATTCATATAAGTATGTGACACAACCTCCACATATAATCATCTTTTCTTTAAATTTCACAATAAACAACTTTAACATTTGTAGACTACATGTAACTTATGATTTTCATTAAATTGTAAACCTGCTTCAACGACCAATTTCTCATCTATAACAGACTTACGTCCAATATCAGAGCTAGCTTTGTCTGGCATCAGGAGAGACACGGCATCAATGTAGTTATCCTGATCACCAGTGGTCTCTTCCCAAATCACTTCTATCTCCCACGCTCTGATGAACGTCTTGTCATTGTTCTTGTTATAGATGGGTGTTCCAATATCTATACAGGTGTAGTTCCAGCTGTAAGGTCAAAAAAAGATTTCAATAAAACCAATTAACTTTAATTTAATGTTTTGTCAGTATCGAAGTCCAAAAGTTTTGTCATTGTTCTTATTGCAAATGTGAGTTCAAATATCAATACAGGTATAGTTCCAGCTGTAGGACTATAAGAATCTAACACCGGCGTAAGGGCAAGATAAGGAAATCTCCGACACCCCAAGGGTAAGATTTCAAGTCTGCAACGAGGCTCTGCCGAGTTGCAGATGTAAAGAAATCTTACCCAAGGGTGTCGGAGATTTCCTTTTCTTGCCCTAATCATCGGTGTTTGATTATTTTTCTCACTAAACCCGTAAATTGTACAACGTGGATTTGTTTACAAAACATAGCGTATGACGTAAACAATAGAGTTACGTCCCTTGGAAACTGCACGAGGCTATCTCACATGGGGTGGTGTGAGACAGAAAAATCTCACACCGCTAAAAATAGGAACTGTCCTGTCCAAAAAGTGAGAAAATAGGATTTGGTAAAAGCTATTTACCTAAATTAGATGTTTGGTTAGTACCAGAATCCTGAAGTTTTGTTATTGCTCTTGTGGTAAATTGGTCTTTCAATATTTTTACAGATACAGTTCCTGCTATTTACAGAATTGTAAGATGATTTTGTGATGAATAAAGAAAATTGGCTTTAAGTAAAAAAAAAATGTTATTGTTTTTAAAATGGGTCAAAGACATAAATGGCTGGATTTTGTTAAACAGGAAGTAGTAGATGAGCCACAGACCTGAAATGAAATCCCACCTTTTGGGAAATTTGCAGCCAATGCTTATGCTGTATACCAAATATCAAGAGGTTGTGATAAGTACTTGCTGAAAAAACTGTTACGAAAAACATTTTCCCTGCCCAACTGTCATTCACCATGAAATCTGGCCAAAAATTATCAAACTGCCCCAAACCGAATATGATTGATTAACACTATCAATGAAGAGTAAAACACAATACTTCAGAAACTACTTAAAAACCAGTTTTAGCCTGAATACAGCAATTTAAAGAAATGCCCTTATAAAACATTATTGCATGCAGCAGCATTAACATCAAATGATTGCCATTCGGTAATAATTTGGCATACTAAATGGTGAACCTACTAAATGAACAAACCAATTAATTGCTTTTATATGTATATGTTGAAAAATGATTAATCTAATCTAAACTACATGTATTTGTTAATCTAAACCAATGTTTAAGACCGCTTAACCTCATAAAACACAAAAATTTGAGATTTTTTATCTAACCTTTTGAGTGATGCTTCAACATCAGCATTAATGTACTGGTTAAATCGATCTGTAGCTCCTTTGTAGTCATATTTTACTCTGATCTGCTTTATGCCTCCTTGGTAACCAAAGCAAAGCTATAAAGCAACAGAAAACAGATACTGTGATAATATATTTTGTTGGGTACAAACTTTCCTATTTTTGGTGGACCAGGCAAACATTAAAATTTATGTAATTCCACTTATATATTTTAAACCAAAATTTATACATGCTTAAATACATTTAAATTGTCTTACTTGAAAAAGTTTCAACTCAAAGCTTAGGTCTGTTTAACAAAATTCTAAAAATGGGTCAAAGACAGAAATGGCCGGATTTCGTTTAACAAGAAGTAGGTGAGCGACAGACCTGAAATCACATCCCACGTTATAGGAGCCCATGTTGATGCTGCATACCAAATATCAAGAGGCTGTGATGAGTAGTTGCTAAGAAAACTGTTACGAAAATTTTCTACTATTGGACATTGTTGTCAAAAATTAACTAAGTCGGTAAACAGGAAGTAGATGAGGGACAGACCTGAAATCGCATCCCACGTTATGGGACCTCACCCTGATACTGTTTACCAAATATCAAGTGGCTATGATAAATAGTTGCTGAGAAAACTGTTACGAAAATTTTCTACTATTGGACATTATTGTCAAAAACTAACTAAGTCGGTAAACAGGAAGTAGGTGAGCAACAGACCTGAAATCACATCCCACATTATGGGACCTCACCCTGATGCTGTATACAAAATATAAAGTGGCTGTGATTTATAGTTGCAGAGAAAACTGTTACGAAAATTTTCTACTATTGGACATTATTGTCAAAAATTAACTAAGTCGGTAAACAGGAAGTAGGTGAGCGACAGACATGAAATCGCATCCCACGTTATGGGACCCCACCCTGATGCTGTATACCAAATATCAAGTGGCTGTGATTAGTAGTTGCTGAGAAAACTGTTACGAAAATTTCTTCCCCGCCCGCCCGCCGCCCGCCCGACATTCACCATTTTATAACCCGGATTTTTCACTCCGTGAAATCCGGCCAAAAATTAAACCAAACAATCTAGAACAACAAACAAATAGTATTCTACTAAAACTTACAGTTCTATACTGATCAACTCTTGGTCCCAGAGTTTTAGAGCTGATTTTAGATGCATCGTAGATCCTTTCTGGGTTTTTCAGACATTTTCTGCCACAGAGACACTCGACCTCACTTGTCACCTCTCCTCCACGGATGCCTTTGACAACTCCTTCAAAGTCCTCAACATGACCAGAGGCTCCATCTTCAGGCTGGGTAACTTGAGGGGGACATCGGACACCAAACATGGTATTCAAGGCAGCTTTAACCTGAAATATGACACATCATTTTGATTCTTTCTTTGTTTTTTTAATATGGTCCTGTCTAAAATATTTTTGTCTTAAATTGTACAATTGCAAAATAACAAAAACATATGCTTTATAATTGAATTAGCACAGGTTGCTTTGAGAAATCAATATCAAATCAACATTTCGTTATGACTCCTTTTTTCTTGGTTGACTTTCAGCCTTCAGGAATCAGTAAAAACATTTGCTAGCTTCCTATATATATATTTTTAAAGATAAATGCACATGAATAAAGTTTGTTTGCTCACAAAAGATACTCTGAATTAAACAAATGATAAGTGATACCATATACAGCTTTTCAAACCATAGATTTTTTCTATGGTATAAAACAATACCTGGTCAGCAGTAGCTCCAGCAGGTATAGCAGGGGACACTACTCCGTCTAATTCTAGGTAAGCCTTGTTCCTTCCAGCTACACCATCAGTATTAGCTGACACAACCACTGATAAGGTGCTGGTATCTGGTATAACTTTGGTTGTCATGAGTTTGAGGTTTCCTATAAACAGAAAAAAGAACATGATGAGTTGTAGATTTATTGCTGCTGAATTATGTAGCTTGTGACAAGATCTCATTATCTTTAATCTTTCTATGTTTTTCTGATTTGTCTAGTCAAACACTACAACTGGAAGTTTGTGGTACTTCTATTGTATTGTCACGAGTTAGGGGTTGAGCTGTAGGTTTATATGATTGATAATTTCTGGTTGACAGTAAACACTCATGTTCATTTGTTGTTTCATTCGCGTTCGTAGTTTGCTGTCAACCATCGCGACTATGATGGACATTCATGAACTATTTGTTGATGTTATATGTACTGCTATGCGTTATTATATTGTGTATTATTGTATATTTATTGCTTTTTATGGGAATTATTAGGCACGAGTTCGTCCTACTGTTTTATTTCAAGGGGGTCCCGTGTCCCATTCTTGCTTGAGTTTTCGTTATATTCACTTGTCAGTCCCTCTTACCATTTTTGCTTGTTTGCGTAAAGGTTATATATTGTAATGGGCTATGCATTCTGTTAAGGGTAAGCCCCATTAAGTCCCATTCCCCGATTCCCAGATTGTAAACACATCGTTTATTTGTAAAATCCACCATGCCTTGTTTACGTACTGTTATGTACTGTTTTAAATCATAAATGTTAATTGTCATTGCCTGCAAAGGTCCTTGATTGGCTGAAATAAAATAATGTCTAATGTCTAATGTCTAATGTTTACGTGCACTGAGCAGGTACCCGGAAGTGCACTGGATGCTGAACTATGACGTCATTTAACCCAGTGAACTGTGGGCCGACCAACCAGTTGAGGAAGATCGTCCCATGGAATGTCCCACGGTGGGATTCGAATAAAAGCGAGTCCGCGTCCAAACTCAGAGAGACTGCGGCCCACCACCAGGGCGTTCAGACCAATTAACCAGAGCAAACCATCAAAAGTCATAGTCTTATGCAGTCCGTTTAATCTATCATTTACCTAATGTGATGCTAACCATTTACAAACCCCATTGACCATATTTGGACTGAAGAACCGGCGGTAACCTGTCAGATTTACTACGAAAATACTACGATGTTTACGATTGCCAGTTTGTTCTAAAAAGGGGGGTCCCCGTTTTATTCTACAAAGCTCTGGTAGGGATTTTAATTATTTATTGTAACTTATTATATAGTAATTCTATATAGTGAATTACTCTGTTATTTATTAAATTGTTATTACTTGGAATCTACTGAGTTGGTCTCATTTCAAATATTTCTATAGTACATTGAACAAAATACCTAGAGTACATATATATAAAAATACACCTATAAAAACAGATCATCAGTGCCTTACCAATCGGCTGAACATGCTACCAATGTTTGTCACGCTACCAGTGAGTTAGTTTACATATTACCAATGTAAACTTTATTTTTAAAGCATTTGACTTCATCTGTAACCAAGATTATAAGTACCAGTAATACCCGCTTAGGGTAACAAACCCATCACTACTTATTAGTAGTACCAACCAGTTACGGTGACGGAAAACACACATATACCCAAAACGTAACAGTATCTAGGGCTAGGGAAGTCAAGTTGTTTAATGCTTTAGTCACTCCCTAGAAAGTGGCCTTTAGAGTGAAAGCAATTTTTAGTTCTAACCTCTAGATGTATTGAATGTCATGGTTAATTGTCCCGATGTGGCTGACGCTAAAGTTAAAGTCAGGGATGCCGTTGTTAAATGTTGAAGTCAGTCCTAAGAAAGAGGCTTTAGAGTGAAAGCCAATTTTATTTCTGACCTCTAGTTGTATTGAATGTGATGGTAAACTCTTCAGACGTAGCGGATGGTGAAGTTTGGGCTACAGATTCTGCGTCATGAGCCAGGGAAGACAATTTGTTTAATGCAGAATGGGGCTTTAGATTGACAGCCATTGTTATTACATGTATATCTTACCTCTGGTTGAATTGAATGTGATGGTAAACTCTTCAGACGTGGCAGATGGTGAAGTTTGGGCCACAGATTCTGCGTCATGAGCCAGGGAAGACAATTTGTTTAATGCAGAATGGGGCTTTAGAGTGACAGCCATTGTTATTACATGTATATCTTACCTCTGGTTGAATTGAATGTGATGATAAACTCTTCAGACGTGGCAGATGGTGAAGTTTGGGCCACAGATTCTGTGTGGGGAGCTAGGGAAGCCAAGTTGTTTAAAATGCAGAATGGGGCTTTAGAGTGAAAGCCATTACATGTATATCTTACCTCTGGTTGAATTGAATGTGATGGTAAACTCTTCAGACGTGGCAGATGGTGAAGTCTGGGCAACAGATACTGTATCTGGTGCCAGGGAAGCCAAGTTGTTTAATGCCTTGGCCACTGCAGTGGCATCACTTGTGGCAGCAATAGGTGCTGTAATTAAAATACACCCAAAAAAAATGAAAATCTTGCGGTTATTTAAAAAATTAAACGAGACTTACCTTGGTTAAGTTGATGTTTAATTGGAATTTTATGAGTTGTAGAAAACGAAGGGATTAAATGAGATTGCGCTGCGCATGTGTGAACTTCAGTCTTTAAAGAGTTTTATCATTATGATTAATTAGAAAACGAACAATTTTATAAATGTGCCCTTTCCCATAACAGTCTTTGGGAGGGCGGGAGTGGCATTTAATCCCTTCGTTTTCTACAACTCATAAAATTCCAATTAAACATCAACTTAACCAAGGTAAGTCTCGTTTAATTTTTTAATTTTATTTCGTTGTAACACTTCCGGGATCAAATGAGACTTGAAAGCAAGTCATAATGATAAAACTATGTTGCTAAGTACATATACATATCATGTACTTACCTAGAATTAAGACAACACCTTGTTCTGGAAGCTGTCTTCAACACCATCAATCTTTTTGTCATAAAATTTCCTGAATGTACCAACATTAGACCATCCAGCTTGTTTGATTATTTGTGACACAGGGACCGAGTTATATCTTGCTTTGGAAACAGATGCAGAACGAACACTGTGAGCTTTAAATTGTTTAGTGTCTATTTTGGATTTTTCCATTACAGTTCTAATCCATCTTGATATTGTATCACGAGAAACTGGTTGATGAGGTTTAACATAACTAAGCAACAATTGTTTATTATTCCCTCGAAAAAGTTTAGTACGCAAAATGTATTCCTTATACACAGTTAAAACACAAAGTCTCCTATCTGGAGGAAAAGCTTTTATATAAACATGTGGCTCCTTATAGCCCGGACGGCTTTGTTTTAAAAGCCCATTAAAAACAAAAACAATTTTATCCCTCATTTTATGTACAAAATCAATGTTCATCAAATGAATTGATTGAGCTCTTGCTGCATTAGTCAACGCAATCAACATGGTTAATTTCAAAGTCAAGTCTTTAAGTGAAATAAACTTTACTGGTGACAAAGAACGCAAAAAAATTAACACTTTATTGACATCCCATGTGGATTCGTATCTAGGCTTTGGCGGGCGCAAATTAAAAGTTCCTCTCATATATCTTATAACTAAAGGATGTTGTCCTGCTAATGTGCCATCAATAACGATACCTAGGGATGACAAAGCTCCTCTAGCTGAGTTTATACTACTATATGAAAGACCTTTTTCAAATAAACTTGTAAGAAACTCTAATACATTTCTGACAGAAACTTGAAATTTATCAATTTTCCGTTGGCAACAGTACTTAAACCACTTTTTAATAAAGACCTGATACTGTTTTCGTGTACCTGGTTTCCAAGATGACATGAGTATTGTTGTAGTTTGCTCAGAAAGGCCTTGCTCTCGGAATCTATTCCTGACACTTGACATGCTATCAGTTTCATTTTCTTGTGTAACGGGTGAATAGATTGTTTGTGAGGAAGCGAAAGAAGGTTCTTGGTTCTGGGCAATACTATTGGAACGTCTGTTAAAACCTGCATCAATCTTGGAAACCAAGTTTGCGTTATCCACAATGGCGCAACAATTATCCCCCTTGCTCTGTCTTCTTTCACTTTGACTATGCACTGGCTCAATAAACTGAAAGGGGGAAATAAATAAACAAAATCAAATCTTGACCAATCTAAACTAAATGCATTGACAAATTCAGACAAAGGGTCTGGCTTCCATGAACAATATTTGGGTAGCTGGTTATTCAATCTAGATGCAAAAAGGTCAATATTAGGCGTCTGCCATATTTGACAAATCTTATCAAAAACAGACTTCTGCAATTTCCACTCAAGTTCGTCATCAAATTGTCTAGATTTTCTGTCAGCTATTGAGTTCAATTTACCTGCAATATGTGTGCATGTAAGCCAGACCTTGTTGTCTCTACATAAAAGCCAAATCTTTCTTGAAATAGTGTCACAATCATGGGATTTTGACCCACCCATATTTGTAATATAGGCTACAGTTGTGGAGTTGTCAGTTAAAACTTTGATATGTTTGCCTCTGATTAAATGAAGAAAGGACTTTATTGCAAAGTAAACAGCCAGCATTTCAAGATAATTGATATGATTGTTGGCCTCAGCAGAGGTCCACCTTCCGCCTATCTCAATTTCATTTAGCACAGCACCCCATCCTTGTAAACTAGCATCAGTTGTAACTGTAATTTTTGGACTACCATGGGTTATATGTCTTACTTCAGTGGATACATTTTCAACCCACCATTGTAGTTCTTTTTTCATTTCATCAGAGATAAACATTTTTTGGTCAAAATCCCCTTTAGACCTTTTTAATGCACGAGTTTTCTCAAGCTCAAGGTTCCTATAAAACAGTTTGCCAAATTCAACTGCTGAAAAAGCAGAAACTATTAACCCTATGACTTTTGCTACATCTCTAATAATAGCATTATTTCTATTTATCAACCATTCACACTCAGAGATTATTGTTTCTTTTTTATCATCAGGAAGATAAACTATCATTTTTTCTGAGTCTATAATGTTTCCCAAAAATGTTATAGTTCTAGTAGGTTGAAAAATTGATTTTTCTGGGTGAATAATAAAACCAAGGCTTGTCATAAGATTAGTAGTTTCAGTTACATTACTACTACAATCTGAGAAACTCTCTGCACAAAGAAGGCTATCATCTATGTAGCCAGCATTAACATACCCTAAAGCTCTTAAACGGGCATATACAGGCTTCATTAATTTTGTAAAAATTCTAGGAGCGGAGGAAATCCCATTTGGCAAGCAAGTGTATTGAAATATTTTTCCATTCCATTCAAACCGTAGAAATTTTTGATGTTCCTCAGCAATAGGAACACTATAATAAGCATGCCTAAGGTCAATTGAGGCCATGTATGTATTTTTTGTAACTAATTTTACAGCACTTTCAAAGGTGTCCATTTTAAAATGGTGATATTCAATATATTCATTTAATTTTTTCAAATTTAAAATCATACGATGTTCTCCGTTCTTTTTAGGTCGTAAAAATATGGGAGATAGAAATTGACCTTCAATTGGTTTTACTTCTTTTAAGACATTTATTGCTAATAATTTTCCTATTTCTTTAGAAATAATTTCACTTTCTTTTTCATTAAATACTGATTTAAAGCTGTAGCTTTCTTGCTTGGGTTCGATATTATCTAAAAATTCAATATGGCAATGATTAACCACATCAAGAATAAATTTATCAGATGTGAGTTTTTCCCATTCCTTAGAAAAATATTTCAATACACCTGCTTTGAAGTTATGACTTACTTCATTTGACTTGTCTAATAATTTTAATTCTTCTCTTTCTGGTGACTCCCTCCTCTCTGTGAGTTTTTTGTGCCAGGTCTAGGTCTATAACCTCTACCTCTTCCTGCATGGTGACCACCTCTACCACCTCTATAACTTGGGCGACCACCACGGAACATACCTCTGCCTCTACCAAACTTGAGCTTGTTGCCAACTTTAGAGCAATCCTCTATATCTTTAGCAGTTTTGGATACATCATCTCCAAAAAGCTGGTTTGTAAAAGGAACAGAATGAGAGCAGAGATGGACATATTCTGACATTAATTCAGGCCTCAAAAAATCCCTTCTTGTCATATTTATTTGTCTGTTTGCATGTCCAAGTAATGCAAGTACATCGTTACACTTTTCAATGTGTTCACCAATATCAATAGCCTCATTTTCTGCTATATTGTTAATGGATTTGGTCAAAATGATAGCGGCTTTGACAACCGACCTTTCAATGAACTGTAGTTTCTTATCCCCAGTTTGAGCAGTTGGTGAAATTACATTCCAAATAAGGGGGTTAAGTCTTACTACTGATAAACCTTCACAGTTCTCTGGACGAGAATTTTTCTCATCCTTTGTCAGTTCTGAATATTGTTCTTCATTCATTCCATTTCTGAACAACTCATTTACATTACTGGCCAAGACCTCATCAATTTTGACATCACATATGTCCTTAACCTTACATCTTTTAGCCATTGATGAAAACCTACTATTTGAATTATTATCTTTATCATTTTGATTTTCATCAGTTTTCTGCTTTTTAGCAGGAGGTCTAGGTTCAACTTCTTGAACTTCTTCATCTAAATCAAGTTCATCGTCTTGCTCATTTTCACTGTAATAGTCATAATTTTCAATTTGATCCATTCGATCAGCAAGAGATTTAATTTGGTTTTGTTGTTGCAATTGATTTTGCTGAATAACACCAAGGGCAGCCATAATAGCATCATGACCAGATGTAGAGGGACCGGGCTGCTGCTGCTCAGGAGAATTGCATACCATAACCTTGCCCGTGCCCGTTTGTTTTGTAGTTTTCTTGGAATTACTGTTAGAACTACTCGTAGAGGGGGTTTTCCCCTTGGCAGATGGGCCTTTACCCTTGGTTAATTCATTAGACAATTTAGGGGATTTTTCTGATAATAGTTCTTCTTCATTTAAATCTTCCACCGAAGACTTTCTCTTAGAACTTCCCTTTTCAATCATTTTTTCTGCCATGATCTCGTGCAACAACCTATTTACGACAATTACCGCAAAGCGTTGTAAAAGTCGTAAAATGTCGTAAATAAATGTCGAATCACATCCGACAAACAATAAATAAATATAAACGACTTATAAATGCTTTGATTAAAATCAAAAGCAAGAGTATGTAACTTTATTTCAAATTATACCAACCACGTTGGCAATGTTACTTTTAAATATTGACTGAAGCAGCAGTACGAACACACGTCCGTACTGCTCAAATGCAATCAGCACACTGAAGTTCACACATGCGCAGCGCAATCTCATTTGATCCCGGAAGTGTTACAACGAAATAAAATTTTCCAATTTTTCACCAAAGAAAGTATGTCAACATGCTTTGATCTCATACCAATTAAAAGTTTGAGCAGGATATACAATTGAATATCTTATTTTTAAGTTAAATTTTTTTTAAATGGTATTGCAATTCAATTTAACAAAAAACATCAAAACTCCAATATTTCTATGCTTTCAAATACAGCATTTTTCCATTAGAATAGCATTTGGCACTCTTGTAATTTTAGGAAAACATTTATCTATGATCATTAAATATATTTTTTCACAAATATTGAAAGAATCATACATTATGTTAAGAGCCAAGTCAAAATTATATTTGAGAAAATCTAGTAATTCTTAGAAAACATAACTTTACAAATTTATACCTGTGTAGACTCCATCTAACTCAAGGCGGTAGGAAGCATCTACATTAGGGCCTGTTATATCTGAAACGGTCAAAGTCTGTACCTCAGCAGTATAGGTAGTGGATGCAGCATCCATACCAGAGAAACTCAGTACCTACAAAGGAATAAAAAAATCAGTCAGAGAAAAAAAATGGCCGGATTTCGTTAAACATGAAGTAGGTGATCCACAGACCTGAAATCAAATCCCACAGTATCGTACCCCATGCTGATGCTGCACACAAAATATAAAGAGGCTGTGATTAGTAGTTGCTGAGACAACTGTTATGAAAATTATTTACCCACCCACTCGCCCATCACTCGCCATTTTATAACCCAGATTTTTCACTCCGTGATATCTGGCAAAAAATTTATATAATTATTGATAAATAAAATAAGAAATTCAAAATACATAATATTCAAATGTATGGGGCTCAAAGGACACTTTTATTATTTTCTTAATGGTGGTGCTCTTTCTTGGACAACAATATCCACAAACCTTTTGAAAAATATTCAATAAAATATTGTATGGATGGTAGGGTCCACTACCCAGTATATATTACTTCTGGAATACCGCTGACCTGCACCTCTGGGGAAACAGTGGATGAAATGTTGATATACTGTATCTCATCAAAACCAGTTACGGACAAAGAAGAGGTGACAGCCCTGATGAAGTACATTTATCTTCTAAAACCTAAGTATAATTTTCTTGGACAGGCCCTTACCTGCACTTCAGGGGAAACAGTGGATGAAATGTTGATATACTGTATCTCGTCAACACCAGTTACGGACATAGAAGAGGTCACAGCCCTGATGAAGTACATTTATCTTCTAAAACCTAAGTATAATTTTCTTGGACAGGCCCTTACCTGCACTTCAGGGGAAACAGTGGATGAAATGTTGATATACTGAATCTCGTCAACACCAGTTACGGACATAGAAGAGGTCACAGGTGAGGTATAGGTTATGGCCTTGACATGTACTCCGGAAGCATTCAAGAAGTTACCATGGACCACTTGCATATAGTATCTGAAAAAGCCAAAACAAAGATAAGATTTTAAAAAATAAAAGCGTTCTAAGATTAGCCTTGTTTAGTGATTATGTTATTATTATAGGACGAACTTTGAAGGTTGTCTATAGGAGAATTATTCCCTAGTTCAGCATTTTACAATATACAAAGAAAAAATGAAATATTTTTTTTTCAAATGCCTGTATCAAGTCAGGACCATTGAGATTTCTGTTTGTATTTTTTTTTTCTGCTTGCAAGTGACGTTTTGACACTGATCAAATTTGGTACTGTGGATTCACTTAACTCGTGGGTATCAATTTTCGTGTTTTACTCAAAATAGACATTTTTGTTAAATTCTTAATTTTGTGGATTCTTAATGCTGCTTAAAGAAATCAATCTACAAATAACATTTCATTGGATTCTTATTTTCGTGGTTGACTTTTACCCGCCAAAATTATAAATATTGGTACCCCACAAATAATAATGAAACCACAGTATTTAAGATGTACAGTAAAATTTTAAAACTGAACAAAAGATTAATGAAATGTGGGTAAAACTTATTGAATATCATGAACTTTTTATATCTGTATTATACAATGAGATATATTTGTACTTACGGTGTTCCAGCGACCAGATCAAACTGTTGTGAAGTCTGGCTTCCTGATTTCCAGTAGTTTGCAGAATAACTTGGACATGTTGCAATTTCAGTCTGGAAGTATGTGTCAAAATATTTGAGATAATAAATACATGGACCATTTAGCTGAGCATGCTTGCATATAACCCAACAATCTTTTTATGTTAATTCTTTTTTCTATAATTCATGCTGAATCTTGATTACTTTTTTTAAAGCATAATAAGTTCAAATTAAAATTCTGCAAACAGTCATCAGTTTTAAAAATTGACCAAATGACATTGTTTTCTGTCTTGCATTAAGCTTTGACAAGAATTTCTTGCTTATGACAGGTCTATATAAAATTTGCCCAGGTTTTAAGGGGGGCCAAGTATTTCCCAAAATATTTAGTACTTCAGTGTGTATTAATAAATATATACATTGTATTGGGACAAGTGTCCTTTTAAAACAGCATTTAACTTCAAAACTTACTAAACCAGATGGTGGACCAGTGGCGCTAAAACTCAAAGCGGCAAAATCATCAGCCTTAATCTGGAACATGTATTTGCCAGTGATACTGGGCACAAACCAGCCTGTCAGTCTGTTAACACTATTGGCGTATTTGTCTTCCGAGAAAGAGCCGCTGTCGATGATGGAAGAGTTGTAATCAGAGGCTGAGGTGCTAAGGGATAAGATGTTAGCTCTGTTGGCAAAAGTTCCCGGTGTTTGGTACCATTCTTCTCGTAGCCAACCTCTGTTACCTGTTAATTATAACCAGATAAATATGTAATGAAAACAGCTCCTACTCAAACTCTGAATAATTTCATTCTACATTCAAACCAGACTTTTTTTTTTAAACAGTTGAAAAATTTATTTGGCATATTTACAACGCATAGAAATTTATTTAAAACCAATTTAACTACAGGTTTGACTGTATTTTGGTCCTTTATTAATTAAACCAGTTTTTTTCTGACTGAATTGTTCAGTCATAAAAGGTTTGGTTTGGACAAGTTTTTCTATCTTTTAAATCTAATGTCTTTAAACTTATTTTTTGACTGACTGTAAAATTCATAATTAGTAAATTTTTCAAGATCCGAAAAAACATATGTAAACTACTTAAAACCTACTTATTTCCTTGCAAAAGAGTATATTTCTAATTTTAATATGATGCAGTTTTATCTTTATGTATAATTTTGGACAAAAATGAAATAATAAATATATGAATGAAAAATATATTTCTGGACTATATATTGAGGTCATGGAGTACCAATTACCAATCATTCCATGCTTAAGCATGGTGTACCAATTATCAATCCTTCCATGCTTAAGCATGGTGTACCAATTATCAATCCTTCCATGCTTAAGCATGGTGTACCAATTATCAATCCTTCCATGCTTAAGCATGGTGTACCAATTATCAATCCTTCCATGCTTAAGCATGGTGTACCAATTATCAATCCTTTAAGACTCAGCTCTCAGACAAACAGACTTTGTTCACATACCTGTATAAGTTGTCTGTGATGCTGGCTGGGCAGGGGTAACACATGTTATCTCTCAGACAAACAGACTATGTTCACATACCTGTATAAGTTGTCTGTGATGCTGGCTGGGCAGGGGTAACACATGTAATTTCTGTATCTGTCACATTTAGAACTTTGCATTCTTCACCTAAAGATGTAGAAAATTATAAAAACATATTTTAGATAAAATTCTGAACTATCTTAAATTTTACATTGATGAAATGTAAGAATTATCTAAAAAATATAAATAATCTATTATAGCATATGTTTACAACAATTGTGATAATATAATTTGTTAAAATTCAGAAGACAAATTGCATTATTCTTTGTTAATGGTAAGATACAAGAAGATGATAAGCAATTCTCTCTTTTCCTTTGATGAAACTTTGACCAATAATTACATTAAACAAAAGGCATAAATTTGGTACAATATACATCTCCTTTAGATACAAACCGAATATATACAAATCTCATACAAACCTCCAATGCTGACGGTAGCAGGAGCATCAGTTTGGTCAAAGTTTTCTCCAGTGATGGTCAGAACAGTTCCTCCAGCAACACTCCCAGCAGCAGGGGAGATAGATTTAATTACTGAAAGATGAAAAAATTGTCAGTCAAAAATTAACAGATTTTGTTGAACAGGAAGTAGCTAAGCAACATACCTGAAATCAAATCCCACTGCTGATGCTGCATACCAAATATCAATAGGCTGTGATTAGTAGTTGCTGAGAAAACAGTTATGAAAATAATTGAAATCAATGTGAATACATTAATTTTAATAAAATGATGGGTGTATTGCCCGCAGGAAACATTTTTTCATGAAATATCTTTTAAAAAAATCACTTTAAAATGATGTGAAATTTTTTAATCTAAAATTTGAGATATCTTGTTGACTGCATCAGTATATTTACCTGCATATGTTTGGAACATGCCAATTTTCTTGTTGGAGTTTAATTTCAGAACTGTTATATCAGGCTTAGATCTAGACACAAAAAGAAAAATCTGATAAAGAACAAACATTCTACAGCAGTTTTAACAAATACATGTACATCTTAAGTTATCACACTGAAACAAAATTGTTTAAACAATTTGAACCTGCAGCTGACAATTCTTGATACGTTTTTCTATAATTATTAGTTAAAATCACTCAAAATGGCTGGATTGTGCTTTAAACAGGAAGTAGGTGAGCAACATACCTGAAATCCAAGTCCACAGCATGGGACCCCATGTTGATGTTGCTTACCAAATATCAACAGGCTGCAATTAATATGTTAACTTGTTGTATTGTTAGTTGACTTACATGACTTAAACTGGACTTAATCTGTTATGTTCATGATGTTAAATTTGGATATACGCTACTGTTTTTTAGTTTATATTTGCAAAGAACTGCAATCTACCCCAATGTTTAGCCAAGCCAATCATGTTTCGACAGTATTAATACCAATATCTAGTTTTTTTTTCTACCTACCTTCCAAATTCATTCTCCACAATAAAACTGAAGTTCTGGTTTCCAACATATCTGCCACTCATCTTACACTTAAAACATCCTTTCAGATTTAGTGTATCTGGATTATCTAGCCACATTCCATAACTTAATAAATAAAAAAATCAATCATTTAATTAATTCACAAATGTATTAAGGCCACAATATCCAAAAAAACCTTGATTCTCATCAAATACTGCCACTATTTTTAAGCCGCATAGTTATTATTTTTTAGAAAATTTTAGGCAAGTTATGTCCATTTTTGGACAATTTCCTTCAAAATGACAGAAAATTTTATATAAATGGATAAAAAATAGAAAATAAAATCTATAAGGATTTTTTTATTATGGCCTAAACTTCATTATATTCCATAATCAAAGACAATACAAGTAATATTCATTTAGACAACTTTTTTTACTATGATATCAAATACTTTCAAGAAAGGCAAAGAACTTAAAAATGTATCTTTAAGTTAAGAATATTATATAATTTGTTACATTGATCAAATAAAATTTTGGGTTTATTTTTTTCATTTTGTGTGTGTGTGTGGCAGTTTCATTTATCTTATGTTCTAAAATAAATTGATTTTGGTACTGTGGATTCATTTATTTTCTTGGGTACCAATTTTCATGGCTTGGTGAAAAAGGATCAGTTTATGAATGTGTAAATTCATGGTCCTCAAGGGTGCAACATTCAGATCAATGTTAGATTTACTTTTATGGGGTATCAATTGTCTCATGGGGCAAAGCTACCCATAAAAACCATGAAAAAAAATTGATACCCCACAAATAATAATGAAACTACAGGATTTAAAATTTAGGGCTGTTCCAGAATTAAATGTGTGTGTGTGTGTGGGGGGGGAGGGTCGGGAGGAACTTTTTTCTTTACCCCACCTTCCAGAAAAAAATAATTAACTTTTATATTTGTTTCTTCACAAAATATTTCTAAAACACCCACAACCCACCATATATGTAATAGAAGTTCCTCCTGATCCCCACCCCCACACGTTTAATTCTGGAACAGCCCTTAGTAAAGGTTGCCTAATTTTACAATTTTCCACCTTTTCATTAAGCAACTTACAAGTCATCGCCGTCTTTAAGTGCACATGACTGCCCAGTGTGTGATACTCTGAAAAAAAGATGAATTTATTTATTTGTATACAAAACAGATCAATGTTCAGGTATGTCTGAAGGTTTCAGACTGAACAGGAAAGTTATGAGTGTACTAAAAATATAACATGATCCTAATCTTCATGACATCTACCTGACTGCCTGACAGTAAATCTATTTTGTTAAGGCAGTTGTTTTTACATTACAGGACCAAAGACAGACAAAATTTGCAACAAAATAAAAACCAAAGAGAATAATATGTAGGTCCTCTAAAAATTTCTTAGGTTGGTTAAATCTTTTAAAATATCTTATCAAGGGACAGGCAGAAATTTTAAACTGTAACGATGAGTGTGATCTCTATTTTATTTAACACATTTCTTGGCCAATAACTGACGAAACAGGCTACGTCTTCAAGACTTGACAACTGAATGTTGATATGAACGTTACTGTAATAAATGTACTTCTGGTGAAATTGAAAATAAAATTCATTTTTTGATTAAATGTCATAAATATCACCAGCAAAGATTGACCTTATTTGAATTTATTGGAAAAGAAATTAATAACTTTACATACATGTATCTTAATGATGAACAAAAATTTAACTATTTACTTATTTCTGAAAAGACTAAAATTCTTAATGCAGTTGGAAAATTTACTAAAGACCATCTTTAACATGTTTACCATTGGTTAAATATAAAATGTGCGCTACATTGTTATGTTGTTTTATATTCTGTAATGTCTGTAAGATATTTATATGTATTACATGTAGCTCAATTATTATCTTTTCTCTTATATCTGTTTATTTGTTGCTCATGCTGCCCTTATGGGTCCTTGATTGGACAATATAATATGTTCTGTTCTGTTCTGTTGAGACTTAATAAGTTTCACACCGTAGCTTCTTTATAATCATGATAATAATACTGACCTGAGAAGTTTATTAGAAAGACCATTGTCACTCTTTTGAATGTTACTACCAAACCTTGTTGTAACAATACGTCCACAGACGGTAACCAGAGTTCCTAAAAGTACAAAATAAAACTGACTTAGAAAAATGTTGTTCGAAACTGACAAAACATATGCTTTTCAAGCTCCTCTATTTTGTATTATAAAAGTTTTAATTGGTCTTGAACATGTTTTTAACACATTTAACATAATATAATTATTTTTTCAAAATGTAGAGCCCCAAAAAGCATTACACATAAGTATACTGGGTAGCGAGTAGATAAAGAATTCAGCAAAGTTATCACTTTAAATCAGTATTTAATGGTGTTATAAATTACAGTATTTGCAATGGTTTGACTGATTCTTTCAGGCCAACAACACTCCCCTGTCTACACAAAATATACTGTTATTTATTAGCATTAACAAAAAAAAACCTGAAATAAAGTTTGTAAACATATTTTTGTAATTTGTTTTGCCTTTAGATGTTTAGTGTAAATAAACATAAATAATTTACTCAAAATGTGATCAATGTTATCTAGACTTTCTGGGGTGACCATATTTATTGCTGTGTTTCAAAGATTGTATGAAAGTTTCATGATAATCCATTGAGCATGTTGATAGGTTTAGGAGGAACTGCTGAGAAAGATTAAGGCTGTTCCATTAAAACATATGAGGTACCCAGGGAAGGCACTTTTTATAACTACCTATGGGGCGTGCTGTTTTTTTTCCACAACACTTGCATATACATGTAGTGCTTTTTAAAAATTTGATTCTATCCATGATTGGTTAAATTCAAAAGTGCCTTCCCTGGGTACCATATATGTTTAAATGGAACAGCCCTTAACTGGGGGTACCATGAGATGTAACAATAACAGACAAACATTCATGTACTGTTTATAACAGAAGGATGTACATTTTATCAATAGTACCCTACCTTTAAAACATATAAGTTAAGAGCAGAATGTGTCATAATAATGATGTCCTGTTCAACAAATAATTCTAAAAAGGTAGGTTCAATATTGATGATCTGACTTTAGAACAATACTTAATGACTTTATGCCAAAAAGGCAATCAGATTATATTTTGTACTTCTTTAATATCAACAGAATCTTTAACTTATTCTTTACATAACATAATTATGTGGCCCTTCTTCTATAACAGTGCATTAAAAGGAACTTTATCAAGTAAACAATGTTATTTACACCTTATATTAACATATAGACACAGTTCTACTTATTACAAATTTTAAATGGCAATTTTGTTCTTTTGTTAGCTATTTTTATGAAGATTTTATAATCCAGTTTGCCAGTTTACACAATTTAAATGGTAATAAATTAATAATTAAAAGGTCAAATAACAATTGTGACTGATTATAAGATTATTCACTTAAAACATGTAAAAAGAATAATAAAAATGTTAAGGTTCTTCTTAATGAAAAATGGCTGCCATGCATTGTCAATACTAAACTTTCAAAAAATATGCAGATTGAGCAACAAAATGAAAATGATGTTTTTTGTTCAAAACCTGTCTAATTAGATTTAACTTACCAATACCCAGAGCAAGCTAGTATTTTAAATCCCACAATGAGTCTTTATTTAATTTTATTTACATAAACATATAAGGTGCATCTGATTACCATCCTACTATTCGAGCACACCCTTACAAATATTTAATATTTTACCTTTAAAAACAGTTTTTATATCTAATTATTTCTAGCTTGCTTTAGATAAGATTGTAAAACATAATATTTATTTCATCTAGGTCACATGCTTTTTAATTTGCATGTAAACAGAAAATTATTAAGGCAAATAAATTGTAATATCAAAATGAACATGGATGTACAATTGCACAGAAGTTTAAGACATCTGTAGATTTGTATTTTAAACAATTTTAGTGTTCTCCCAAAGTCCTTAAAGAATCCTGACAATTTTTCAGATGCTATCTGTTCAAAACGTGATGTTACCAGAAATTATGTTTAATATATTCAATAAAGAATACAGTCTTTGCAAAAGTTGAAAATTCTTGCCTGACCAATAACAAAAGGTCTGCAGGACCAACTGAACATTTTATTTGTTAATTTGACCAAATTCACTGGACCAAAGGCTCATTTATAAATTTTTCACCGGGCTGGTCCGGCACATTTCATGAAGACTGAGGAATATGATGCTATAATTTCAAATCAGAAGATGCCCTTTTTAAAACTGACTACTCGTATACCAAGATGCATTAAAAAAAATTCTGGGGAGAACACTGTTAAAAATGTGATAACTAAATAAGAATATGTTCAAATCAAATCAAGTCGGATCTTTTATAATATAAAAGTCTTAAATACAAACCTGGTGGTCCAGACCGTGGTTTGATACTTGATATTGTAGGCGTGTTGTAGTATCGTGTCTGTAAAAAGGAAATAAATTTTTTAACAGTATATTACATACACTAGTAGACCTAAATCCTAAAAATCCGCAAAAAAGTCATGCTTTTCCGGAAAATCCTTACTTTCCGCAAATAAATCTTAAAAATATGGATTTTCATAACAATTCTCGTATTTTTATAGCTTTCCCGTGTTGTAGAGACTTTTTCGTATTTTTGGAAAAACCATCCGGAAATTTGACATTTGACACAGTAGTCTGTGTATTGTGGATTACACGAATTTCGGAAAGTAGACAAATTGTCCATTCATGCCATTGGTCTGTGTATTGTGGATTACAATCATCACGTGACTATCGTCAATCCTGCCTTTCATTAATGTTAGTATGTATGTTTGGAGGGATTGAATAAATTAAATAAAAATCATTTCAAATTAATCTGTTTGTTGTTAATACATACATGACATGATAGATACGTGTCATAATGCTTTGTTTTTTTTTATTATTTTGTTGTAATTGTGTTAGAAGAGTCTTAGAAGAATAGATAGACTGAGCTTTGCGGTCTAGTAGGTGTAAATGTCTATATATATATTCATACTTTAAAAAATAACTGTCCTGTTTATTTATTATCACTATGTATGCAGGCAGGATTTCCATAACAGTCCTCGTATTTTCATAGCTTTCCTTTGTTGTGGAGACTGGTGTTTTGGGAAAGGGAATTGTTTATTACCGCTGGGTTTTAGTAAAGCTTGTCGTATTTTAATTATTTCTAATGAATTATGTTTTTATTATTGAATATGTAAGGCTAGAAGAACTAGCCGTTATAGCAGATGATACGAAGATTGGAGGAGGATATTTGCCTGCGGCCGGTTCCGTAGGCATCTTCAACTATTAGTAAAATATCGGCAATGTTTCATTAAAGCACAATAATACGAACAGTCTGACAACTTAAGTTTCAACACCACCCTGTGAACGATAAAGACCTCTTTGTAGAGTTCGATAAGATTAGGCTCAAAGGGGGTCGCTACAAAGGCCACACGCGCAAACTGCACGGCTGGAGAGGTTAAATAGTAGCATTAAGCTAGCTTCCCTATCCAGGGTAAATAAATATGTTTAAATGAAATGGATGCAAATTTAATCATACAGGGATCTATAAGGTAGTGTAAGTTTATTCGAAGTGTCCACTTATTCCATATTCTTTCGTTTTTAATTGTAATAGTCCCAGAGTATGTTTAATAGTATGTGTTCGTTTTCAAAGGGACTGTAGCTATACCACTGCCTCCCCAAGTGTACGGGTAACGATATGAGACAACTTCTTATTTAGTTGGTAGCGGCGATACCCGTGTCCTATATAAGATTCCTGAATGTATATTTTTGTTATAAATCTTTTTTTATAAAGAATACTTTGAAGAAGACGTCTGATATATCAGTATTGTACATTTTAAAGTATAAAATACCCGGTACATGTGCTATGATCCGACGACACGAAAGAAAAGTTAGGCGACAATTTGTTTTTATCCTTAATCTAGGTTTATTTTATTTGATCTGGTGTAACTAATTAGCTAAAAAGTCCAGCAAAACCTCTTAAAAGGGTATGCAAAAAACTTGTCAAAAAGAAAGAAAGAAAATCGGTAATAAAAGGTAGAATGATTTGACCATTTCCATCACAACTGTATTGGAAGTAGATCGAGTACCATGGCTAATTGTTTAATTGTTTGCTGTTTCCGTGGCTATTTAACCCAACTACACGTAAGCATCCACATGTAAAATATCGCTTGTCGTCAACGCTAAAAATCTGACCCCTCCTCCTTTCTGAAAAAAACTTGTATGAAAATGACAGTATATATGGTTGTCTATTTTCTCAATGTCAACTCTCTGCGGGGAAAGGGTAGCTGTTTTTCATATTTCAGCGTTAACAATAGTCTGTAGTTATATAATACCCTGAGGGTTGATGCATCAGAGAAAAGCCAATTTAGACTATATGACAGTGAAATACAAAGATCTTTATCTACTAGCATAAGTATCTAAAACTTGTGATCGTGCATATAAAATTATTAGTAATGAGTGTCCTTCTTTAAGGGTGAGGCACTGTCCAATCCAACATATGTTTGCCTTTATAACTGGACGGTTGAAGCGTTCCGTTCCGTCCCGTCTTTCTCCGGATTGTTTTTTTTTCTCTTAGACATTAGAGTTTAATAGTATGTTATTACCTTCATTAATGATGCTTTTAGAGCTTCGTTAGCCGATTATATACTTTTTATGAAGCTTTTATACCAGTTGATTTTTATGGGGGGGGGGGGGGTAGCTATGGATATTTTTTTTCGTCCTGCCTTTCTATTTTTCAGAAAAATTGGAGTCTGGATTTTTTTATACGTCATCGGGGTATTCTGCTTAAAGGAGGGGATGGGAAATATGAAATACAGCGGGTGCTTTACCTTACGGCCAGGCGACCATTTGATTTTTATGGGGAAAAAGGGAATGGGGCTATAAGGATGTTTATAGCATCCTGCCTTTTTATTTTCGCAAATAGGAGCCTGGATTTCTTTTTTTATTGACCATATTTTTCAGTCAAAACTACATCCTGCCGTTTTAGTTTTGATTTTTGGTATCCCGTCTTTTTACTTCTATTAAATTTCACCATATCTCGGCAAAACCGAAATTATTCAGGCAAGGCAATATACCTGAAAATAATTTTGTATACGGCGATCACAATTTCAAACATTTATTTTATAGAGGAAATCTCTTTTAAACAAATGCAGAAATATGGACCCAATCTTTAGATCTTGTCACATGCGCATTACATCGCGATTCTCAATTCTCCTAATTGTTCCCCATAAAATTTACCTGTGTATTGTCGCGTGTAACTGTGTTGATGTGTGCTACCTGTCGGCCATTTAAGGTTCATCTGTACCTTTCTTAAAAACATGGCGTTATTTTTAATCTATTTTCAGTATATGCACAGCCAAAACTACACATAAATTTGAAATATAAAGTGTAGCTGGACCTAGATATTAAAAATTCTTACCTTTTCTCTATGAAGTCTTCCCGAAAAAATCCTTTATTTTAGAGATCTCTTTTTTCTCCGCTTTTAAAAACACCCGATTTAAGGCTAATATCACTTTCACCCTTTCTTAAGGCCTCAAATTTCATGCAACTTTCAATAAGGGATTTAACTAAAAGTGTTCACCTCGTTTCATGTAAGAGGCACAATAGGGATAGTTGGTCCTTTTTCAATTTAAAATCTGAACAGGAAAAAAAAGAGATCTTTATTTTTAAGGAACTTAAAATGAAAAATTGATAGAAATTGAATCAGAAATTACCATATCTAGGTCCAGCTATGCTTTATTTTATTATTTTATTTGTAGTTTTTGTTCTGCATATACTAAAAAATAGGTAGAAAATTTCGCTATTTTTAACGAAAGGTACAGATGAACCTTAAAATACACAAAGTATCCATCAGTTGAGGATGAAGCGATTGATCAAAAACAAAAATAAAATAGTAACAAAGTTTACTTAATGATTTGTAAATGTTTTGTTCAGGTATGTACACAGTGAATTTTACAATCTTTGATCAACTGTCAACCTATTATTTGTAAAATTGTAGTTGGTGAAGAAGTGTGTAAAATCGTCATCAATTTTTGTACCTGTTGACTGCATGTGCTTGGAATATGTCAATTATTCAGGCCTACCGTGATAATTGAGCTGCAACATACGAGGAAATCAAATCAACTGCATGGACACGGCAAATGCATGAGAAATCCACTCATCTCAGTCAACTTATGGAGAAGGGGGTCCGGGGGTCGGAATTTAAATTTTCATGATGATTTTAGCAAAATTGGCCTGTAACCCCCCCCCCCCCCCTTGATCCACAGTAGACAGTATGTGGAACCCCTTCCGTATCTACCCCAGAGATGCGACACTGACCATTTAATTTTCGGGGGGGGGGGGGGCTTGGATATTACCTTTTTCCTGGATTTTTTTTGTTTGCTTTTCGTGCTATTTGTTTTGCAACTGCCAAGATTAGCCAGATTTTTTTTTTACATTCTACATTACATTTTTTTTCTACGAAATCCAGAGCCAGGATTTTTTTTTAAAGTCATCCCTTCCCCACTATCACAGTATATAGTCCGACTATTTTAATCAGGTCTTCATACATAGCATAACTTTATCACATAAAACAGACTTGACCAAAAAACTTTAACATTGTGGACGCCGTCCGAAACACCATACCTAAGTCTCGCTTTTCGCGACTTTCATCGCAGGCGAGACAAAAAATTGTAAACTTTGCTGCATGCTAAACGATGGTGCAAACAATTATGCCGTCTTGGAAGCCTTTTACAATTTTTGACGTTTGGCATCTCTGGGGATCTTTAAAAAAGTCCAAATGACAAAAAAAAACAAACAGAAAGACGTCATGATTATCTGGTTTAGCTAAACGAGGTTCATTCGGGAAATCTTATACATGCACCCAAGACATATAGACTGGTCAGCTTGCACAAGACCATGCGGAAGAAAAATAATCGTGATATAACAACAACCAAAAAATAAAATAAAATAAAATTAAGAAACACTGACAGCACATATATTATTCACTGCATGGCCTACTGTTGCTGGGTCCAACGATCATCGTGTCCATGCGGGTTTTGAGATGCATGTTGGTCTGTCATGTCTTTATATATTTTAATATTTGCAATTGCAAGGAATATGATATGAAATGATAAATATATTACATAGTAAGAAGCAATGGGGTACCAAAGGGGCATCCGAATATCAAAAGTCCGAAATTTCGAAGAGAACCAGAGAACGAAAACGACGAATTAAGACCACACAGAGAAACAACATAAAATTACAAAACAGAAATAGCTGAATGACAACTGCTAACACAAACTCAAGTTGTAACTAGAGTGAACTCAGAGCAGTTCATGCCTGCTATTGCACACCCATCGTGTCGCCAATTGTCCATTCAGTAAGTCAAATCCGGCGAAGAAAGAAAATGCAACAAAGCCCTATGACAATCCAACATCTGCACTCATCTGTGAGATAGAAATCCCGTATTTATCTATGAGCTCATGATGTCTCCTGTAATATCACTTAAGCGAAGACAACAACCGAGGAGCAACATAACCTTGTGTCAAAAATTTCTAAGGAAATAGATGTAATTTCCACAAGCTCTTGTATAGATTAGAACAAGGCGTCGCCACAGAATATTTTTTTCATTATTGGCATGATTTTACATGGCAGAAATTCTTCTTCAGAATATTTTTTTCTAACCCTCTGCTCTCAAAGTATTTTTTTATCAAAAATAATTTTCAGAATATTTTTTTAGAAAAAAAAAAACCAAGTCCCTACTTCAAGTTAAATGGTCGGTCCCTAAGTTAATTAATACTATTAAACTAATCATATAAAACAGATTTATTAGATCCCATCTAGGGCCCATAAGTGCATGATTTCAAAATGCAATTGATTCATAAAGTGACATATGTCGCGTACACTTATTCCACATCTTATTATTTTCTATACATATAATGTCGTGCAGCGACGTCCAACCATTTAAATAGACAGGTATGACACTATTTATATTCTTAGTCGTCCAGCTCATCGTCATGCCATCGCCTGTGTTGAACACTGCAGGTATCGCTCTATCGTTGCCCCACTGTACTGAGCAGAAATATTGAGTACAATACTAGTATTCAACTAGGGTAGTCCTTTAATCTGTATATTGCCTATACCATGAATACAGGTGTTCGAAAGTTCATGTTTATTGTAAAATTCAATTAACAATATTATTTTGACAATAAACAACAGCTAATTAATATGCATGCACAGGTAGAAAATCCTTGTAAAAAGAAGCAAAGATGTACTGATGGGGCATTCCAAACTCAAAAGTTCAAAAGACCAAATTATAGGCGAAAGGTTACCAGCAAACACAAAATAAACCAGCAGCACAAAACGTGCATAAAAACAAAAAAAAAGTAAAAAAGAAAACGGTCCGACAAGTTCAAGACGTCGGTACGAGATTGAACTCCGATCACGGCTTCGAAAGAATACGCAGCTCCTGTCCATTGCAACGCGCCCGTCGCGTTGATAGTGGTCAGCGTGTCAAATTCAGTAAAGAAGTACAATTCAAAGAATACTTCGAACATATTTAGATAAATAAACACATAAATCCCGATACTATATGCGTTTTTCGTATAGTTTCTTTCGTATAAATCTTGAATTGGAAAAAGAGTTTAAATAAAATCTTATTCTTTCGATCCCAAGTTTACTGTTACATCTTTTTCCGTTACTAGTATATCTAGAACATACACGCTATGTTTTATTTTCATATGCAATTTTCCGTAGATACAAATTTCCGTGAAGCCTTTCTCAGAAACCGTACATTGGAATGATTTGAAACTATACAGGATGGTTCAGTATGACAAACTATACTCCCTAGCGACTTTCAAAACCTGTTGGACTTCAACTTTCTGTTTAGGGGAAGCGGGGGCATCCCTGTCCCAGGGAAACATTCTTTCTTTATTGTTAAAACTAAAGGAAAAAGAAAGGCCACAAAACTATTTCTTTATTCATGTACAAAGTGGAATTATGTTAGCTGTTCTAACTTCTACGGAATTGTCTGTGTCTAAAAAGTACCTGACTTTTAGTATTGTAAAAAGTATAATTGTTTATGATACAACTTAATAAATATTTAACCAACGTCACATACATCTAAAACAACGCAGTCTTCAAACCAGTATGCCCCACAAATATTGCACAAAAAGGAGTATATAAAAGATAACAAACTTTCGGCGTCCTGATTAGACAAATCTGCCACCGTAAACTCATAGTTGGGGTGGGGTTGACTTGAACATGAAAATACAAGGGGTTTCATTTCTTCTTCAAATTATCCACAAATTATCTACAAATATTATTATACCGACGACTTGTATAAGGACCTGAAATCATTCATAATTTTATTTTATTGACATCAACCACGGACATCAACTTACCTATTTTGTGTCTTGTACATTTGCAATTTTACATAAATAAAATTTCTATAGGACTAAAGTCTTGTGATTCGTACATGCATTATATAATACAAATCTCCAGAAAGTTTAAAGTAAGAATATCAAATAAATTCAGAAATATTATATAGACCCAAACTCTCCACAGTTCTCACAGACGCGCCACTTCCCGTATATTTTAATAAATTGGAAGTTAATTCCAAAGAACGTAACCTTCTCTCTTTAGTCTTCATTGTGGATTAGAGAGCAATCATTTACTAGAATTTCTTAAAGAAATGTATTTTTAAACTCATTCTTTATTGTTTTAAAATAATAATTTTATTACTGAAAAAAAAAACACAAAAAACGGAACAATGGAAACAACAGAACAAACTTTTTGGGTGAATTCTGGGTAGCCTTAATATAAATAGTTCGGAAAAATAGTTGAAAACAGATTTTGTTCAATCTTGGTAGTACCATTTACTAAATCACAGATGATCCTCGGTACAACCTATTCGAAATTTACGATTGTCACGTGATGATTGTAATCCACAATACACAGACCAATGGCATGAATGGACAATTTGTCTACTTTCCGAAATTCGTGTAATCCACAATACACAGACTACTGTGTCAAATGTCAAATTTCCGGATGGTTTTTCCAAAAATACGAAAAAGTCTCTACAACACGGGAAAGCTATAAAAATACGAGAATTGTTATGAAAATCCATATTTTTAAGATTTATTTGCGGAAAGTAAGGATTTTCCGGAAAAGCATGACTTTTTTGCGGATTTTTAGGATTTAGGTCTACTAGTGATAAGCTTCATGTTCTTAAGATGGACAGAGACCACATTTAATTTTCCCTCTTTGTTCAATAAAAGAAAAATTCAATTTAAAAAAAATGCACCTGCTCAAACCAAATAATTTTAAACACACTTTCTTATCACCACAATTGCAAACAAATTTTCCTTTCACAGATACCAAACTTTTTTGACAGTTGAAAATTCTGGGGTCCTACAGGGGATAAAATCTGAGAGCTTCCGAAAAGCAAAACTCCCCCGTTTTTTGTGCATTAAAGAGCTACCTTTCCCAATTGAATTTGGATTTTTAAGGATTTCATTAAATTTCTTCATTACTGTGACATCAATTTGAGACCAAAATAAACCGGTTGATTTTGGTCTCAAATTAATGTCACAGTAATCAAGAAATTTTGTATCAAATTACTTTTTCTTTATCATGTTGATAATTCATTTCAAAGATGTTTTTTCAACAATTTTTTTTACAAAATTGCCAGAATACAGCCCGAATGAATAAAAATAATAATAGATTTGGGTGTTTTGGAAAGAGCAATTATCCATGAAAACAAAGTATAAAAGAAAAGGTGAGATAAATGATTTGATAAAAATAAAATGAAGAAAAGGGGATGTAGCTGCCAAATTGTAGCTCTTGAGGTTGCTTTTTTATGCAATCAAAGACAAAGATGAAAAAAGCAACCTCAAGAGCTACCTTTACGCAGTTAAGAGAGTGGTGAAATTAGTGTTACTCTGTTACCTTGTGATTTTTTCCAATGGGTCATTGACTCTTAACAAAATCAATTAAAACATTGATAGAGGGAAGCAGTGCCTGTGACTGAGCAGCAAAGCCATGCCAAAAAGAAGTAAAAACAGAGCTTATGTTATTTGTATATCTATGTAATCGACTATAAATAAAGCTTATTTGATTTGGCGCCTTTGACATTCCCTCCCTGGGCAGCCAGATTATTTTAAAATCGGACACTATTTTTCATGAAAAATTATTAATTTAACCCCAAAATCAATATAATTCTTTGCTGTTTTTGTGTAAAATCACTAAAATTGAATATTTTCAGATTAATCGATTATTGATTTCATAATCGATAAGAAGTTTCGGGTAGTTCGATTCACCGAAATCACCGGTATTTACCAAAATCCCCCCATAACTCACCGAAATCCCAATGTTTTGTGGAATAATACCCTCAAAATCAATAATATCATCATCGATTTGCCTTATAGAGATAGTTTTATACAAAAATAATGTATTTTAAAGTTTGTATTCATTTTTATTGGTGTGCCGTATATAGTCTATATTATTGCAATCCAATATGGCGTCCTATACAGGTAATATCATAGTGCTAAAACTAGTATACAGACCCGATAGCAATTATGTTGAGTACACATTTTAAACTTAGCAAAAATAAAACATTAAAATATAGAAATAATAGCGAATCTTTAATTATTAAAACTAAATTTTAGGTGGCCATTCTGCATTGAACAAGTTTGTGACTTACAAGATGAAAACATCTTGGCTGCATTACCCACCATTCATTCATTAATTTTTAGAATTATAAAGTTGATTTGCTAATATTAATATTTTAAAAAAAAAAAATGAATATATGATTTTTCAAATATATGATCAATGACATGGGTGGTCGTTATTGATAACTTTCACAATTGTTTAAAGTTTATTAAGTAAAATTAAAACTACTAAGATATCCTGCACAAGGCTCGGGCATATCTATATAGCAGTCCGCGTTTTCACAATTATTTAAAGTTTATTACGAAAAATTAAAACTACTAAGATATATCCTGCACAAGGCTCGGGCATATCTATAGCAGTCCGCGATTTCACAATTATTTAAAGTTTATAAGAAAAATTATACCTAATAAGATATCCTGCACAAGGCTCGGGCATATCTATATAGCAGTCCGCGATTTGACAATTATTTAGAGTTTATAAGAAAAATTAAAACTACTTAAATATCTTTCTAAAATATTAAGTAATTGTTTATCTATGCAAATTTAAAAAGCACGCAATACGACCGTAGCAACTTAAGTCCCCTTGAAGATTGTTGTTCTCTCGTTGATACGCCTCCTCCTCTGACCAATCTTCCGTCCATTTGTTCGTGAATTCAGTACGGTCATCCCGTCTGTGGATGTGACAGTCCTAGCATCTTTCGGTACAAAGCTTCTGAATCTACGGACAAGGCGCTGTCGTTCCTCGTGTGTTTGCTGGCCCATGCTGACTTCGATATAACAAAGTGTAAATGAGTATCGGCTACTCTATATTGTCCCATACTGACCAAACTACGCGTCAATTCAAAAGGATCTCGAGGTCAATCAGGGCAGAAAGTTTCGACTTCCACTGGAAAACTGAGAATTGTTGGGTATGCAGCCTGCATAAGATCCTTGGCGAAACCTGCAGCAGGATTCTTTAATGTGTGAGGAATACGGTGCACTATAGATAGCCTACATCCCAGTCAGGTTTCTAAGCGCTTTTTAGTGGACTTTTACGGACAAGACTTAGCGCTGCTGTGGGCTTATTTGCCAGTCGAAACTGAACGGATTTTTAACAACCATGAAGTTCTGTCCCTGGTGAGATTCGTAAAAGGGCCATTAATAGACGGGTGATGGTTATGCAAAAACGTTTCGAACGTTAGGCAAACAAAAATCTCTCAATCAACCACGTGTATTTAATGAATTATTAGCAATTGGGATTTTATTTAGCGTTTTATTTCATGATAAAAGTAAAAGCTTAACTCGTTTTCTTTTCATAACTTTTATCTAACAAAATTTAAATATTTTACTTTTTTAATATACCAACTTGGTAACTGGAGACTGACATTCTGAAAAAAAGCAACTAAGAACACAAAATGAGAACAGCGTCTTTAATTTATTGTGGAAATACTAATAATTGATTAAACATGCAATTTGCAAAAGATCTGATTAACGGTTTACAGCACGTGCCGTATAATCCGATCAACAGAAACGGGTGCCATAAATCGGTCATCGCTGGGTACGCGTGCCATTAATTAATCACAATCAATAACTAACAGGTTTTATGTATACGCATTCATTGACATTTACGAATTATTATGATGATTAAAAATTTAATATTTTAAAAACTGATTGAAATCTAAGATTTACGGAGAAAAAAATTCATAAACACAAATTTAATTTAAATAGAAAATAAAGAGATGTGGAATAAGTGTACGCGACACAGCCCACAATTAAACGGCAATTTAGAAAAACCACAATGGACAACCGCCAGCAGCCTTCAACGAGGCCATTTGGCACTGCTCGCGGTTATGCAATTGGCCCATGGTCTAAATAAGATGCATATAATTCAAATCCAGCCCTGAAATAGTCACAGATAGACCCCCTTCTTAAACAAGGAACAGAAAACATCAAAAAGACAAGTACAAACGAAAGCTTTGTCAAGGATTCCTGGCTTAGGACAGGCACATGTAATATGTGGCGGGGTTAAACTAGTTTTTTTGGGCCCAACCTTCCCCCTATCAATATTCCTAGACAAAGCACAAAAACTAAACACACAATAAAAATCAAATCGATCAAAGTCCAATTCTACTAGAGAGAACCTAAGACAAAAAACAAGAACAAACAAAAGGACGGTAAAGGAACTCTCTATAGAACACTCGCTATTACTGACAGCTAGCTGAGAATCATCAATCGACTGATGTAAAAAAATCAAACGTATCGATTTTAAATCCGACACAACACTTCAAGCAATAATGATTTAGTGAAGTGTCATCACACAAAACCGACACGCTTGATCGCTATAATGCTTAAAAATGACAATAGTAAAAACGTTTATGGAAGTTTTAAAGCGAGTATTAAGTTTTCAATATTTCTGCCAAAAAACACTAAATTCAAAGATTTAACCAAGATATTCATTTCATATCCTTTCCGTAATAAATTTTGAAGCCAATTTTTCATTTCTATTGGATTGCTTTTAAATTTGTGAGCTTTATAAAAAACATTACCATAAAATACAGGATGTGATATTCCTTTCACTATAAGAAAGTGACGTGTACAATTAAATTTTTCAATAAGAGATCGATACTTGTGGAAGAATTTAGAAAAAGATTTTACTAATTTGTGGTATCGATAACCTTGTTTTAATAATTTTTCAGTAATAAAACGGTTTTTATTATTAAAATCAGAAACACAACTGCAGATCCGAGCATATCTTACTAACTGTGAAATGTAAACCCCGTATGACGGCGCTAGTGGAACATCTCCTTCAAGAAAAGGAAAATTTATAATAGGGAAGGTAAAGTCGTCACGTTTATCATATACTTTGGTATGTAATTTTCCGTCAATAATACTTAAATCTAAATCTAAAAAAGGACATCTATCACCGGTGACGTTAGATTTGTTCAAGGTTAATTCAGAAGGATAGATATCTGTAATAAAATTAGAAAATGAAGGATTGTTGAGTGCAAGAATGTCATCTAAATATCTAAAAGTATAATTGAAAGTTTCGATTAGGTTCTGTTTGTTCGGGTCTTTTTGTAATTTAGCCATAAATTGTGATTCATAACAGTATAGGAAAAGGTCGGCTATAAGTGGCGCACAATTAGTACCCATAGGAATACCAATAATTTGGCGATAAATTTGTTTACCAAAACGTATGTAAATATTATCTAACAAATAATTTAGAGCAGTAATAGTTTCTGCATCAGTCCAGTTGATGTAACCCTTTTGAGTCTCGTTACTAAAAAATGATTTACTAAATGATTTTGAAACTCTAGAACAGATATAATCACTTTTAGATTTGTCAAAACACCATTTAACCAAATATTCAAATTTCTTTTTAATCAGATTATGTGGAAGGTTAGTATATAAAGTAGAAAAATCGTAACTATCAACGGTATGAAAAGTATTTTCAAAAGCACGAAGCTTGTCCAAAACATCAAGAGAATTTTTTACACTCCAAAAATAATTAATTCCACTGTTTTCGAATACCCTTTCACAGTATTGAATAATAAATTCCTTCATAGTAGTTAAAGTAAGTGATAGAACTTTAGAAATATGGGTTAAAGAACACTTACTTGAAGCAGAGATAAAACGAGATTTATATGGATTTTTGTGCAATTTAGGTATCCAGTACATAGTAGGTAATTTAAAGTATGTCGGGGCAACTCGAAGTGCTGTGGTCGCTATGATATGATCGTCAATGATACCTGATTCTGTCGAATGCACGGGAACGAAAGTGTTCGAATTTTTTATTTCGTGCATTAAAACCTCAAGGTAATACTTTCTTCATACCACAACGACATTGTTAGCTGCTTTGTCGGCGGGAACAAACACGTATCGCAAACCAAGTAAACGGATTTTTGACTTTATTCTATTAAGGGGATACGTTACTTTGGTCGACCATCTTACTTTTCAAAACAAATTTGCATAATGAATGGTAACACCATGACACATCGAAATATTCATTTGAAATAGGGGGTCATGGGTCGATTTTTCAAGTTATCTCACTTTGAAATCATCGTTTTTGGCGGGAAATTTATATAGAAGTAATGGGAAAAGATCAAATATTTTCATTTTTTTTTCTTCTCCATTGATTAAAACAAAATTTATTCATTACATTTTAGCCAAAAACTAACACAAGAAAGTCCAAATCTTTCTCTAAACGACGATATTTATTTTGTCATAGGTCATGGACCATCTTTTTTCAAGAATTTACATCAAAGATAGAAAACAGCGTTAAGTTCAACGCTGTTCAAGTAAAATTGACGTCGCGTTTCAAATCGAAAATGAACGTTTTTCTGTTTCACAGGTAAATTTATCGATAACGTCGTTTTTAACGTAACGTATCCCCTTAAGGTAAGTATTAGGCCTAAAATCTACAAATGAATTTTGAAATTGGCTAATTCTGAGTTGAACAATTGCCATAAATTTATTAATAAAACGGTCTAGAGATTTTGAGTCGGCCCCTTCTCTCCTGATCCAAGATTTGCAATAAGAGAGAAGGGAAGTTTTGATACAATTTAGGCAGGAATTCCAATTAATTTTAGTAGGTGGTCTAAACTTTGGTCCTTTTTTCAAGAAATTGATAACCTCTGAAATATCTGTTAAGCTAGTAAAGATTGTCATCAATATTTTTTTTAATAATATTTGTTTGCTATATAAAAACAAAATAATTAATAATAATATAGACAACAGACAATAGACAATATTTATTTGCATAAACACATTTACATTAAATGGTTATAGCACAAAAAATAAGCAAAACATTTTATAATTACAAATATATCAATATTAACATGGCATGACAGTGGTACTAATTTATTCATTAACATTTAATTGTGTTTTCTTATCTTCCAGCATTCTTGTAAAAAAATAATGAAAATTTTAATAATTGAATAGGAATTAATTGTTGTTAAGAAGTAATTTAATTTCTTTAATTGTTTGAGTATGAGGAAACGGATGTCCTAGTAGATTTTTAAGTTTTTCAATAAGGTTATTTCTTAGATTATTGTAGTGAGGACAAGTTGATAGAAAGTGGAACTCGTCTTCAATGTTTTTGTTATCACAAGAGAGACAAATGCGTTCACTTCTTTCAGAATTATTATATCTTCCTCTTTCTATAGCCAAGTTGTGGGAACTTAAACGCAATTTACAAAGGATAGATCTTTCACTCTTAGCTTTACAGAGGTCTAAATTAGCAGGGCGTTTAGTTGGTATAAAAATTTTATGAAAGAAAGAAAGTTTGCTACTAGCTTCTATAGAACTATTCATATTTTGTTTATATTGATCATTTATTCTTTGTTCTTTGTTCAATATATGAAAGTAAAAATGATGAGAGAAAAATATAAATATAACATGTATATATAACGGCATTTTATTTGTTATCCCACCACTCACCCCATTCTGGTACTAAATAAATCTGGAAAAATTTAACCATGAACGGTTTAGGACTTGGACACAGCTTTTTTGAACACCTCAGTAAACGACTTGAAGATCCAAGAAAACTACACCAATGGATAGATCCTACTAACTGCCAAGGACAAGTTAATGTACATTTTCACGGTTTCAGCGGCGGGTACGTTACCAAGTAGATTGTTGGTTTGTGAACTATTTATCCAGATTGTAATTGTACTTTATTTACATATTATATTACATTGTGTAGATACGTTACTCTTGTTGTTTATTATTATTAATATTATTTAAGAAAAGAAATAAAGTTAACTTTAATTGCTAGTTATTGATTCATGAGATTTTACGATGAAATAAAAAAAAATTGATACCATGTGGTTAAATCCAAATGGCAATCATGGAAATCTATATATACTTATTCTTTTTATATTGAGAAAAACTATTTTTTATTACTTTCTCGGAATATCGATACTCCTTTTAGCAAGACCATCACCTGTATAGGACGCCATATTGGAATGAATTTTACACATCACACAAATAAATTTGTATACAGACTTCAAAATACTTTTTCTCGCCTTAAAAAATATTGTTTTGAAGCAAATCGATGTTGATATACTCGATTTTAAGGGTATTATTCCACAAAACTAAGGATTTCGGTATTTTCTGAGGGGATTTCGATGTTTTCTAAGGGGATTTCGGTAAATACCGGGATTTCGGTGAATCGAACTACCGAGAAGTTTCGATTAGATTTTTCGATTAATCGGAACATCACTAGAATTAGAAACAAGCTAAAGTATATATGAATATTCAGTGACCCTATCTGGAATATTGTATTATATGAAGTTCGTGGTTTTATCTCAGATAATGTACCGTTTTGCTAGACCATAAGAGCACCAAAAGCAGTAATTTGTAACAGAGGCAAAAGATAAAAATTCGATGTTTATAATTGCCGCCATTTTGCACCATCAGCCGATGCTGAGAAGTAAAATATATGTTGATTGGTTGTAGCAAATTAAGTACTGATTGGCTGTCATAATTTACAAGCGCGGGAAAATTCAAACGCAAAAACTACTTTTAAAATAGACCAAAATAGTGAAGAATTAGTTTTTAAATAACGAAGAGATTTAAATACAACACAATAAATGTCAGTTTAAAATTAAAACAACTGTTAATAAGTAATAACTTTAAATGAGAGCATTTTCAAAATCTTCATCACTATTTTTTTTTTACTTCACGGATCATCCATGCAGTTTTTCCACCATATTACAATTTTAAAAAGGAAAAATTGATAACCCACATCCTCAATGAATTGTTCACCTGCATGCGGAATCCAAAGTAGATAACCAATTTCACTTTCTCGAAAAGGTCATTCGGTAGAAATGGATGCAATAAAAATGTAAACACTATATTCAGTGCTACTTGAATATGGCAAATCATGGGTCATTTCATAAAAGTTGGCGATAAAGGTTAGTTGTTTGATCAAATCTCATGACGCTTTCCACCAAATTAAAGGTGCTCCAATTATAAGTGGCCACTGTGAGAAAAAAAAAATGAAACAAAAGTTTATCTCCCGTGGTACTCGCACTTCTAGGTTTTATGAATCCGAACAAGAAGTGTGTGGGTGGGGGAGGGGGGGGGGGGGTAATAGACATGTATGGTTTATGTCTGTTCCAATTCTTCGAAAAAATAAGAACCAAATACATATGAAAGCATATATACATATTTACCACAAACTGGCATTTGGTAGCGTCAGATGAGCAATAGTTGCTGCTATCAACAGGAACATTGTCTACTTTGACCTTGACTGTGTACACGCCCTCTGGCATAGGCCTGTAAATAATACAGATGTTAAGATCAATTATGAACAATATTTTGAAATGTTAGAATTCTGTACGGAATAATATGGAGTTCAAGACAAGCAATTTTACTTCCTTGATAAAACCCTTTATCCCTCTCCCGGGATTCCTCTATCTCATATGACTGTCTTACAAGTAAGAAAACAGATTTTTTTCCCTGGCAATTTATATTACTTTTTGCAAGCGCAAACTAATTACAGCTTGTATATTTCACATACATCCTTGAGACAATCTTTGACAGGGATGATAACTTTTGAAAATTTAAAGTAACTTGAGTTTTTAACTTTTTCTGTGATGTTATCTCACGTGGTACCGGCACTTCTCGCTTTATGAATCCGAACAAAAAGTGTTTGTGTGTGTGTGTGGGGGGGGGGGGGGAGTTCAAAGACATGTATGATCTATGTTTGTTCCAATTCTTCGAATATCATTTACAATCCAAATAAAAACCAAATAAATATGGAAGCATAAAGTTTCAGGTTATATTCATTATGAAATTAAAACCTGAAAATCAGAAAGTTTGTTTGCCCCGTCTTTGATAATCTTGAACTATATACATGTTTATATATATATATATTAACTTACCTGGTGTTGCACGTGATGGTGACATTGGTGCACCCATCTGTATGGATATCGCACACATATGGGTGCGTTCCATAGACCAGCTCTACATAATTGCCGAGATGCGAGTTTCCAGCACCATAGTTAAATTGCGTTTTGGCAAATCCTGTAAATAGGAAACTTATTAATGATAAAAATAGTGTTTGATTCGCACGCGTTCTTGTTATTCTTTTTTTTCTGAATTGTGTGCTTTTCTTTGCTTTTACGTACATCTTCATGAGTCTGCAAATATTCATTTCAAAATCAGTCGCATTTTCGTTCACGAGTACATAACATAAGAACGTGTTTTGTACGTCAAGCCAATTTTCATTACTGATATAAAATTGAAAAAAAAAATCATGTTTTCTTCACTTAGTGATACACTTGTCATATTTCGAAATTTCTTCATTAAGATAAAAAGAAATGAATAAAAATTAAAGAAGAAATTAAATTTATTGAAATAAGGCCTTGAAACATACCAGTTCCATGGATTGTTATTCTTGTACCACCATTCAATGATCCATACTTTGGAGAAATGTGGGATACAGTCGTTGCTGAAATAAAAAAAAATATATATTGAAATACCGAAATGCTTATTCAAATAAAAAAAATAAATAAAAAAAACGGATATACAAAAACATGAAAAGGGTGCGGTGGTTGGTTTGGGAGGGGGTTGGTTCCCTCCCAGCTGGATTTTTTTTCTAAAATTGGACCCATTTTGGTGGATATTGATGAAATTCATAAGAGTTCTTCGTTATATTTTTTTTTCCAAAAAGGGGGGATGCGATCGCACCCAACGAAACCATGTCCAAAAAACCTTGAAAACAGGGTACATAGAATACAACAACCCTATAAAGAAACAAAAAACACAGCTAAACACAGCTTAAGTAGCACACACTCTCTATGAGCTTGACAAGAGCGGATTCAAGGATCCCGGAAGGAAAAGACATTAATATCTGTATTATGATAATAGAAAACCAACAATCGACGAGCACACGCATTAAGAATGTCATACAGTGTCTGAAAATAAGGAGGCACAAACTATTGGTAGAGGCGAGAAGACAAACATGAAACCAGTGATAAGACCCTTAAAGACAAGTATACCGGTAACACTCTCACAAGAACGAACGGGCCTTAGTCTTTGTGCATGTGCGAACATATTCTGTGAAAGTTATACATTTGACGTAGAAGAAGCAAAGAGGTATCAATGGGACATTCGAATGTCAAAAGTCCGAAAGAGCAAAGACAAAACCAGAGAACAACAAGAAGAAACAGACAACACAAAACAACAGAACCACAACACCAACAATGCGAAATCAAGTCGAAACGAAAATGAACTCGGGTGCTCCGGAAATGTGTGTAGTAATAAACTTGTAATAGCGGCAATTATTATCGATTGGAAACAAATAAAATTTTTGGCAAATAATTTTATTTTTACCACAGTAAAGTGCTGCTTCATTGCTATCTTAGACCCACCCATCTTGCCACTTTATTCCCTACTCTCTATTCCTGCTGATACAAATATTTTAATCGGTTTTAATCTGGGTTCCTCTCAGTTCAAAATATTTGGTAAGTTACGAAATGTATATGACATTTATCATAAAAAGTAATTAAAATAATTCAATTATTAAATATCCAAAATTTTTAATTAAATTCGATAAAATTAAATTTATAAGTCCACGATTGATTGATTTTTCCCCTTTTTCGTGATTCGCTATTGAAAATATCTAGAACGTACTTAAATATTATGATAAAACAGTTTTGGTCATTATTAAAGCATGACTTCAATAATGATAAAGTGGTTTTATGTTTTTTAACCATCACCCCAGGTCAACATATAAGAGTTACATCTTTTAACTAGTTTTAGTTTAAAGTGAAAAATAAAATGTTTGACGTACCAATTTCCTTTAATTTTTTTCCCCTATATATGTCTCAAATAATGACTTTAAAGATTTTTTTTTGTCAGGGACTATACAAAAATAATGTATGTAAGCAAACGTTGTCATTGTTAACATGGTTGTTAGCCTATAGGGTTAAAAGTTTATTGATGCTATTGTTTTTTCTCATCTAGTTATTTAAACATTTAGGTTCAAAAGACCAAACATCTTTTATCTATATGTCAAAAGTCACCAAACTAAAACATAAAAGATACAGTTAAGCATACATAGATATTTGTTCAGAATTTACAAAAATTCTACTCAAGTTACTCGAACTACTTTATGCAAATATATATTTATAAAGTGTATATATTTTGCAAGATCAAACAGTCAATAACGACAAGTCACCTCAAGTACCGAATGCAAATCAAATAAAAAAAACTTGCGAAACCCAAATAAGCCATAAAATGCAAATATGAAATATACATTGTATTCAAACAAGACAATAACATATTAACACAAAATCCAAATGAAATAGGCCACCCTTGATGCAAAATAAAACAAATAAACCAGCTAAATACATTTGCTTTAGCTTGTTCAATATCGAAATACAAAGATTACAGAAAGGTAAAATCTATGATAAATTAATGGAGGGTACATATATACAGAAAAGGCATGCTTCTGAAACAGGCAATTTATGTAAAAACTGCATGTTTTGTAAGTTCTTCAACTTAACATTACCTATTTGCTCTTCAGTGTTTCTTTGTCAGTTACTTCTCTTACTTTTACTAAGTGCATAACAAAACATTTGAAGTGTTTAAGTGACAAGACAGTTATTTAGTGGCATTAAAGATATTAGTTTTTAAAGCCATGATTTGCAATATAAGTGACATCAAGGCCCTACTTTTAGGCCATCAATACTCCATTAGTAATTGTTCGAGTTTATCATCTTAATTTTTATCTATTTTTTAACTTCATATGCACCCTTAATTGACATGGCCTTAAGATATTAACGATAGTAACTCATTATACAATATGACAATTACAAATGATATCAAAGTACCGACTTTTGTCTCAAGATCTTCCGTATATTTTTTTTGTGGTATAAAAACTAATTTAAAAGAAACAAGCACGCCTTTTAAAGAGATTGTTAATTTTCTTTCCATATCTTTTTAATAATGACGACGCAATTATGAACAAAATATCATTTTCAAATTTTAATACAATATTATAAACTGTTACATAACCACAAAGCGTCATTGTGTAATTTAGATTGACAAGTTGAGACCCTAAACTCTTTGTATCTTTTGAAATGGAATCTTTATGATTAATATTGAAGGTAATATATCATGCGGTAATTCCATGTTCGACTCATAATGGTTTTCGATCGAGACCAAAAAACTACAAATTCATGCAATAATCTCATGTTCGCCTCGTAATCGTTTTTGAGACCAACGAACTACAAGCCCATGAATAACAGGATTTCTGTGCTCATGGGAACAGCCATATAAGAAAAAATGTATTTTTTGTAAGAACCGTGTAACGAAAAACCAAAATGTACCATTTTAAGCGTTAGCTTTTTCTTTTCACGGGTCAGCTTACTTCATGTAGTTCATATGTGTAGTTTTGCAACCGGATGCAGGTTTAACATTCGTCATGACGAATGTTAAAAGTTAGATCATATTCAGAATATTTTATTTTACTCAGCTGCTGCTATTTTCCACCGAAAATCATTGTTCAGGAGTTGTTTCATGCACAATTCAGGGATGTTCCACATGCAGTCAAATGAGGACGAAATGGGGAAAGAGTGGGGGGGGGATCCCACAAGAAAATTACACTTTTTGAAGGAAAGGGGTGCTTCCAAAGTTTCAAGCCCCCATCCCCGGGCACCACACCTATTTAAACCTCAATTGGTTTTATTTCGATACGGTATTTGTAAGTATGAAGTGTATATGATTTTTGCGATTCATCGTAAACGTGAGCTTTTTACCATCAAGAATTAACCTATCAAACATTTATGTATAACGATGTCGTGTTTAGGTCAAAGCAAAGTAGTTCTAGACGATAAACTCCTGTGTTTTGTTCCACCCTAAGTAATGTTTACATCTGATCTTTATTGTATTTTAAAATTAAAGGTTATCGATATCATTTCTTTGTTCAAATGTTTTAATACTTCGAATATATTACTTAGTCAACAACTATTTAACTAAAGTCTTTAAAAAATCTATACTTTATATTGAAAAGATTGTTTTAACGTACTTTAAGTATACTTATATGTTTGGTTAAGTAAAGGTACCCCTTTTAAGATACAATGAGTTTCATTTTATAATCCTTCGGTGCAAAAATACTCAAGCTTTGGTATATTTCGTTTACAATGCACGTTTTGAAAGAAAAGCATTGAAATAATAAAGAGACTCACATCAAAAAGCTTCGATGGAAACGCGTAATATATTTACGAAGACAATTTTGAAAAAAAAAATTCTCTATTCACAAAGAATCATTTTGTAGCACCGATATGCAAGGTTACAAATTATAACGGTCGATGACATAGATCTTGAAGAATTGCTCGAACAAACTAAATTATGTCACCAGAAAATAATCAGATTCTAATTGAGAGATTAATATATTTACATGTTTTGAAATTTATACTAGATTTAGAATAGGCATAACAATATTATTTTACACTGGTCGATAAATGGTTCTTTATTTACTATTTGTAACGATACTTTACATCAGTTTATAGGAGGAGTTTCTTTTCGTCTGATTTTTTTCTCTAGAATTTCTCATGTCTACAATCCTCTCTTCTATGTAAATTGAATTTTAATTTTGCGCTTGACAAGGAGGACTGGTTAGGCGGGTCTTAAACCCACCCCTTCTAAACCCAATTGAGGATTTAAGATTTGCCACTTGTTAATAGTGAGGTTGTGTCGTGCACACTTATACCACGTCTCATTATCGTCCCGTTTTCCTCCTCTTGAATCAGTGCTTCTCACAACTATAGGTCTTTATTGTACTTGTTGCTTTTTGTGATGAACCCCGCGCAGCTTCCCGACCACCGTCATTGTTTTGTTTTTAAATTTTTGGATTTTTTTTCTATGATGCCATAAAAAAGTCTTCAATTCGTTGACAATATGTTCTATATCAATAGGTGGATTTTGCAACATGCTAAGTGCGAAGTTTCTGATAATGTTTAATGAACATTTAAATTTTTTTAATAAAAATCCGCAACTGTTTTATACTAAAGAAAACTCAAGACTGCTAATATATTTTTTAATCGTAATCTTCTTTTCGTTATAGCTTAGATTTTTCAAAATTCTTGTATGTATCCACCGATATTTGTTTAGCTGAAATGTAAATTTGGATTGAATTAATCATAAATCAAGAGACTGAAAGAAAAAATAAGCTATAAAACATAATATTTATGTTTGGAATTAAGATTTAAATGATAATAAATATTTTAACTATAACCTTTGTAAAAGAACTACATAAAAGATCTAATGAAAATTACATGTAATGTTAAATGGAGAAATGGTATGAAATAAGCTTTTTGCTTCGTTAATTTACACCTGGCATTTGACCTTGGCACCACATTGGCCTAATTTACGAACACCTTATGCTAATGTTCTAGTTGCTTCTGACTGAAATATTGTATTTATGTTCATCTCATGTCGATAATCTAAAAAGCCTTGCATTCTATAAACTAGTAACTGTCTAAATCTCAGCTATATCGCGTTGTAAGGACGCAAAACACTAACTCACTCACGCGCATCTCAGGTCTTGAAAAATATTGAGATAATAGTTATTGATATGGCATTTGCATTACAAAGACTTGAAGTCATACTGTAAAACACAACACACGTTCCAGTTTGCAGCTGTACCCTACCATATCCATTATCTATCTTGAAAAATATTGCTCTGCATCCAGAAATTTCGAAAAGGCTGAGAGTGGGTTGGGGTTGGGGCTAATGCTATCTGCGAAACCGCAAATAGTTATGGTAAAGCCATTGCATCACTTAGGCTGGTTTGTCTTGCTGTTTGTTTAACCTGGGATCTTCATATCTTCATATTTCTATTTTTATATACGTCGACCGAAAGCCAAGGCCGCTTAGGATATTGACCAGAATGCCAGGTTAGCTGTTTGTTGTATTTTTTTTTACTGTTCTTTTAATTTGTTTGTTTGTTGCTTTTTTATTTGTTTGTTGCTGCTTTTCCATTTGTTTGTTGCTTATGATAGCTTTGTCTGTTATCTAAGATTTTCAAATTCAAATGCATCGTTGGTGTTTGTCTATTTCCTCCAATACACCATAAAATGACATAAGACAACTAATTTAAATTTTTAAAAACTGTTCAAATGTTGCATTTTAAAAAGACATATTGTTTAATTTCAAGCTGACTTGATAGAACTTATTAAACTTTTGGCAGGTCAAATGTTTCCTAAGGTGACTTTATAGAACGTCGAATTCGAGCCATGCTTGTGGTATACTACATTAAAAGGTGTATCTGTGTCAAATTAATATTGCTTCACAGAAAGAATATAATACAAATCTATTACAATTATAATGTGCATTTAATATTTTTTGATATTATAACAACTGAATGGAACTAGATATGTAAAGTGCCAATTTTTTGTTTTGAATCTCGTTAATATAACAATAAAAGGTCTACTCATGCCAATGGCCTGTCAAGTTGTTTGCTTCATTTGAGCTTCTAAGTTTGGCGAACGTGAGCTGAATCAGAATAAGTTTAAGGCTTAACTCACGTTGCATAAAATGTGGAAACATTATTTGACAAATTTCAAAATTATAATAAATCGATGAACTAGTAGTTTTTTGTGTGTGAACATTTTGTTGTAATTCTTAAAAAAATATTGACTTTTAATCCCATTAATAGATGATTCCATTGTACTGTGAGCAATTGATAATAAAACAATCTGAAATTTTCAGTGGTACCAAATTTTCATTTGACTTCGATGGGAGCACGATCGTTACACTTTGGTATGACCTGTTTTTAAAGGGATTTTATTTAAAAAAGTACCAGCCTCAGACTGTGGCCCGAGAGCGTTAGAAAACAAAATGGAAGCCGCATTTATTAGCTTGATCATGGCATTCGAAAATATCATGCCTTTCATGTAATCTGTGAAATAGACAATTGCCATATCTCCCTTTTACATTAAAATGTTAATGACACATAATTCATGAAAAAAATCTATAAACAGCAAGCAGCCTTCAAGATTGGACAATTATCAGTGTTGCTCGCTATTGATCTTCTTGCAATAGGTTCCCAGTAAATGTTAAAAAAATAATTTTGAAACAATCAGAGAGAGATCTCACTGTGAACATTAACATGAAGTTTAGACTATTACTGCACAAGATAATTTTTATTGTGGTTGGGCTAATAACCATGATTATTTGATTCCAGACAATGTTTTCATGCAGACCGAATACTCTGCGCATGTGTTAAAAGTGGTATTCTGATCCAGAATGCGCGCCCATTTATTTCATATCCATTAAACTAACATGGCATTTTAGAGGGTCGTTTCCAATACATGGAACAAATTAAAGTATCAAAACAATACATAAAGAATCTAACAAACCAAACAAAGACTGGTTATTTTTTTATGCCGACGTATCGCAAAACTCACGTTGAAATCAACGTGCGGCTTTGTCAATTGTAATCAGACTTTAGGTGCATGATCAATCAGTAAACTTCAAAAGAGTTCAATAGATTTAATCCTTTTAATATCGATTTCTATTAAATAAAATAAGTAAACTTTGAATTTGTCAAGTCATTGTTTCATAAACTTGCAGCCCTGAACAATGCGCAAACAACGCTGGTTTGACAACCAACGGAAAAGCGAAGTTCTGGGTGACGATTTTACTACACCGATGCGCATGTGTGTAATGCGTTGTGCAATGTGCAATTGTTATATCGTTTAGTAAAAACGAAACCCTGTTTATCAAAGATTAGTAAGAAATAAAGGAACTAGATATAAAGCTTTATTCTACTAGATGGAAATCCACCTTAGGGTAAATAACTCAATTATCGAACTTGGGAGGATCAATCAACCAAGAGAAAGACAAACCAAGGAAAACATACCGGAAAAATGTGAGATCGCAATGGTCCCGACTTTGTACAGACATTTTATAAGAAATGGAAGGTTAGACCTGGTTTTCTGCCACCAAAGCTCCCTCCTCCAATGCAATCGTAGGGTCCGGTAGTATAACAAAAACACAAACACAGAAAGTAGATTAAAATGCATGCAAACACAAACGGCACTACATGAGTGCCTCTGGGTAGAAGGACATTGAAATTTCAAACAGTCCAAAAATCTAAAAATGAAATAAAATCGAATTATTTAAAGCGCAAGGAAGCAAAAAATGTCGCTCAAAAGTGGCTTTTAATAGGGGCCCTGAAACCATGTGTTTTATACAATCATGTAAAATTGTTATCGTTGATAACAACTATTCTAAGTTAATGATAAATCCCGTAGGACAGCTTATAATGGTTTAAAACAAAACTAGACGCAGACAATTTTTAATTATTCTGGTTTATTCATCCAACAAAGACTTAGTCCCGGAATGGTGTCTCAAATACTGTTTAATAATATGTAATTATGATAAAATAGCTTTGTATCAAGCTTTTCGAATGTTGTGGTTATCATGGGGGTATTACCAGCTATCGTTGACACTGGCAAACTGAAGTCGGTCAAAAATTTTACCTAAGCATGACTTTTAACAAAAAATGACAGTAGGAGAAAAAAGGTAGACAGCAGTCTTATCCTAGTCTGTTGTTTACCTTTTTCTTCTCCTATCGTTCTCTTCAGTGTCAAAAATATACACCGTGGCGTTAATATTCGTGGACTGTCTTAAGTTTGCCAGAGGCAAACGATAGCCGGTGATACCACATGGTAATGGAGCTTTCATTTTCACGAAGCTTTCACGTGAAGTTCTCGTCAAGTTAATTTCATGACGTATTGTAAACTGTTATGATAATGTAATTTTGTCTGTCATTGCTTTCCAGGACCTACTAGCAATGCAATTTGCAGGCCATATTTATTCTTTAAAAGTGAAGTCTTCTTTTATTTATACAAATATTTCACAATAGAATGATTTAGTATACATTTCATAAACCGTCTTTAAAAATCAATTACTTCCACTTAACTGACAAAAATCAATTAAAATATGTTACACTTTTAATTATCGGTAATCGATCTTCTAAAGTCTTTTAAACTACAAAGACGTTTTTTCAAACCTGATATACTCATTAGTCTTTTAGATAAAAAATTAAGATGCGTTATTAGTCAAAGACAATAACATTATGTCTAATGACCACAAAGACAAATACATTTATGCCTTTAGAAAATAGACTGACAAAAACAAATGGTCTAGATTCCAAAATTAAAAGGGAAACTCTGAAGAAGTCTGAACTGATCTAAAGACTTTAAGTTGTGATTTATGAACAGTTATACTAAAACGACAGTCATAATTAAATAGTCTATATACCAAAACTAAAAGGTCAACTCTGAAGAAAGTCTACAATAGCACACACCGGAACAACATAAATATTACAAAGGACGTTAGAAAACCTTACTGCTTGCAGTAGATGTAATAACTATATTAATTTGAAATTTAATGATAATAAAAACAATAATGACTTTGGAACACAGTATATCTCTCATATAAGATTTATTTTAATGCAAAGAGTAATCAAGGCACATAGAGAATGAAATTCTGTACACCAACTTATTTTCGTGTATTTTGGGAGGACAGAAATTCGCGAATATAAATCGTAGCTAATAAACTTACGTAATATGATTAAAGTAACGACGAATTGCGAAAATAAAAAGCCGCGAATTTGCCCTTTGATATAGAAACGCGAAATAAAACAGTCGCGATAGTAAGATGGATTAGAGTAATGAAAAACTCAAATATATCACTTGCCAAATTTAGCAATATCAAACGGATGCATTATATGCATTGTTTATCATCAAAATTTTAATTACAACAAGAATTTAAATGAAAAACAGTGTTTTAAAAGCTTAACATCTGGACTATAAAAACCGAATCGTGTTGGAGTGTCAATAAGGTTTTAACATGCAGAGGAAAGTTTTTACGACACGAAAAAACTATGTATAATGAGCAAACAACAACGACATGTTATGGCCAAAAATATAGAAAACATTTTGCAATAGCTTAGATGTTTGTTACATACACGTTTTAAAATGGTGAAAACGCCTCAGTTGAATCGTGGTCGTATCATTTCAGCACTTTATAGAGAGTTAATCTCTGCCTTTTTGCTCATTTTCATTTCTGTAATCCCAAATCGAAGTTTTTTGCTATCATTTCATTTTATTCTCACAAAATTAAAAAAAGAAATAATAGGTTAGAACGATATTAGTTTTGGCCTTAATCTACGAAAAGGTATACAATTTTATCTTTATCATTTCGGATGATGCATTTAAATGTTCTGCAAATTCACGTTAGAAGTCCTCTTAGACTGAGCTAAACCACCAAGTTTGAAAATTAAAATTTTGATATTAAAAATCACATTTTGAATGAGCATACTCGATATCAGTTTTTTTTATATATGCTTCGGCAACTAAAAAAGTTTAAAAGCTTTTAAAAGAAACATTTAAAACTTGAATTAAGGATGCTTTTTATGTTTATTAATAATAAAAATATCTAAAATATCAAAATATCCAAGTCAAAAAAATGATAAAGGCCATGCTTTATCTGTTATTTATCATTTAAGATTATATAAAACCTTTAATTAAAAAACACTTTAAAATAAAAACCATCAAAGGACATCTTCATCATTATAAACAATTTTAAACTTTATTATTTTTCAAATCTCACCTCCATCTGTAACTTGGATATGCAATAATCCAAAAAGCACTAAACCGATAATAATTCCAATGCCTTGTTTCATATCGGTTAGTTGTTTCAAATGTGGCGGTCTGCAGTTTAAATGGTCCTTTTATATAAGCTCTGTATGACGTTGGCATATATATATCATTCCTTTAATTTTTCCAATGATTAGAATCTGATACAAAATTATGACATGGTGCCGTTTGTGGAGACACTGTACCAATAGGGATTGACCATTTGATTTTTATGAAGGGGGTATGGAATTTGTTCATGCAAAGGCAGTATGCAAAAAATCTGGATATAAAAAGGTAGTGTTTGACTTCAAATTAAAAGTAAAAACGAAAAAAATATGGAATATGTGCCAGAAAGACACGATCCACATGTTAAAAAGATTTTGATAAATGTATAAAAGCTAAAATTCACTGCGTGTGAAGCGCTTTTCTGGATTAACCTTCATCAGACACGCTAGGAGTAGAATACTAAAAGACAGGATGGTGTTTTGGCTGTAAAATTTTAAGAAAATATATCACTTTAAAAATTGTGCATGTTAGTACAACCCCCCTAAAAAAATGTAAAAAAATAAAACCATCAACACATACTACAATTATTCCAACATTAAAACGCTTTCATAATTATCAAATAGTGCACCACCAAGGGGCAGATTCAGGATTTAAGTTCAAGGGAGGCGTAAAGATTGTTTGTAGTCGAGCGGCGCGAAACTCCTTTAGTTTTCATACGTGGATTTTATGCAAAAACACAATTGTCAGTTTAAGAAGGGGGAGCGTACGCCCGGTATACGCCTTTCCTGGCACTGGCCACCATATATAAAATTCAAATGGTTGTTATTTTTATAGTAACATTCTACTCTTGGTATTAATATAACCACGAGTATGCACATGGACACTCAAATACAAAGTTTTGAGTTAATGAGGGTGCAAAAAAAAGCGATGCCCAAAAAGAGCAATAAAAGGTCACCATCTTAGTTTGTAGCGATTGATCAACATGAATATTTTATCCGTTTTAGAACGACAAAAAAAAAAACGGCAAAAAATCGACATTTAATATTTGCCTCATTAAAGAGGGTTGCTTGAACCCTTCATCCATATATAAACAAATTAACACAATCACGATAAAATGTTTAAGTTTAGTTGTGGAAATATTTTATTATCTACTTGATAGGCTTCAAAATAAGTTTTCAATTATGACCCATTGATGTATATTCGCTATGAAAATAAGAAAATATCTTCATAGAAACTTTCTATTGCATTTCTTTGGGCTTTCGTTTGACTTCTTCAATCTTTGTTCTAGCTCGATCTGGTGTCGTGACATTTATTTTTTACCCAAACGGCCTTCCATTTAATGTAAAATTAATGATAGATCACAAGCAAATGTCAAGTTTCCAATGTTGCAAGCCTTAGGGTACTTTATAGATTGTTTTGTAACATATATTGTATATGCCCTTTTTTTACAAAACATAGCGTGTACAACTTCTGAAAAACCAAACTCTGATGGCCTTTTTAATGAAATGAGAGTGCAGATTTGTGTATCTTTGATATATATATATATAGTTTCAGATTATCTCAAGTGACTTAATGGTATAATTGTGCATGCAATCGAGTTTGTCAAAGGCCAACTGTAAGTGGCAAAGTATAACGCAGTCAATTTCAATGGAATATCAACATTTTCTAAAGACGCACATTTAGGATTAAAATATTAGCCCTGACAATTAATACTTGTAGAATAACAAAATTGAATACAGGGTATGAAAGAGGGACCATGAAAAGAACTAATTGACATATAAGGATTAGCATACATAGGTGACAAAAAATAACCCCATATATTTACAACATAAAGTTACATAATATATACAAATTAAACCAACCATGCACGATTTCTTAAATTGAATATCAGTTTTGATACATGATCTGATTGTCCTAACCAGCCAAAGAACAATAAACTTTATTGCACGGGGTATATACATGTACCGGCTATAGTTAATATTGGCAAACTAAGGACGGTCCAAACAATTTAACCTGTTCATGACTTTAAACAAAGAAAAGAACAATAGGCGAGAAAGGTCGACGGCGGTTAAATCCTAGTCTGCTGTTTGCTTTTTTCTTATTGTCATCTGCTTTTTCAAAAATCATAAACCGTTATTTCTTTTGATCGTCTATAGCTTCCAGCCGTAAACAAAAGCCGGAAACACGCGAATGTAGCAAAATTCGTTGCAAAACCCTTAAGTTGAGAAAAAATATTTATAGATGTACATTTGAAAAAAGCTTTGAAGTAGAGCGGAGATTAAAAACATCGTCTATGGTCGATTCTACTGAAATTGCATAACCGATGCATCTGTAACACAAAAGTGTAAAGGTACAGGAGCGAATTGACTTTCCAACGGCAGAGCAAACCATCCAGGCGCGACAAAACAAAACAAAACCCTTTGTAACTTATATACATTAAGTAGAAAACTTTAAAGCACTATCCTTTTTTGCTACTCCGAACAGTATGCATAACCAAGTCAACGTGCGGCTGGTCATTTTGTCTTTTACTTTTAGGCTAAAAAAATTAAACCATTTTATGCAAAAACTTAAGACGAACCATAGTGCATATTAAATGGATTTTTCAAACAAATCAGATACTATGCGTTTTTAATACGACTTTTCGGACTTTGCATATTTTTTTTATACCAATGATGATCAATGATAACTTATGATAACTTAACATTCAGAGTGCATAACATATCTAAGTTGAAAAAAATCTAAGCTTAACGCACCTCCATTTGACGTCTTAATTAATAAACATTCCACAATCACTAAAAAAATAAAAAATCCAAAATTTTTCTTCATGTCTCCTCATTTAAATAATTTAGATTAATGTTGAAGTCACCTTATATACATAGTAAAGAATGACGTAAACAACGGATTTACAAATCTACTTTCTCATTTAAAAATATTTATTGGTTTTAATTTAATTGAAGGGAATTAATTTATTAATAAGTGACCATGTCTATAAAATATTTAAAGGGTTATATATTCATTGTGTGTTTAAGTACATTCACACTTATTGTAACTTATATAACCTTTGAGATTCGGCCGGCTTACAGACATCTTATGAAATCAATATCTTAGCAATTATTTGATAAAAAGGTTTAATTAACAACAGTTTATAGTTTTTTTTTTGAAAAATCAGTTTTCAATTTTCCAGAGTTTACATCAATCATTTTGACACCTGTCAGATATGTTGCCGCTACAGAATCCCGGCCTTATTTTGACAAATTTACAATAGAAGCTTAAAGTGGGTTTTATAAAACTTTTTCAAGAACCACCAGGTTCATTATTTACTACGTATATAAGGTGACTTGAACATTAATCCAAATTATTTAGATTTTGAGAAAGACATTTATAATAGAAGCTTTAAGTGGGTTTTATAAGACTTTTTCAAGAACCTTTGCGAACTCTGAATTTCGGGATAAAGACATATATATACATATGCATGTAATAATTATCGTGAGAGGCAGAAATTGTACAGCTTTTTTTGCACAAGATCGAGAGAAATGAGGCTTAGACTAAGGCACGAAGTATCAAAGCAGTATAGATAAAACGAACAATTTAATGTTTCCAACATGTTATATATCATTCCTGCAAAGTTTCAGTTAAATTGGTTCAGTGGTTTCAGATAAGAAGATTTTTGAAATTGTTAACGGACGACGACGGACGACGACAGACGACGACGGACGACGACGGACGCATAGTGATGGCATAAGCTCACATGGCCTTTGGCCAGGTGAGCTAAAAAGCACTACAGGCATTTTCTATTCTTAAGCCTGTATGGAAAAGCAGAACACTAACAACAGCGACGAAAATCAAAATATTTAACAGTAATGTAAAATCTGTCCTCTTATATGGCTGTGAAACCTGAAGAGAAACTGTTTCCTCCATCAAATCTCTCTAGGTATTTGTAAACAAATGCCTCCGAAACATCTTTGGTATTGTATGACCAGAAAAAAATTAACAACATAGAACTTGGAAGAAAACGAAACAGGAACCAATAGAAAAAGTGATAAGAATTAGAAAATGGAAGTGGATCGGACTAAGAAAACCAGAAACAAACATTACAAGGCAAGCTCTAGATTGGAACCCTCAGGGACAACGCAAGAGGGGTAGGCCAAATATACCTGGCGTAGGGGTAACATATTGCTGACCTGAAGAAGACCAGAATGACCTGGAATGAGGCGATGACAAAGGCAAAGGACACAACAGGATGGATTTGAATTGTAGTCGCCCTATGTCCACCCATGAACGAAGTGGAATAAGTCAAGTAAGTCAGGCTTTATCAATTTTCGCTGGTTTGCTGTCTTGTTCAATTTAAATGTTCCTTAATATTTTTTTTCAATCCATCAATTGATATCCCTAGCTACAAAATTCCAACTATAATTCATTGGTTCCCTAAAGATAACAAGGAATAAGCTTCGCGGTAGCGCATCCAACTGGGATCTACCGGGAGATGAAAACTCTTCTTTCCTTCAACAATTTTGTTATTTTCGTGAAGAAAAAGTTTTGGCAAATCTGGTTTGGACTATCCTCTATTTCGTTCTCAGTGGATTGTACGCAAAAATTTCCCCACCCCCGGCCTTTTACGAAATTTTTTGGATCTGTCCCAGGTTCGTCCGATAACAAGTTCAATGGGTCATGTCTTTAGTTTAAATTTGACCGTAGCATTTGCTTTTGTATTAATTAATGTTTAAATTTATTCAATAATATATAAAACATTTTGTATAAAAATAATGTGACTGAAAAAATTGAATAAAAAAGGATATTCACTAAAATAAAATAGTTATTCACCGCGGGAAAATGCATGCGGTTGATATTTATAGAATCCGGTTATTCCCTTTTTGTTCGACCAATCAAATTAGATTTACAACGGTGATATTATCTATTAATAAAATCGGACGAAAGTGTCCCTATTGTGAGCAAAAAAGCGAGGCGATGATGCTTTAGCGAAATTAATGCTAGACAAGGTCTCAGCAAACACTAAAAAGGCCACAGCTCGTTCAATAATTGTTAACAGAATATGTCTTATATTTCCCCGATAAGTGGAAATACGTACACCCTCCCGAAAAAAATATAACAAAACAAAACAAAAAAAACCCCAAATTATTTTGTAACACTATGTAATTTTAATCATAAATTTGATTTTTGTTGCATTATTGAATAAAACAATAACTGTCTTTTGATTCGGTAAATGTGTGGAGTTATTGACTTTTGAAAAAACTCTTTGTTATTCACCTCGCCCGTTGGGCTCGGTGAATAACAGTTTTTTCAAAAGTCAATAACTCCACACATTTACCTTATCAAAAGACAGTAATTGTATAGTATTAGATATTTATTTTAATTTATTTACTGGCAAATAAACATGTAAATGAAATGAACTTGTCAGTTAGTTTAATTCTAATTTTATGCGCCAATATTAAACAGATTGGTCATTTAATTTCTTATTTTCAATTTTCATTCGCCAATGTAAGTTTTGAAATTTTCTCCTCTTTTTTTGTGTCACGAATATGTTTGTCATAATTCTAGCTTTTACTGTAATGGCATTACATGCAACGATGATTTAAATGTTTGAAATGATAATCTAACAGGTTCGTTTTTTTCCCTTCCTGATCACCCAAGTTTACTATATTCGGAGTATACAGATATTTTTGTTGTTACTTTTTTCACTTATTCTTTACAAGCATCTATACTTTGTATGGCAGGTTTGGTTAAGATTACCTATAATTTGGCCTCAGAAGACACGTGTTTTCTAAAACCAAAAAAGTTTTTTTTTTAAACCTAATATGTTTCGACTCCAAATTACAATGACGTCGGGTTGTCGGCGTTAGATGCTTTCGACTTGAAAAAAGTTTCTAAAAGTTATTACACATTTTTATGTAATGTTTGACCTGAATACTTTAAGAGTACATTAATATCAAATCCGAGCAGCAATAATATTCGTGCTTAAGCGGTTGAGAAATTAAAACAAAAATCAATTAAACTTTCGTACATATCATCTATATATGAAATTCCATTTTAATATCATGTTCTAAAGGTGAACAAATATACGCGACAACCAACATTAAATTAAAAATTTATATATTTCTGAATATTAAAACCTTTCAAAAGCAACAGTTCATCAATATCCAAGATAAACCCTATGGGTTTCTTTGTTTGTCTTCATGACGTTAGACAATTGCGTTCCAGACCCATTTCAAACAATGATTGTATACATTTTTCAATTGATTGAGAAACCAGTTAAAAATCTTATGAAAATTAATATTTGAGATAATAGCCAAGGTTTATAAAGACGTACATAGACACCTTATATCGAAATCTTAATGTAAACATATTTGATTTTAATCCACTTTGTTCTACTTTTATCAAATGTAGACTATTTGGTGCATTAGGTTATTGTCAAGTGCAGTAAGCACTATTTTGAGCACTGCCTTTAATCCGCTCCGACCTTGAAACTCTGGTAAAGGAGCAGCCATTTGATTTTTAAGAGAGGCTATGGAGATTTTCTTCATCCTGCCTTTTAATTATCGAAAAAGATCGAGCCTGAATTTTTTGCGCGCTAATGTTATAATTTCTTAAAGCTACTATAAATTTTTCAGTCAAAAACGCAATCCTGCTTCTTTTAAATTCCAAGCACTGTCTTGCCTTTTGTTTTTGGATTTTTGTCATCCTGCCTTTTTATTTCAATTTCACCAGAGCTCCATAAAAAAATCAAATGGTCGCTCCTTAAAGGAAAATATACCCATCATGAAATCGGGCTGCATTTAATTATCTTTATTTTGCAATGTGGCCTACCCCTACGTCTTAATTATCCGACTTGATCCATCCCTCTCAATATTTTGCAATTGATTTCACTTGATTAAAGTGTATATTTTTGCGAGTGTTGAGGAAAATTAAACGACACAATTTTATTTTAGCCAAAGTGTTGGATATCAATGGAAGCTGGAAGCTGAAATTGCGACCGCCACTTATTATTTGGCGGCCGCCATATAATTATGTGGCGGTCGCCATATAATAAGTGGCGGCCGCCAGATAAATAAGGTGGCGGCCGTAGGGTTAATTTTATGTGGCGGCCACCAGTTAATAAGTGGCGGTCGCCATATAATAAGTGGCGGCCGCTAGATAGTAAGTCGCGGCCGCCAGATAATTATCTGGCGGCCGCCATTTATTAAGTGGCGGTCTACTGATAAATTAAAAATGTTTCAGTCTTATTTGGCACTAATGGACTTCCATAGATATCCCCTTCAGGGAACAACCTGTTGCATTTTATTGAAGGGGGTTTTGGTGAAATTTGAATTAAAAGTCAGAATGGCAAAAACTTGGAAATAAAATAAAAATCAGACATTGCGTGGACGTAAAAAAGACAGGGTGGTGTTTTTGGCTGTAAAATTTATAGAAATTTAGAAAAAAAAAACAGATCTCGGCTCCTTCTTTTTTAAAATAAAAAGGCAAGACAAGTAAAACTACCCACCACTCCCTTAAGATCAAATACTTGCTCCCTTATCTAAAACTCTATTAAACATTCAGATTGTAGTTACAACGTACATGTAACAAACAATGCATTAATAAATAATAGCCAGCAACACACAATTCAAAATCACAAAATAACAAAAAAAAAGTAAAGAGATTGACCTAACCGTTCACGAAATTAACCAAAGTGGCTTTATCTATGAAAAAAAAACGCAATATCGCCAAAAACATTGTATTGGTTTTGGTCTTCTGGTTATCACATGCCTGGTCGTCAAATCAAAATAATGTCTGGTTATTTTTTTTAATTTCTCAGTCGTCTAGATTCATTATTGTTTTTTTTTTAAAGTTTCTTCTCTTGTTCTTTACATGATCGATATTATGGGTACTGGATTAGGCTTCCCTGTTCGAACATTTTCGGTTACTACCCTCAAAAATGTTTTGTTTCAATTGCTGATGCTGAGATAGCAAAGATGTACAAATTGGACATTCGAGTGTCGAAAGTCCGAAAGGGCAACGACAAAACCAGCAAACACGACCAAAAACAGAAGGTAAAAGTGATCAGCAGCCAGGTCAAGATCTACTAACCCTGATATTTTGAAGAAATTCAAACAAACCATGTGGGAGTTATTGCCTCTTTTCTTGACCTTTTCCGCGTTTTGCACTTATTTAGTCTGGGCTGGATTTGAATTATATGCATTTTATATAGACCATGGGCCAATTGCAGAACCGCGAGCAGTGCCAAATGGCCTCGTTGAAGGCTGCTTGCGGTTGTCCATTGTGGTTTTTCTAAATTGCCGTTTAATTGTGGGCTGTGTCGCGTACACTTATTCCACATCTCATTATTTTCTATCAATTTTCTATTAACTCAAGTCTCACCTCAACTGCTGCTGCTGCTGAAACACAAAACACAAAAAACACAAACCCAACGGAACAGCAATCAACAACACTAACTAAAGTCTCAGCTCAACTGAGAGGTTAATCCTTCAAATATTTTAAAATGATTCGATAAAAAACATGGCCACTGTTACTAAAAATAGAACATAGGAAAAAATCACTTAAATTGGCTTATAACTCAGCAACCATAACAGATAGAAAAAAATCCGAAGTATCTTAGGCTCTTCAGAAACAAAAGCTCTACAAAAGTTTCCATTGGGTCGAAGTTGTCAGATGACCCCTAATAGGAGTTACAGCCCCTTATGGGTGAAAAATAGTGTTTTTGGCCTATAAATGATGAAAACCATTGCAGATAGAGAAAAGCTGTTGCTTGCTAAAATGTTCAGCTCATTTAGCTCTACAAAAAATTTCTCCATAAGGTCAAAGTTGTCAGATGACCCCTTATAAGGGTTACAGTCCCTTAAAGGCAAAAATAGTGCTTTTGGTCTATAGAATGAAAACTATTGCAAATAGAGAAAAGATGTTGCTTGCTTAAATGTTCAGCTCTTTTAGCTCTACAAAAGACTCCATAGGGTCGAATTTGTCCGATAACCCCTTATAGGGGTTTCAGCCCCTTAAAAGTTGAATGATAGTGTTTTTTGCTTATTTAGAATGGAACTATTGCAGATAGAGAAAAGCTTTTTCTTGCTGAAACATTAAGCTCATTTAGCTATACATGTACAAAAGTCTTCTTAGGGTTGACATGAGGACCAGTTAAGCGATTCAGGCCCCTGGGAGCCTCTTGTTCTTTCTTGCTTGGATGTCTTCGTCAGAACCTCCATTTGTACTAATAATGCTGCCAAGCTAGGTGAAGTTGTCAACATTTTCTGTACACGCATTACTGACCATAATAGAAGTATTTTGATTTGCATTTATTCTCATTGTTTTTGGTTTACTGGAATTGATGTAAAGACTCATGAGACCGGTTCTTTTCGATATTTCTTCAAGTTGGCTTGCTTGGCGTTGAGAATCTTGAAGGCAATGCATACCATATGGTATGGGGATGCGATTTGTTTTTATCATTTCATGGAAAAAATCATATTTTTTTCACATTTTCCCATTTTAGGGGGGGCGCCGGGGGGGGGCGCCTGAATCTGCGCCTGACATTTTTTTCTGTCTGTTCCGCCGCATGCCATCCGATATTTTACAAAAACAAGTCAAGTTATACATAGGCTCCTCATATCTGACAAGCTAAAAATAATATTTGCATTACCAATATAGTTGTGACATTACAAACAACGACATGAATTTGAAATGTCCGATTTTTAAATGTTTTCCAGAATTTTTGGTTAAAATTCGGTAAATGGACGTTGGCCAAATTTGTCGATCATCTTAATCTATCTTCGTACGGAATACCTGGAGTGGTCTATTACTTACATAATAACTCACATGTCTATCACAAGATAATTTTGCTATTGGGTTTTCGAAAGAAGCAGTCATTTTCCTATTTAACTATTCATACAGAAACATTGTGGAAAATCGACTAAATTTAGCTTATCGCATTTTTGTTGTTGTTACACATTATTTTACATGTAGATACTTCAGTTTAGCAAGCCCTAAGCAGCACTAAGTTTTAAGTGAATAAAATTCTACTAAAGAGCGCTCAGAAACCTGACATCGGATAATGTCATAATGAATGCCGTGGACGTCAGGCTACAATGCGAAAAACCTGAGCGCAAACTATTATAGTGGTGCACCGTGTTGGGTAAAATGTCACATTACTCGCAAGTTAAAGAACCCTGCTACAGGTCTTGATAAGGATAGGACCTGTAGTATCCCCATGCAGGGGGCTGAAGTGCCCGTCCCTACCTGTCACTCCTGTGTCCAGTGGCAGTTTGATCTCTCCTTTCCGATTGGCCTTGTGTCCCAATTTCCTTTATTTCATTATCATTTCATCACCCATTTCATGTTCATCTCATGGATAAAGCCGAAAACTTTCTATATAACAAACAGTTTATCAAATATAACTACAATTTTTCATTTTTTTTTATTCTGAATATAACTACATGTAATGACCATTCAAGTAGCAAAGTAGCATAGTAGCCTTCTTTTAGCATAAATGTGATTTTGGTATTTCAGGCCTTCTCAATAAAAAAAATAAAAATCTTCCTTCGTAATCAGCAACTGGTGGAAAAATTCAAAATTATGTTGATCGTAATGGTAAGTGATTGTTTTGATTAGTGTTTGGCTGATTGTTGTACTGAGATGATCACCTTATTATCCCTCTTAGGCCTTCACAACAATGTTGCGTTTTGTGTTACTTCCGGACCCGAAGATCGCAATGGAAGAGGGAGGTTTGGCGCGCCATAATACATGGTTTAACCCACCATTTCATTTGAAATGCCTGCTCCAAGTCAGGAAAATTGCGATCTTTAATTTTTCCGGTGTGTCTTCCAAGTTTTGTCTTTTTTTTTACATTGAATTGATTCTCCAAGTTCGGTAATTTTGTTACTAACTTTATTTGCTCAGCTGGTCTGCTTTTCCTATTGCCTTAAGTCATTTGTAATAATAGTCTTCGATAAATTTCTCATCCATAGACTCGATTAAGGCATAATTTTGCAATAACACAATGAAATTTAATCAATGCTTTAATATAAAACACATATATGATATAGATAACAACGAAATTACAAGAGAAAAATAAAAAAAAGTATTAAAGATTATAATAACTAAACATAAGAGAAAATGATCAGTTACAATTACAAAACTCAAGGTTTAGATCTCAAAAGCCCACAAATATCAAAATTTGGAACCACCGTTTCCTCTAAACAAGCCACAGTATTAATTTTTTTATCTATAGATCATCAATTCATTTAAAATTCAAACTGTTCAATTAGGCGTTCATATAAAAGATAAGAACATATAAGTTATGTTACAAAAGTTTGTAATGAAGAGGCAAAATAATATTTATCAGTCCATCATTATTTGTAAATTGTCATGGAAACGTATAAACAAAAGATAGATCCTCTTTCATGCAAACTATTTGCTTCATCATGAAATGTAATTTTACTTTGCTGTAAACAATAAAGCAATTGGCTCCAAACAAAGGATCTTTCTGTGACATGAGTTTTCGTTACTGGTTGTAGTTTAATTTTTGTGCGTGTGATGTTGGTCTCGCTTTGTCTTTTATACTGATTTAATTTTGGTATTTCTAAATTTTCGATATTCAAATGCGCCATTGGTTTATCTTTGCTTTTATTGTGAAGGAGAACAGCAATGAAAGCGCTTTTCATTTGCTTGTTTTCTGAATTTATTGTTTACAATAAATAGGATGATTTGAACATTATATTTCAAAACATTTATTTTTTTCATATAAACGACACCTGTTCATTTACAAACATCATTCGTGTAACCATAACCACCCCCCCAAACCCAAATCACATCATTAAGACAAATTTTTTATGGTCATAACGTTATACCGGTATCTTATATTTTCGAGCCAAATGATCTTTTGATTAACATGGCTATTATCATGAACAATGGATATACTAGATTTTTGTTTTTAAAACATAGATTTTGACAAAATGGTCAACTATAAATCTACAGGCTATATAGGATATAAGGTCAAATCCTCACTACAACTGCTTTTTTTAAATACATGTCCAAAATGTCTCACGGGACACCAATGAAAGCGAGTACAGAAGGTTATTTGGAAAAAAAAAATTATGCATGACCCCAAACCACACTATTGTTTTCCATTGAAAAATGAAAAAAACTAACAACAGCGTCTTTATTCCAATAATTCATGCCAAACAACTGATCTATACAGAAGCCTTCAAGAAAGTGGCTTGTACAAACACCGTATTTTTGTCATTAAACCACATTTGGCAAACATCCAATCCTAATCGCTTTGTTTGAAAGCGGCCTGACCCGACGTCAGATTTCAGAGCACTCTTTAATGAACTTTTACTGACATGCTTAGCGCTTCTGTGGGCCAATTTGTCTCCAGTACTTCACACGGTTGCCTGACAATTCATTCAGGTTTTTCTAAATAACACGTAGCTATAAAGCCTGCATAATTTAAGAAAAAAAAATATTCAGTATGATTATAATATCTAGAAATAAGATTAAATGACCAGTTACAATTACAAAATTCAAGGTTTACATCTCCAAAGCTTCAAAATATGACAAAATCTCATTTCACAAAACATCATTATTAATAATTTTACCCATAGACCGCCAATTCATTCAAAATTCAAATTGCTTAGTTAGGCGTTCATAAAAAAGATAAGAACATACAAGTCATGTTACAAATGTTTGTAATGAAGAAGAAAATTAATATCTATCAGTACATCATATTTGTAAGTTGTCATGGAAACGTATAAACAAGAGATCATCTTACATGCAAACAATTTGGTTCATAATGAAATGTAATTGTCGTCGTTTCAACCATGTACCAAATTGGCTCCATCTAAAGTCATGCAAAGTTCTTGCTTTGACTTGAGGTTGCATTGCTGGTTATAGTTGTTGTTTGTGTTTGTATGTATTGTTGTGTTGTTGGTCTCGCGTCTTGATTGGAATTATTCTGCTTCTTATGTGGTGAACAGCAATAAAAGAGCTTTTCCTTTGCCTGTTTCTGAATAAAATATTTATTAATATGATATTTTATCAATTTTATACTCACGCTTCGATGAAGAGGGGGGGGGATATACTTTTTAACCTGTGTCCGTCCCGCTTTTTGTTTACTCATAACTCATCTATTATTAATTATAGGTTGTTGATATTTTATGACAAGCTTTATATGGCCATGATGTTTTAGCTCAATCAACCATCTGCTTCTTGTTTGCCGAAAACTTCAAATTTTTCCGTCACGGTTAACACTTTTAATACGACACTTTGATAATCTATACATGTTATAATTGACGGATTTTGTTCACATTTTGCACAATGATAGAACCTTATGAGTTGTTGGTCCTTTCCATTTTCCAAGTGTAGTTGCCCCCATGAGGCTGTGCCACGACCCTCCAGATACCTAAAAAAATGATATTTTTAAATATATCTAAGCCATTGAAATCCCTACCCTTTAACCATATGTATTCTTAGTCCTTATTGTAAGGCAAAACATTTGGTACTATAGAGTTGTCTGAGGGAGTCATGCCCCACTCCGTTAAGTTACAAAATACTTTATATCTTGAAAACCCTTGAGATCCCTACCCTATAACCATAAATATTCTTTGCCCTAATGGTAAGAAAAATCATTTAGCACACATAGGTGTCTGAGGTGATCATGCCCCACCCCCCTCGAATGAAAAAATACTTAATATCTTGAAAACCCTTGAGATCCCCACCCTATAACCCTATGTATTCTGGTCCTTATGGTAAGACTAATCATTTGGCACCAAAAGGGGTCTGAGGGGGTCATGCCCCACTCCCATCAAATGGCAAAATACTTAATATCTTGAAAACCATTGAGATCCCCACCCTATAACCTATATATTCTTTGCCCACCCTATAACCATATATGATCTTAGTCCTTATGGTAAGACGAATCATATGGTACCATATGGGTTCTGAGAGGATTCCATGGGAGTAATATTTGGGAAACTTCGCTTGGGAGACTTAGTAACAGTTTCACTGTTGCAGTTATTACTTGGTAACAAGCTTGATATGGACATGAAATATTGTTAGATACATTTTTTGTAACCATTAAACTTTTTCTCGCTGTTTGCTGTAAACTTTATGTTTAACACATGGCATAGTTGTGAAAGCGGGGGTATCACTAGTGAGCATTGGCTCACAGATTTCTTGTTATTTCAGAAGATTTTTTGTAACATAACAAGACACAATTTAAAAACTACCTCTTTCAAGTAGACTCTAATGATTTTATATGGTCATAATGAACTATTTATTTTTGAGCCAAACGATCATTTGATAAACACGCTATTAAAAGACATTATAAACAATGGTTATACTTGATATATGGTGTTAAAACACACATTTTGACAAGAGGTCAATCACGAGGGGAGTATGTGGAACTTTAGGCAATATAAGACACTGGGTCAAATTTCACTACACCCTTACTGTACTCCCTAAAGTACAGAGCTGTTGTAAAATACATATTTAAATGTCGGGGCACCAAGGAAAGAATTACAAAGTAAACTTTGGAAGCACGACTTTATTGTCGAAATCATAAAAAAAAATGAAAAAAAGCAACAAAAAAAACCAAAAAACCAAAATAACCACAGCGTCTTTACAGACCTTTTGCTGTCTATCCAAAACGGTTGATATTCATGATGAAACCTCAACGAAAAGCATTACATGCAAAATGCAAGTAATGCGTAAAAGGTTTTATGCCAATTTTAACGCGTATGGATTTTTTTAAATATTGGAGTACCGTATAGCGGGTTATTTTCGCGGTGGTTTAATGTTTGCTTATTTTCGCGGGTCGACGGAAATCGCGAAAATAAATCCGGCGAAATTATCTATTTAACGCAAATCATTTACAGACCCATTCACAAACCGCGAAAATAAAACCCGCAATTTTTTCTCACATACACAAAAACCGCGAAAATTTACACCCGCTATACGGTATCAAGAAGAAACCACCGACCTTGGGTAGACATCTGACTTATCTACGAACATGCTATAGAGCAAGTAATTTTTGTAAATTAAAAAGCAATACTCAGATTATCACCTGTCGTTGTAATGACTAGAGAACGAATAAGTGCATGGTAAATCAGCACTCGGCTACCCAGATCCTACAAGTTTCCCACATTTTCATTGTGTGCATGAGACGGTAACTTTTTTGATGAAAACAAAGGTCATTGGGGCAGCTACATTTGTAACTCTGGCAACTAATGGCACAAATCGAGTCTCAAAGAGTTGCTGCAAAGAAGTCTTCTCCTATAGTCACAATTGCACCAGTAGTTACCCAGATCCGCTTGCTGCAAGTTTAAAATGCAACAGCTGTTTTACAATGTACAGCTCCTATGAGAATGAAAATCTAGTACCATATATTCTTTGGCCCATTTATTTTGCTTAAGTCAGGAAGGTCAAAGGGTTAGTTAGCGAAACACTATCAAGTCACAATTTAGGACAAAAACAATTTCCCCCTTCAGACTCACATGCGAGGAAATGAGACTTTTGAAATTCACTTTTACATAAAGGTTTTAAACAAATCAAAAAGTTTATAAAAGCAGGTTTACAAATTTTCATTTCAAATATTGAACCAGACGAAATTAAGAATGAAAATATTGAAGGATTTCATTTGTAGTTTGTCTAAACATGTACCGGATAACTTTAAATCTTTGCTGTTTTCTACATTTTTTGCTAATTAAACGATAAACAAAAATCCTTAATATCAACATTTGAAAATGAACTGAAACCCTTTAACCGGAATAAAGGGAACGTACTTTTCCACCAAATTACTTAGTAGTGATATTTAGTGCAGAATAATTAGACCAGACTACGGACGTTTTCTTGTACTTTATTAGTGCATTGACATTCAATGGAAGAGTGTTTTCATGGTACTTGTTCCACGACGTGTCTGTTCAGACACCAGGCCAGGTAGCAATCGCTCTAGTCCATGTAGAATACAACCGAATTTTTCTCCTTAAGAATAACAATAATTGTTTTATGAATAATGACAGGCTTGGGTCTCGTTCGAAGCTAGAGGAGCATTATTATTCATATCTGTATACAGTTAAAAAAATAAATAAAATTACAACAAAGTTCCAGACAATAAATTTAAAAAGAGCAATTAACATAAACATGAAGAATACAAACATAAGTATGGTATGGTATGGTAATTTATTAGCATTAGGTCATAGCGGCTGTGGCTGAAATTAGAACATAGGTGAAGATTGCATTTTTTTGGCTAATAACTCAAAAACGGTGACAGATGTTTTGAAATTTCTCGTTAAGTTTTGATAGATAATAAACGTGATCAACACCTCAATTTCTACCCGGCCTGAAATTTTGTAGAAATTCCAACAACCCATGAAAGAGTTATTGCCCTTCCATCTTGATTTTTATGAATTTTGCACTTACAAAAATGTAGAAGTTATTGCCCTTTTTGTGTTTTTTTTTGCAGAAGCTCAATATCTTTAAAACTATATATTAAGATATATGAGAAATTTAAATTGCACATTGTTAACCACATCAAGATATACAAAATATGTAAGTAGGATCAACATTGTAGGATCTCTCCTTTTAGGAGTTGTTTCCCTTAAAACGTCAAAATTGATAATTTTCACAGTATTTCCTGATTACATTAAAAATTGTAACTGCTCTGACACCAAAAGTGCAATTGAAACCAAACTTATTATGGTTATTTATAAGTATTAGGTAAATAGAAATGGTGTGGGGATAGCTAATTGGTTGTGAAACATGGCCGCTCTGGCTAAAAATAGAACATAGGGGTAAATTTCAGTTTTTTGCTAAGAACTCAAAAAGGTTGACAGTATATAGCAAACAAAAGTGATCAGCACCTCAAGATCTACCTGCCCTGATATTTTAAAGAAGATCCAACAACCCATGAAAGAGTAATTATTACCCGTTCATCTTGATTTTTATGAATAATTTCACATCTATATGAGATATTTAAGAAATGCGAATTGCATATTGTTAAGCAAATCGTGATTTACATAAATGAAATAAGGTCAACATTTTAACACTGTTCATTTTAGGGGTTAATCCTCTCAGAATTTTGAAAGAAGAAAATAATTAAAAAATAACTTTATTGATGAAACTACACCCGTAAGGGTCAAATCAACATACATTGTAGATATTGAATACAAAACAATACAACATATAATACAATAGCGTAACATAAAACATAATTAGACAGCAAATTAAAAAAAAAAACCAAACAAACAAACACACACCCACATGTTATGAACCTGCCTGACAAGGATCTGAAGCCCTGAGTTCTATAGACTGTTTAATAAAGCCTCCAATATGACAAACAAGTTCGGGGTTGGGGTTTAAAATGATCAGCAGTTTATTTAATGTATCGAGACATTCAAATGTAGACAGTTTATCATTTAGAACTTTTAAAAAATCTGAGCGAATGGCTGAATTTATTTCACATTCAAAAAAGAAATGTTGCTCATCATCCAAACTTTTACACTTTTTGCAGAGTCTTTGCTCTCGATGTATTTTCATATATCTGCCAACTTCTATACCTAGAGAATGATCACTAAGTCGAAATTTGGAAATCAATCTTCTAGTATTAAAATTATTATGTTTTAAGTAATTATCGGAATTAAAACTGTGTTTAATCTTTCCGTAAAGATAAAGTTTCGATGAAGTATCTAGTTTGGATATTTTATCTAGGGTAAGCTTTTCATAAGTATCTTCTACTAACTTCTTTGCATGACTTTTAAATGTAAGTGTAGTAGAATTAAGGTCTTCAACATTTAAATTTACATCTCTCGATACTCTGTCTACATAAGAACACCACGAATGAATACCTTCATTGTGCAGCGTTTTATTAACTTTAAGAGATTCAGTCACAAGAAGGTTTACATTATTAGAACTAATCGTATGAAGATAAAATAAAGATTGTCGTTTTATAAAAGAATCTAGTGTGAATCTGCATAACTCGCTTCTTGCACCTATGTTAGAAGCTGTCTTTTTCAAACCTAGAACAGCTTTACAAAATTTGGAGTGAATTTTTTCAAAAGGATATTTTTCGCTTAGTGACAGGACATCACAGAGTGAATTGTTAGCTTCTCCTTAAATGTTGAATTAAAATTATCCATGAACCAAATTTCTCATTGTATGCTAAAATTGGTCTGATCAGAATATCAAAAAGCTTACATGATAAGCTAGTAGGTACGAGTTCTTCTGATGTTCTTGTAAAACTACCCTTAGCGTGTATAACATTTTCAAGGAACTTAAAGTCCTTTACTTCTGATAAAATATTCCCGTTATAAGAAAATGGAGTTGATTCTGCATTTCCATTTTGAAATATCATAATTTTTGTTTTGCTAGTGTTGACAGTTAATTGCCATTTACTGCAATATTGTCGAAGTTTATGTAGGGCATTCTGTAGGCCTTGATGTGTCTCGGATAATATAACCAAGTCATCTGCGTAGCTAAGAATTTGAATTTTTGATTTTTCAAGGCATGGGGGATAACAAGTTGTGTCAAAAATTGTATACAAATCATTAATGAAACAGTTAAATAAAGTAGGGCTATCTCCTTGTCGAACCCCTCTGTGTGTAGAAAAAAAAGTAGAATGTTGGTTTCCATTTTTAAGTGCAGACTGAGTCAAACTGTACATATTTTTTATGGTTTTGTACAATTTTTCACCTATGTTTTTATTTATTAATTTATATAATAGACCATTGTGCCAAACAGAATAAAAAGCGGCTTTTAAATTCACAAAACAAGCAAATATTTTTTTGTTTTTGCTTCTTTAAATATTTTGTGACTAAAGTTTTAAGAACAAAATACTGTCTGATGTTCTATGGCTAGAACGAAATCCAAACTGATAATTAGAGAGTTTATTCTCATAATGTTTAATTAATCTTTTATTAAGGGCAGAACTGTATAGTTTTGCCAGACAATTTAAAATAGAAATACCTCTATAGTTGGCAATGTTTGTTTTATCTCCCTTCTTGTGTATAAGTACAATAAAGGCTTTCCTCCATCTAGTTGGATAGATGGACGAGGAAAAACTAAATTAAAAAGTTTAACAAGAGCTTTAAGTGTAGCTACACTACTAAATTTTAAAATTTCATTGCATATCCTGTCAGGACCACAACTTTTCCCCGTTTTTAATTCCTTAATGCACTTTTTTATTTCTGATATAGTAAAAGCACAATCTGTATCGATATTTTGAATAAGAGTATCTCCGAGTGCTTCAAGTTCATTATTGACTTTATTTTCAAAATTAACATCATATTGTTCTGGTTTTCCCAGACTCTGAAAATGCTCTTCATAATTGTTAAAGCCCATAAAAGAGCCCTCATCTTTTTTAGAATCTTCATATTTTAGTTGTTTCAGTAGCTCCCAGTATTTTTGGGGGTCACTTTCTTGAAGCAAAGTTAACTCTCAAACAGATCTTTTTTTAAACACAATTTTCTTTTTCTTTACTAATTTCTTTAAATCTTTGCAATGTTTATAAAAGGAATTTTTATTATTTAGATCAAATGGGTCACTTTTAAGTTATCGCCCCATAAATGTTAACAGTCTTTTTTAGTTCACGTATTTGATTATCTACCCAAGGTTTTGGATTTATTTTTCTAGGTTTTGCTCTTTTGAACTTAATATATTTACAAGATTTTAATGCTAGAGATTCAAATATATCGTTTATATCTTTTGTTGCATTATCTATACCAGAAGGAGTATTGTCATACTGCGAGACTTCAAAATTTATTATCTGCTTTACCACACTTTCATCAGTTAAAGCTTCTTCAAGTTTCAGCTTAGAAGTTTTTTCCCATCTATAGCTAAATTCAATTGGAACAAAATTTTTCTTCTGAGCAATGGCATTTTTATATATACAACATTTAATCATGACTGAAATAGGAACATGATCTGATAAATAAGCTTCAATATTATATATTATATTGCTAAAATATTACTACGCACAAACATTACTACATTTATATAGTTAAACCATATTGTCAGATGACCCCCTTATTAAACATATGACCATTTCAATGCCAAATACATTTTGCCAAATAGCCTTCAGGCACATAAGGGACCGACCATTTAAATTGAAAGGGGGGGGGGGGCTGGGTTTTTTAAAAAAATATTCTGAAAATTATTTTTGATGAAAAAAATATTTTGGCAGCAGAGGGTAAGAAAAAAAATATTCTGAAGAAAGATTTCTGCCATATAGAATGATAATTATGAAAAAAATATTATGTCGCGGCGCCTTCGAAAAAAATAAAATATTTTTCTGACCAGAACAAAAAACCAAGGCCCCCCTTCAAGTTCCCTAAGTCAGGTGAGTGATTCAGGCTCCTGGGGGCCTCTTGTTAATTGGTGTCATCAGACCAAAATATAGTAAACGTAAAATCAAAAAACACAATTATTACCAAATTTCAATAAATAAATTTGATTAAAATACTGCAATTTGATTGGACGAGATTGTTTTTTCGTATCACAATAAAAAAAAAATCACGGGGCATTTGACAGGAAGTGACGCCATTTTTGTTCTTGTCTACATCTATGTGGTACAAAACACTGTCTTGATAGACCATTATGTTTCGGAATAACTTATACGCAGAGGCGTAGGCGGTTAGAATAACAAAATTTAAACTAATAAAGTTATGAACTGAAGAAGAATAATAGGGTATCTAACTGTACTGCAGAGAAAAGAAAGAGTTAAAGGACAGAAACAAATTCCATATTGCATTTTCGGTCCTTCTGATTAGACCAATCCGGCTACCGTAGCGGCCCCTGGGCATACACCCAACCGGCATAGCTCTAATCTTCATTAGGACTTACTTACAATATGGACCAAAGCAGACTAGAAAGTAACAGATGAAAGCCCCCGCTTGAAAGATACCAAGTCGGGGGTCTCAGCAATAGAAGCTGGTAGTTGGTTCCAGGTGCGGATCGTTCGAGGGAAGAAGCTGTACTTGTAAGCATCTGACTTGGTGTGGTATTGTTGGTACTTCTTGGAGTGGTTAGATCTTGTCCTACTGTATGATGGTATGAGGTAGTCTGATGATGGAATATCAACGAGATCGTGTACTATCTTAAAAAACATGGTCAGTTGAATCTTTGTTCTTCGTGATTATAGTGTCTCCCACTCTAAGCTTTCTAGCATGTCAGTTACGCTGCTGGTGTTCCTGTATCTGTTTGTGGCATATCTGGCAGCTCTTCGTTGTACCATTTCCAGTTTCTGTATTGATTGGTGGCTGTAGGGATTCCAGATAGAGGCACAGTACTCTAAGTTTGGCCTTACAAGTGTGAAGAATGCTGCTGACTTTGTTTCCTGGCTATTGATCCTCAGATTTCTTTTTAGGAAGCCCAGCATGCTGTTTCCTTTCTTTACTGCCCTGTCTATGTGGTGGTTCCAAGATAAGTTGTGGCTTAGATCAACTCCTAAGTACTTTGATGTTTCTGCAGCTTCTAATGTGTGACCTTTTAGTTGGTAGTCGAATATCCTTGGTTTCTTAGATCGTGTTACCCTAAGGACGTTGCACTTATCGGGGTGGAATGACATTCCCCATAGTTCTTCCAATTTGGCTACGGCAATAAGGTCAGCTTGTAGATCCTCACAATCCTTGTCGCATCTTATTTCTCTATAAACTATAGCATCATCGGCAAAAAGTCTAGTCCTTGATGTTACGCATTCTGGCACATCATTAATGAAAATGTGGAAGAGTAATGGTCCGAGCACAGTTCCTTGTGGAACCCCGCTGACAACTGGTGCTTTATCAGATGTTGCTCCATCGACGATGACTTGTTGTTTTCTGTCTGATAGAAACGCTTTAATCCAGCCTAGTGTTGTGCCACGAATTCCATAAAAATCCAGTTTTGATAGAATGTATGAATACAATTTGCATGTTTTTGTAATCTTTTTTGAAAATTTATTTATAAGGAATGACTGTAATAATTTTTTCATTGGGGAAATGAAAAAAAATGCACACGAAGCAACAATCCGCGTAGCATACAATGTGCAAATTTTTTTTCATACCCAAATGAAAAAAAAAATATGACAGTCATTCCTTACTAAAATTTATTTATCTTAAAATTACTCGATCATATTGATCAATTATTTATTAACCTGTGCGATAGAGCCACAGGGACTTGCTCCCCTCTCTCAATATTTTGTTAGAGTCAATGTGCGGTACGAAAAAAACACAAGGGAGATACTACTTTCACCACCCCCCTTTTCTTTAATTCGATTTTCTTTTAATAATTCATTGATCTCATACCTTTTCTTATAGGATTCGTTTCACATATGATTGTTCTTTCCAAAACACCCAAATATATCTGCATTCATTGCATTTCAGCCTCAAAATCGGGCTTTGTTCGGTTAAATTTGTAAAATTTGACAATCGCTTGGACATGAAAATGAAAGTACATTCTCGGGACTTTACCAATAAATGTAACGTAAAACGAAAGTACCGCACATTATTGATAGAGGGGAGCAAGTCCCTGTGATAGAGCCAAGTCGGAAAGTACAAAAATAGTTTACTCTGTGATACAAACACCAAATATTGCTAAACTACCCCTTTATTTAAAAGCACATCTGCCAGGAAAATTAATGTGGCAGCTAGTTTCCAAAATTGCGGATTTCGTTATCAATAATTGCAGCTATATGATTTAACTTTATGAAAATCTTTTAAGAGAATAAAACTTGCGCAATATAATTTATACAAGTGTTGAGCATTTGTTTTAAAGATGTTATTAAAAAAAGTCGTTTTAGATCCTGTTGGCGGCCATTTTGAAATAAAAAATATTTTTGTCTTAAATTTTCTTTTTTAAATCGGTATAGAAACGGGTATTAAGTGAAAAATATCCAACAAAAGGTTTTATTCAATAGGACCTGTTCTTATAGATATATGAGATAGTGGTTGTCAAAGCCCATCTAGAGCACACAGCTGACACCACTGCTGTGAGACTCAGCATGGGGTTCAGTGCCAGCTGTTTTTTTTTTCTATACAACATTATCATGTATTGGACACTACAGAGGGCCCTCAATCAACCTTTTCAACAGAGGTTAAGTAACCGGATTAGATCCATACTTAATCGGTCGTAGGCAACACAGGAACTACGTTTTCTTCCGGAGCATCGGAGTTAACTCGCGTATCGACTTCAGTTCACGTTGCTGATTGCAGATTGGTTCTTTGTGTGCGATTTTTGTTGTCATGATTTTATGTCTAGCAATTTTGTCTTTGTCTTTGCGGATTAACGATATTTGATTGTCCTTTAGGTACACCTTTGCTTCTTTTAAGAAAGTATCGCTATGACATCCGCCTGGAACCTCGTCTTTAGATCCCAATTTCTACAGTGGAATACTATTGGTCTCATTCCTGGACAATGATATTGACCGGGTAAACGCGATCGAGTTAATTATGGAATTTCTAATATCTAGGGTGATAAATTTGATTATTTTAATGGCGAGGCTTGCCGAGCGAAAAAGTATAAAATTTGTTTCACGTTTTAAATGTAGTTAAAAGTTAAGCGTCTAGCTAAACCTGATTGAAGTAACCACGATAAAGAGACGATTGATGGCTGATGGTGAAATTGGACAAAGGTGTCCGATCGGATGTTCATGGATGTGGTACGTATTGCTTTTGTTTACAATCAGTTTTCATTGCGATTCCATAGCACTTTGACTTAAGCAGAAAACGCTTTGTGCAGAAAGGATCATGAACTTTGAACACCTTTCGATTCCTTGACAGTTGGTTTATTTCTTTGTTTTGGTACCTACGTAGTTGTTTTATATAGTTCATTTTTTAGCCTGTGAATAAAACACGTTTAAAACATGTTCAATTAACAAAAAGAACTACAAAAAATATGATTTTTTATTTGTACACAAATTTTATTTTCATAGACAGTATGCCTTTAAACTAGTAATTTGAGCACAAGCTTCTCCCTATTGATGATCTATAACAGAGCACAAAAATAACACCACAATGTAGTAACAACTCCTCAGTCGTTGTGGAAGCTCTTGTCAGTTAGTTTAAACATATTTATTTATCCTTGATTGGGAAGCAAGCTTAATGCTTATGTAAATTCCTCTCCAGCAAGCAGTTTGCGAGTGTGGCCTTTGTAGCGGCCCCCATTGAGCCTACTCTTATCGAACTCTACAAAGGGGTCTTAAACATGCATGGGGTATTGCTCTCCACATACACGGGACAACCTTTTTTCGTCCCTTCCAATGGACTAGCATCATTTATTGAGACCATGGTGTCAAGAGGGAGTCGGAAAATTGGTTTATGAAATTTTCACCCCGGATGAGGAACGAACTACGAACCTTTGAGTAGACCGACGCGTTATCCACTACACCACAGGCCCTATTGTCAGTTCTCAGTTATGTGCCTGTACTAAGCCAGGAATCTATATCAAAGCTGATGGTTGTATTCGTCGAATTTATATTATTTGTTTTTCGTCAAGAAGAGGGTTTTTCATTGATACTTTAGGATTGGACTTGAATCATATATGAAGTTTATTTTCAATCCAAGGCCAATTGCACAACAGCTAGCGAGCAGCGACCTCTGGTCACATTGTGGCTGTTTTCCGTTGTGAATTTGTTAAATTATCGTTGATATTGTAGGTTATTTCGCGTACACTTATTCAACATTATCTTCTCATTTTAAAAAGGTTAGTTTAAGTTTGCTGTTTGGAAAATTCTTCCGAGGGGGGGGGGGGTACTTTCTAATTTTTAGTACAGGGACGTGCGGCAGCAGGTCTGAAAATGGTACGCGAATGAATACTTATACTTTAAGGATTTTGATACCCAAATAAATAGTATGAATGATAAAACTGCCCACAAAAATGGACTCATTGTAGTAGAGCTAGAAACTTTTTCAGCAAATTGACACTTCGTGGAGAATAGATTTAATAAACAAGTGACATTTTATCAGGAAGATCAGCATTAATACCAATATTTACCCAGAATGTAAAATAAAACCTAAATAAATACAAAAAAATCTCAAAATTACTACCAGAATCTGCAGCACGTCCCCGTATACCACTTTATAGAAAGTACCCCCCCCCCCCCCCCGGGAAATTCACTACGTTTAGTACATATATTTTAACTATGTAGGTCAAAGTTTAAGCATCAGTCGGTTTATTGGAATTTGGTAATAGTTTTTCAACTTAGGTGAACTGGGACCAAAGAACAGACCCTGATTTTAGACAAACAATTTAGACCTTTCAGCAATTAACGTCATATTCAAGAGGGATTTGTTTTAATTGTATGTAAGATTATGATTGTAAAAGAGCATCGCTTTAAAAATGTTGAGATTTTAACAGATTATTCCACTAAATATTTTCATAAACTAAAAGTGCATCATTCTACTTAATAAGAAATAAAAATGATAAATTCATTTAAAAGTTAGAAAATATAAAACATTAAAAGAAAAGAGTTAAAAGAAAGAAAGAAAACCAGAAGCAAATACACAGTGATTTCTTTACATGTTAAAAAATTATCTACCATTCCAGAGAGCGTATTGTTGAACTAGCTTTAGCTTGTTTATATAAAAAAGCCGTGATTTGCAGGATTTGTAAAGGAAGAGTGAACGGTTATAAAAATAGAAAAGAAGACTAAGATGATTATCCCACTTTCCCAATTGTGTCTCAATGTTGTCATAAATAGCTTTAGACCCTAAGATAACATAAGAACAAAAAGTGTTGACACCACTGGCACAAGACCTACAATCCGAATCCTTTTGAAAAGTTCATACCAAGTTAGCTTCAATGTGGCCTTGATTTCTTCATTTGGAATCTCTATAGAAGTTTGAAGAAAACAAAAGAAAGGAAAGGAACATCGGTTTCATTATGACTATACCATAAAGTTTGGAATCGTTGAACTAAGTGTGAAAAGCGTTTGACTTGGCTGTTTTCAAAATATAAAAATAATTGGCTTTGGTTTTTAATAAGTACTTACGTTTGTTTTGTACTTTTAACTTTAAAACTTGGAGTCAACAATGGACATTTCCCCGACCACTTGACCTATAAAACGTTTATTTATTTATATATAACCTTAATGATCTCCAAATTTGTTTTGTGCCAAAGGTATACTGGTTAACCAACCGATATTGTTTTATCAGAGCCAAAATATGTATAAGATATACGAAGACTATAATCGCAGGCTTATAATCTAAGGAAATATAAATCTTTAAAAATGCGACAGAATAGGATTTATGGCACTTTATTTTTTTAAACAATTTAATAAGATTTCAAGTTTAATTTGTTCAAAGAACCCAGGAATGCAAAGTCACATACAGCCGTTAAGGTCATGGCATATCACTGCTGAAGACTTGGTATTAGTATTCCATTTCCATTTCCATTTCCAAGTCAAGAGAAATAAATTGCTAGTGGAATCTTTGGAAAGACCCATCACACTACGTTTATAAGAGAAATAAATATCAGTAAAGACAGTGTTTCGGTAACTATAAGACCATACATGTAATCTCTTAACGATGTTGTGCTCCTAGTTTTAACCAGACCCAGGATCCGAATGGAAGTTTGCGGTCTTGGTCCTTGCAATTTTCAAACATAAAGCACTAACATGTAGTTAGATACGATAGCGTAACCCTCAGTCACAATGTCCCATGATGGTAAAATATGTTCAAACATTTGAAAAAAAAAGATATAATGACTTAAATCATAGGTTTAATGTCGCCAAAGCTGTTTAATTTCATGCGTATAAATAAAAAGTTTAAGACATGGGTAAAAATCAAAAGCAAAACAACTGCTATAACGAGAAATAGGAACATTTCTGCTATTAGCCTTGGGAGCTTCGCCACTTACAATACATGAAATGATTTACAAACGAAAACTGCCATTCTTTAATTACTTCCAAATTATCGTCGTTCTTTGATAACTTCTTTTCATCAAAATTTAAAAAAAACTCAAAAAAGTTTATTTGCCACTCTAATTTCATGCCCGTAAAACCAAAGAGTTATTTTAACTCGCAGAACCTTGCAGTTGATAATAAAGGAAATTGCATATCATTCACAACATTAAGCTACATGTCGCACTCCATGACTGAGCGTAACTTATTTTCAGAATCATTTTAGAAATTTAATTTCAATATTGTATAAGAAATAGTCAATTCTCGATTTGTTTTGTGAATGATTAATGTACCAGGCTACATTAACCATGCTTTTTAATCAAGTCAGCATTGTCATGCTTTGGTATTTTCTATAACACAGTTGAAATAATGTGAACATTATGAAACATTAATTTCATAAATAGCGTTTAATGTGAAACTATGACAATAAGATTCGATGCAGTCAGCCATTAAATGCATATATCTTCCATACAAATAATGTGTATGGCTGTCGACCTTTCCAATACTGTTATTTTCTCAACTTTTAGATTTTCTCATGCAAAACAGAGAACAAAGAAGTTCAAGGCTTTTTCCAAAGGTGTGCAAATATGGAACTTTGTTATAAATCTTTTAAAAGTATGGACAGAATTGTCTACTTGTCTTAGTAAAATAAGTAAACCTTACCGACAGCAACCATTTTATTACTGGAGGAGAGGGGTCTAGGTGTTTTTTTTTAAAATAATCATTTCTATTTTGAACATTTGTCTAGCAACTTGTCCGAAAAAAATTACGTCGCCCTGTACACATTTTGCATGCAATGAATTTCATTAATTTTGCATGCAAATATTTAGTTTTTGTTTGTCAGAAAAAAAACCCTGAGGATTGAATTCTAGTCCCCAAAATCAATTTGGAAATAAAACGGTTGATGCCTAAATATTCAAACAGATAATAGGTAGAACGTCCCGATTTTGACAAAACGAAATATCATGTAGTACGAACTTAAACTTTGGCCTTCATTATTAATTTAATACTTTTCCGAGTGTTGCGGGTTTTTTTTGGCTTCAGCTGACTTTGTCATGTTGTCAGTGGTAAAAAAAATGTTTGGCTAACTGAGTCGTTTAATATTTACAATATAGCATAAAATCTCTGTAATAGAGCTAGAGGGCAACGATAAATCACAGGGGCTTAAATTCTGGTCATTTATATCGACTTAAAAATCGACCCCCTATTCTATAATTCAAGCCCCTGTGTGATAATTATCCTAAAAGGTTTACAGAAACTTTTTTTTGCCATTTTGATTCATTTATTTGAAGACCCTTGTGCCATAGAGTTGAAAGTCACGAGAAACTACAAAATGACGAAATGACGACAAAAGCACAGGGGTTGGAATTCTGGTCATTTATATCAACTAAAACAAAATCAACCGCCTACTCTAGAGTATGGGGTCGATTTTTTTAGTCGATGTAAATGATCTGAATTCTACTTTATATATATATATAACTTTATTCTCATCAACCAGTATTACATAGGTACAGAGAAATACTATATACATTATTTACAATATAACAAAAGAAAGAAAAAACACGCATACGCATAAGAAGGAAAGAAAATACAGAAAATGCTAACATCATAAACACATAGATCAAAGTACAATGTCATACAAAGCTATAAGACAGATAGTTAGTCAGGAAGACTCGTTTTTTTGTTAATTATTCAAATAAGCTTACATAGTTTATTGAGTTTAGCTTTGTTTTTAGATGTCATAGCTTCCTTGAACTTTAAAATATTAGGGTTTTGAATTAAATGTCCACTGATCAGTTTCTTTCTTTCTTGAGATAATTTAGGGCATTCTAGAATATAGTGAAATTCATCCCCGATTTTTTCATTACAAAGCATACATTTCCTATCAGATCTAGCAATGTTGTTCCATCTACCTGTCTCAATAGGAAGTTTATGATTAACCGTTCTAAATTTACAAAATAAAATTGAGTCTTTTTTATTCAACACTTCAAAATAGTCTTCAAAATCTAGTGAGTCTTTAAAAATCTTATAGAATCTCTAGAGTACGGGTAGATTTTTTTAAGTCGATATACATGACCAGAATTCTACTCTAGAAATTCGGATTCTAGGAAGTCTGCTTCATATTTAGATCTACATCTCGAAATTGACTCTCAAGGAAGACTTTCAACAAGGCTCTATGACAAACGTGATGACTTCAACTTTCCAATCGTCAACTTCCCCTTCTTGTGTAGCAATATTCCGTCAGCTCCAGCTTATGGAGTTTACGTATCTCAATTGATTCGTTACTCCAGAGCGTGCGGGACTTACATCGATTTCCTTAGCAGAGCGACACGTCTGACGCAAAAATTGCTCTCACAGGGTTATGTTGCTCCTCGGTTGCTGTCTTCACTCAAGAAATTTTACGGAAGACATCATGCACTTATAGACAAATATGGGATTTCGATCTCTCAGATGAGTGCAGATGTTGGTTTGTCATAGTGTGTTGTTTTGTCTTCCTTTACTGGATTTGACACACTGAATGGACTATTGGCAACGCGACGGGTGTGCTATAGCAAGCAGGAACTGCTTACTCTTCCGGAGCACCTGAGTTCACTCTTGTTTCGACTGGAGTTCGCGTTGTTGATTGATATTCAGTTGTTTTGTGTTTCCATGTTTTACGTGTTGTCTGTTTTTGTCCCGTTCTTGTTTGTGTTTACTGGTTTAGTCTCTGCCCTTTCGGACTTTTGACATTCGGATACCCCATTGGTACCTCTGCTTCTAGAGTAGGGGCCGATTTTTTTTAAGTCGATATAAATGACCAGAAATCAAGCCCCTGTGATCAAAAGATGAATTACTTAGCCTTATAATTAGGTGTGGTTCTTTAAGTAGGATTTGATGATACTCTATTCACTTTTGTTGTCAAGCCTTAATGTACCATATCTCTGTTGTTGTCTGTTAACACGTAGTGGCGTGGGCTGGAAAATCTCGATTTTTAGATTTTTTGTGATTAATAGATTATTTCTTTTAACTTTTGAAAGCCATAAATTTTACACTTTCAATCAAAATTATTGATAAAAATTAACGATAATGATCAATAAATTGGTTTTTGAAGTTATTTTTGTGAAAAAAGATATTAGCGACAATGACAAATTTGATTATTTCCATAAACGATGCAATTCTTCATTTATTAATTTTCTTCCAAATTTTAACCCGTAATGTCACGGTGACATCAAAGTCAATGCATACTATGGAACAAACACGCTGTAAGTAGTTATAAATGATAAAAATACAATCCTTTTATGTTTTTAAAATATTTTCGTCATGGATCATTTTCATTTACATTACAAAAACAAAATATCTTTTTAATTATTAATTGTTATTGATAAAAAAGTGTTAATGTTTTTTTTTTGCTAAGTACATGCGTAAAATGCATCAGGTAACTGAGGTCAAATGACCCAGAACTTTTAAAGATACTAAGATTTCAAGAATATAGGAAAGAAGCACAGAGGTTTCAATGGTACATTCTAGTTTCAAAAGTCCGAAAGGGCAATGACAAAACCGGTAGACACAAACAAGAACAGCACGAGTAAATAACAAAACGAAAAAAAAAAAAAAACTAACGCGATTCCAAGTCGTACCAACACCAAGAGTGAACTCAGGTGCTCCGAAAGAATAAGCAGTTTCTGCCTGCTATAGCACAGCCGTTGCACTGCTAATTTCCATTTTAGTGGGTCAAATGCAGTAAAAGAAGACAAAACAAAACTCTATGAAGGGTTTTGGTAACATGCTCATTTGGTATATTGTTTTCTGTTTATTTGCTTTTTCGGATGTCTTTTCCTTGAAACTGATGATTAAGACGTATCTGGGATCGACCTGCTATTTGAGAGTATGTTCATTGTAGCCGAGAAAGGGTGAACCATTTATCATAATCATTGATCAAAAGTTGCTTCTGTTATGCATCAGCATCAACTAGGTTATATGTTATGCAATCCTTCGTCACAACTCGGCCGATTTCGAAACCTCCATCATTGATGAAGGGTACCGGAATCTGCCGAAGTTTTCCGATTGGTTTTGCAATATCTCTATAAACAGACCTTTTCCTTTGATATATACGAAATTTATTCTTAGAATATTTCGAAGGCATGTATTTATTATAACTAATATAGATTGTTGGAAGTTGGATCGATTCCCGGTTTGTAAACTTCCCCAATATATGTTATTTTGTTGTATGTCCTCATGTTACACATGTATGTGTCTGAGTGTTTCAATATGATCTAATCCCAACTGTATGTAATTAGGTTTGTCAATTACCCGCATTAGGTCTTCGGGTACTCCGGTTTCCTGCACAATTTTAACTGACCTAGCCCATTTAGCTCACCTGGACCGAAAGTTCATGTGAGCTATTACCATCACTTGGCGACCTTCGTCGTCTGTCGTCTGTCATCGTCTGTTAAACAATTGTTCTAAAACCTTCTCCTCTGAAACTATTGATCAGAATTACACATGTATATGAAACTTGGTATGAATGATCGTTAGGGTGTCCTGCACCAAGCTTGTTTAAATGTTCAGCTTATTTAGCTCTTCAAAAGTTTCCATAGGGTCGAAGTTGTCAGATAAACCCTTATAGGGGTTACAGCCCCTTAAAGGCGAAAAATAGTGTTTTGGCCTATGAAATGTTTTGGCCTATCGCAGATAGAGAAAGATTTTGCATTCTTAAATGTTCAGCTCATTTAGCTCTACAAAAGTTTTCATAGGGTCGAAGTTGTCACATGACTCTTTATAGGAGTTACAGCCCTTTAAAGGGGAAAATAGTGTTTTTGGTCTTTAGCATGAAAACTATTGCAGATCGAGAAAAGCTGTTGCTTGCTTAAATGTTCAGCTCATTAAGCTTTACGAAAGTCTTCAAAGGGTCCAAGTTGTCAGATGACCTCTTATAGGGGTTACATACCCTTAAAATAAAAAAAAAAATAGTGTTTTGGCCTATAGAATGAAAACTATTGCAGATAGAGAAAAGCTTTTGCTTGCTTAAATGTTCAGCTCATTTAGTTTTACTAAAGTCTCCATAATGTCGAAGTTGTCACATGACGCCTTATATGGGTTTCAGTCCCTTAAAGGCGATAAATAGTGTTTTTGGCCTGTAGAATGAATACTATTGCAGATAGAGAAAAGCTGTTGCTTGCTTTAATGTTCAGCTCATTTAGCTCTACAAAAGCATTCATAGGATTGAAGTTGTCAGATGATCCCTTAAAAGGGATTACAGCCCCTAAATTAACATGTTTTCATGTTTATTTGTCTATAGAAAGAAAGCTATAGCAGATAAAGAAAAGCGGTTGCTTGCTTAAATGTTCAGCTCATTAAGCTTTAAAAAAGTGTCCATAGTGTCAGATGACCCCTTTTAGGGGTTATGCCCTTAAAACAACATTTGCATGTTTTTGGCCTACAGAATGAAAACTATTGCTAAAAGAGAAAAGCTATTGCTTGCTTAAATGTTCAGCTTATTTAGCTCTTCAAAAGTTGCCATTGGGTCAAAGTTGTTAGATGACCCCTTATTGAAGTTACGCCCCCTTAAAGATGGAAAATAATGTTCTTGGTCTATAGAATGAAAACTTTTGCAGATAGAGAAAAGCTGTTGCTTGCTGAAACATTCTACAAAAGTCTTCACAGGGTTGACAACAAGACCAGGTGAGCGATTAAGGCACCTGGGAGCCTCTTGTTTTACAATTTTTGTTTGATATTAGAATTTTAAGCGCTTACTCTATTGTTAGCCATGTCCAGGACCAATAAGTACCCCGGTACGTTTTCACACCTAGTAAATGAAATAGAATTAAAGGGAAAGAAAGTTTATTAATTAAATTTCGACACATTCATGACATTGTCAAACAAACTTTATTTAGAGACTTCAAACCATAAATGTCAATTTTTTATTGATAAATTTTGCGTCATGCAAAAATGAGTAGTTAAGTTCATGGAGGGCAACATACAGATGACAACACTAGAAAGGACATGGTATTTTGACATTTTGACATAACTCCATTTGTTTTATTTATTCAATCAATCAATTTTTAATTTAATTTCTTTAAAATTTCTAATATTTTACTTTATAAAAATCATTTTCATCAATTCATAATGATTTTTCATCTGTCACAAAACTTAAAACTAATTAAATTGATAACATCTTACACTTCATTAACTTCTTGCCAAATGGTCATTTATATCGTATACTGACGTAGAAATGATTGTTTACCAATATGATTTTGATGTTTTACAAAAGTACCGCACTGACACTGTACAACATATACATTAATTTCTTTTATCTTTAAATTTCATGTTTATTTTACAGCCACTTAGAACATGGATTTTATAAACAACTCTCCATTTTCTCTACACCCCCCCTTCCCCCCCCCCAAAAAAAACACCACCCGTTTTCAAAGTTTTACAAAACAGCAATAATATTAAGAAATATCAAGATAGTATCATCTAAACCCGGGGGGGGGTTACTCCCATTGTAAGTGGTCATACCTATGTGCCGCAAAACAGGGTCTGTTTTTACTAGTTTTTTACAGGTTACTAGCCATGAACAGGGTCATAATTTTCAACCCTGTAAAAAACAGGTTTATAAATGACTTCAAAATATTCATCATAGGTAATTCAGCATATCATTTGCATAGTAGAACAATTAATTTCCAAAAATAATTGTCATTTTTTCCCGAAATATTAGTTCAATATGGTAAAACGTACTTAATATCATTAAAATGACTTTATTTGACTGCACAATATCTGTGACAGGGTATGGTTTTGTATGTTTTTGAAGTCACGAACAGGTCCAGGTTTGAAAACCTCATCGGCACATAGGTATGCAATATATAGGAGAGTAACCCCCCCGGGCATCTAAATAACTATGAAATAGATTTTTGGAGTGGTTTATAAAGAAAAAAAGGGTACATGTATATACAAATCAATGTTCCAAGGGTCTGTGGTTTATATCTACATGATTAACTACCACAAACACTACGTCACAATTTTTTTTATGGAATACGCTAATTAAGGTAATCAGGTAGTCCACCACTCTTGTATTTGCGCGAGGTTGGAACCGCTTGATGACGTTGAGTTTGATCTGTTCGAATGTTGTTGTGACACTTGCTGAAAATGTTGCCGATGGAATTTTTATTTTATTGACCCAAAAGGCAAAATATGTCGCCATATCTTATGATATTCACTAAGCTGATTTTGGGTTGGTTGTAATATTTTTTTTTCTTTGTTGTGTGGTTTGTTTTTTGTGATTTTATGTTATTGTATTTGCCTTGTCTGATCACAGGGGCTTGTTTTGTGGGTCAGACGAGGTTTTACTGTCAATGGCGATCGCTATCCTATATAAACCGGCTTGTTTAGTGGGTCAGTCGAGGTTTTACTGTCAATGGCGATCGCTATCCTTTCTATCTTGTATAAACCACCGGTTTACAAAGGATAGCGATCTCCATTGACAGTAAAACCTCGACTGACCCACTAAACAAGCCGGTTTATATAGGATAGCGATCGCCATGGACAGTAAAACCTCGTCTGACCCACTAAACAAGCCGGTTTATTTAGGATAGCGATCGCCATTGACAGTAAAACCTCGTCTGACCCACTAAACAAGCCGGTTTATATAGGATAGCGATCGCCATTGACAGTAAAACCTCGTCTGACCCACTAAACAAGCCGGTTTATATAGGATAGCGATCGCCATTGACAGTAAAACCTCGTCTGACCCACTAAACAAGCCGGTTTATATAGGATAGCGATCGCCATTGACAGTAAAACCTCGTCTGACCCACTAAACAAGCCGGTTTATATAGGATAGCGATCGCCATTGACAGTAAAACCTCGTCTGACCCACTAAACAAGCCGGTTTATATAGGATAGCGATCGCCATTGACAGTAAAACCTTGTCTGACCCACTAAACAAGCCGGTTTATATAGGATAGTTAAACCTCGTCTGACCCACTAAACAAGCCGGTTTATATAGGATAGCGATCGCCATTGACAGTAAAACCTCGTCTGACCCACTAAACAAGCCGGTTTATATAGGATAGCGATCGCCATTGACAGTAAAACCTCGTCTGACCCACTAAACAAGCCGGTTTATATAGGATAGCGATCGCCATTGACAGTAAAACCTCGTCTGACCCACTAAACAAGCCCCTGTGGTCTGATTTACGCCATTCGATCGCCCTATCGTACATCTATTCTTTTTTGTAGAATCTTTTTGATATCCTCTATTTAAGGCAAACATACATGTAGGTAAAGGTCACTAGGCTTTTTGTTCGAGTCCATAGTATGCCCAAGTTTCAATAATTTATGTAAATCGACTTATTTTTTCTATTCGTTTGAAGTCACATGACAAGGTTTCTGTCTCCATCTCAAGTAAGTTTGAGAAGTTTGCGTTCAAAACCTCCTGATTTTGTCTTATGAGACCTCGGAAATCAAATTCCTCTTTTGTAACAGTAACTTTACTTTGCTTCTTTCGTGACTCAATTTAGCCGTGTGTTTATTTGAAATAGATTTTTTTCTCGAGTGTTTTTCATGTCAAACGCTTGCGAAAAAAATATCAAAGATATACACCAAAGAAATATTAAAGTAACGGGAAAAGAGATAAAGACATTGAGTTAAGACCTAGCGCTCGACATAGTTCAGCTTGATTGACTGTTCAATGTACGCATTAGCGCTTTATGATTATTAGATCAAAGAGAAAAATGAAAATTCAAAAGCGCTCTTTTTTACACTGACTACAAAGTTATAAACAAATAGTCTCTCAAAAGAACACATTTTATTGGTAAGAAAAAAACATCACGGCAAGCAAAAAGACGAGATAACCAACTAAAGCAAAGCAAGGAAATCATATTAGTGGAAAACAATGAATGTTAAGTAGCACCAATCTCATTCAGTATGACATAAGACTGTCATCTTATTGCATTTTTCCAACGGTCCAAACTGGAACGAGGCCCTGTTTTGTCTGTTGGAGCATGTTCTTTTTCCTGGCAAGGACAAAGCCACCAGCAGCTGGTTCGAGGATCTTAATTGTCTCACCTACAGAAAAGACAATTACTGTTACAGAAATGGTATAGTTATGGAGCGAACATTTAACTTGAAATGGGGCTTGGATTTATCGATGCCATATTGCTTACGGAGTTATCTTTCGATGGTAACATGCTCCGGTACCAACACATGGAAAGACATTTAATTTTAACTGAACTCCGAAATGGTTTTAATTTTAAGATCTTTTTTTCTCAGAAATTTTTCATCCAGCATAGGTTTTGTATTGGCATCTTGGTCAATGTTTTCGAACTTTATTCTGAATCGTAGTTTTGATTCAAGCTCAACAAGCCTTCTTAAAAAGTAAAACTTTGAGAGGAAAGGTATACTATTATTAAGACGCGACAAAGAAATGCCAAAAAGGGGGAAATGTTTCACTTGACACAGATGCCTTCTGATACTAGTTATTATGATTATTGCTCATAGAATATAAACTTGTCATACCAAACCATCAAACATTTTCAAACCATTCTCATGTAAAATTTTAGAAAAACTTGACAGACGTTCCTTCCGACATTCATGAGTAAAAATTATTTAGCCATATCCTGCTATAGTCGCGGATGCATAAAAATGTATTAGATATGCCTATTGCGAACAATTAACCTGAACATGATCTCTTTAAATTGATACATGTATTAAAAGCAGATGGTTTTTGGCTTACCTTTCTTGACTGACATTTCTTCGCAACTTTCCTTCTCGTATGACAGTAGAACTGTGGTTTTGTACGGTACAAATGATGCCGAGGTCTGCAACTTTTCCTCAACTACATTTGTGTTGAATGTTTTAAAGCAAGTATCTGTTTGATAATCTATGAGGTCTGAAAAAGAAAAATCAAAACTGACTCAAATCTTAATTGCTCGTATTGAGTTTTTTTTTGTGGGTAATTAAAAACATTCATCTATATTCAGAAAACAGAAAAAAGACCAGACCCTGTTTCATAAAACTTCTCAAATTCAAGGATATATCTGTTAAGAATTCCAATATAACTTTGCACTTTGAGAAAATTCTGAAGTTTGTGAGAAACAATTGTAAAATGTTAAAAAATGAAATGATTATGCGACTGTTTTTCTTTCTACATCTGTATTAACATAGGTGAAACACCAATAATCTACTATGCAATGGAATACTCATACGATGTTTTATGAAACACATGCAAACCCTTTAATGTAAAAAATCAATCTAAATTTCATTGTTTCATTTTTAAGATAAATAAGTTGTGTTATTTTATTTTTTTCTATATTTTACTCACCTTCATCTTTTTTGGTTGGCATAACAGGTTCACATTCATCCCAACATGACCTTGAAGGCAAAGGTCTTCCCTGTGGTCTTGACCTCCCATCGTCCTTTCTCATGGCAGACATTGATCGACGTCGTAAAGGGCGTGTCCTGGAATTACGTGGCTTGGTCTCTTCTGATACCTCTCGGATAAAAATTGAGGTATTTTCTAATTCGGTTGCTGTTGAAGCTACGGAAACACGTCGTGCTGCTTTCCGTCTTTGTCCTCGTTGTTTAGGATTTTCAGTAGCAACTTGTTGGGGTTCTTGTTGTTGCGAAACATTCCTCTGATCGTGATGTTTTATTTTGCATTCTGCGTCAGATGAACCTGCAAATAAAAATAAAAATACAAATAACGTTTTGGCATGAATGTATAAATAAACAAAGCAAGACATCAACAAATTTGTTTTTTAACATTACGTTTTTATTGTGTGTTTATTTTTGTGTTTTTTTTCTGGTTATATTGATAGGGGAAGGCTAGGCCCCCCAAAAAATAATTTAACCCCGCCACAGTCTGCCATAAGCCAGGAGTCTTTAACAAAGCTTTCGTTTGTACTTGTGTTTTTGATATTTCTAGTCCTTGTTTAAAAGGTGGGTCTGTCTTCGACTATTTCAGGACTGGATTTGAATTATATGCCTTTTATATAGATCATGTGCCAGTTGCAGAAAGGCGAGCAGCGCCTACTGGCCTTGTTGAAGGCTGCTGGCGGTATTCCGTTTTAGTTGTTCTTAATCACCGCTTTTTATGTGAACTGGGACGTGTACACTTACATGTATTCCACATCTCACTATTTCTATTGTTATGGGTTCGTTGTATTTATTCTACTAAAAGGAAAGTGATTTTAAGTTTTTTAGTCTGATTATATTTTTTTTTTCAAATTGAAAACGCCGACAAACATCTTCATTACTAAAAATGAGTAGGAATATTTTTAGCACCGTTGTTATGAACCCATCATCACCAGTAAAAGGTAAAGGGTACAAATCACTAAAGTAAAGAGAGGTCAAAAACCAAACATCAGATAAATCAACTCACCTTCAGCATTAAAATATCTGACTGCTGTCTTCAATTCGTTGCCTTGTGTGCATGAAAGAGTGTTAATGTTTCCGTTAATGTCACGCTTTTCTTTAATGGCGGATCTTTCAAATTCAGCAGCGTTGTTTCTAGTTCCAACGTCTGTCCCATGGAAGTATTCATTGCATGTTGGATTTTCTTGAAATAGTTGTTGGCTTTTCTAATAAGATCATAATTGAATTATAATAAGGACAGGAGTTTTATGAAAGTATTACAACAGTATTCAAAGGATTCAAGGTTCCTGGTTGAATACTCTTTATTCATACTTTTGGTTTTTGACCTGCCAATGTTGAAGAAATAATCCATGGCCGCCCGTGGTTTATTGGAGATTTTAATATGGGTTGCCATTGTTTTCGGTAATATTTGCTCTGAGGGGTCTATATTAGAATCTTATTCAAATGTTACTCTGAGAAATATGCATATATTACCGTTTTTCATACCAATTGTGTATTTTGGATGTGGTTTCTGTTTTACTTCCAAAATAAAAGATTGAATATTGTTTTTTACTGGAAAGATATTCTTAATTAAGTTTTCTCTCTCTTGTATATCTTAAGCATGTTTAGTCTCATGCTAGTTATTATTTTATCATATTATTTTTTTTTCAAACTCAATGTAAGACCCTGGCCAGCTGCGAGGTTGGCACCGATATTTAAGTTTGAGATGAACTGTGGAATGTGTAAGCGACACCCTGCTCTCCGGAGCACCTGATTTCACTTTCGTTACCACATAAATTGGCGTGTTGATTACTGTTCGGTTGATTTTGTGTTTTTTTAAGTTTTTGTTTATTCGTGCTGTTCTCATTAACGTTTATTGATTTTGTCGTTGCCCCTTTGAACTATTGAAACTCTGATGCCCCATTAGTACCTCTTTGCTTCATGCAAGAATTGACGTGATGTGATTTATGTTTTTGTTTATTCGTGCTGTTCTCGTTCATGTTTACTAGATTTGTCGTTGCTCTTTCGGACTTTTGACACTCGGATGCCCCAATGGTGCCTCGATTTTTGCTTCATGCAAGTATTGAATTGGTGTTGTTTTTGGTTATTCTTACCTTTAATATTTCAAGTTGAAGAGTTTTCTGGTATTCTTTTGTGCGTTCTTGAACAATAGACTGTGGATCAACTTCACATATGGGTGCACACCTTTTAAGAGGTAGAGCTTTCTTGTATTGCTGGTATTTCTGATGAAGTGATTGGACAGTAGTTTTCCATCCTTTTATCAACTTTGTAGACTTTGTGTGTTCATAGGTTTTGAAGGCTTCAAAGGTTTGCTTTGATTTCTGAAAAAAAACCCAGCCATAATGACTAACCAAAGAAAAATGTAAATTTAAACAACAATATGAAAGAAGCAAAGAGGTACCAATGAGGCTTTCTAGTGTCAAAAGTCCCAAAGGGCAACCGGCAAACACGAATAGGAACAACACGAGGAAATACAAAACATAAAAAAACACACAATAAACCGAACAGAAATCAAAAACGCAAACTCAAGTCGTAAGAAAAGTGATCTCAGGTGCTCCTGAAGAGAAGGCGGTTCCTGTCTGTTATAACGCACTCATCGCACTGCTAATTTTTAATTCAGTTTGTCAGATCCGGCAAAGGAAGACAAACCAACATCTGCACTCATCTGCGAGATAGATATGACTTGATATACAAAGACACCAAGACGAGCAAGGCAGCCAAGACAAATAATGTCTCTTTATCCAACTCTTTAATGAAAAACTATAAAAACAGGGACTGTCACAACCAAAAAAAAATGCAACATTAGTCTATGTGGTAATATGATACAGGTTAAACCTGATAAGCTCCCGCATATAAAATAACTTTATACATGGTGCCTCATACCCATAATTTTGAAAAAAGAACGAACCTGCAAACAGAACAAGGAAGTGAATTGCTTCGAACGCAGACCTCGCAGAACGCATCCTTTTTCAAGAATATTTCTACTTTCATTTTCTAATGCAAAGCCGGTTGGAGAGAAAATAACAAAACCAAATTTGTTTACTGAGGACAAAGTAAATGTAATGGCTTCTGGGAATGAAATTTGTCTGCAAAGTATTCAAATTATTTGTTTGGCTGACAATGCACCGCTTTTATTGGGGGGCCTTGTTTCGCGAAAATTAGAATGACAGGTTCCCGCGCTTCTGTCATTTTGTTTTGATGGACGCTACATCTAGTGATAGAATAGACGCCAATTTCCTAATTTTTTTATTTAAATTCTTTACATTTAAAGCATTTCATAGCTGGAAATACTTTAAATAATTCATATTAATACGATAACTATGTTTATAATTTTTTTAATTGAAAATTCCAAAAAAAGGGAATTTAATTTTGCATTCCGTGTTATTGGGTGCGGATTTCTGACTAGCTTATACGTCTTCCGGTTTAAGGCATCATACTCAGTCAATTTAGCTCCCGCACAGCGAGAGCTTATTATAGCAAATACATGCATGCTAAATTGTTTCAAGAGGAAAAAACATTAGGAAATGGAAATAAAATCACATTCTTTTACCTGTTCAAGAGCTGCCACCTTTACTTCGAACTTTTCTTGCGTCTTGTCATATTTTGCAGCTAGTTTTTCAATTAGTTGAACCTTTTCATCCAATTTCGTTGATGACGTCAAAATGCTGTTTTCCAATGATTCTAGTTTGTTAGCTAGGCTCTGTAAGGTCAATCAGATTAATTATGTTTATTCATAAAAGTTAACGAACTAATCAACGCAATTAATTTAGATACATGCATTAACTACTTGTATTTAACCTAAATTGCGAGAGGCAGTGCGATTAATTTTAGTAATCCACCAGTCGAATGCGACATTAAGGAAAAAAATTCTGTTCCATTTTAGGCTGGATTTCACACAGTGAAAAATCCGGGTTATAAAATGTTGAATGACGGGCGGGCGGGCGGGGAAGAATTTTTGTAACAGTTTTCTCAGCAACTACTTATCACAGCCACTTGATATTTGGTATACAACATCAGGTGGGGTCCCATAACGTGGAAAACGATTTCAGGCTGTCGCTCACCTACTTCCTGTTTAATTTAAACCGGCCATGTTTGACTTTGACAGATTTTTTTATCACATATTTTGCTCAGATGCTAAAATACTCCCTTACGTTTTAAAATGTTCGGTGTCTTACTTCAAAAAAGTTTATGCCTTTATGATCTATTTGGCATTTCAAGATCTTTACGCAAAATTAGACAAAAAAAAAAAAAAAAAAAACCCGCAAAAATAAACTTGAATACTATCCTGTGACAGGGGAACAGACGCAAAGACCAAAATCTATTTTTTTTTAAGTTTGAGACTTTACTTGATGATCTTAAGTGACTTGCCTTTTCTTCTTCCTGATGTTTGTGCTCCAGTTTCTGACATTCGTCTTGTAGAGATATGATGTCGCTCTTCATTTTCACCAGATTTTCTTCTTCCTTCTTCATCTTTTTCTCAAATCTTAAAGTAAAGGAGTCAAAGTTTATAGTTAAATCAATAACGCATCCTTTTATTAAAAAACAACAACAAAATTTGAGTGAGTGATATGGTAAATTTTAAAGAACAACAGAAAAAGGGAAGAGATGGGTAGGGACAGGGGCAGAAAATACAAAAAAAACCTGTCGTGGTTTAATTAAAAAAAAAAGAAACTGAGATTCGTTCGCGTAAATAAGTTTCCCTGCCACCCCCCGCTCCCAAACCCCAAAAAAGACACACAGAAACACAAAAACTAGTGGATATCAATTTTAAAATAACACGAACTCAAGTCGTAACGTGAGTGAACTCCGTGAAAATAGAAGATAAACAAGCATCTATATTGTGTTACAGTTGTCGAAAATTTCATGTTAACTAACAAAGCAATTTAGGAAGTGAGAGGTATAAAAAGTTTTAATTCTTAAAAGATTTTCCTCATATAAAAAAACCCCAAGTATTTCTATGAAAAGATGTTAACTTTTGTTTGTTTGATGTTTGACTTTAGATTTAGTTTTTGTTCATTTAAAAAGATTTTTAGTCAGTAATTTCAACTCTTACAGTTGCAGTTTATCTTTTGAAAACACTTATTGATCAAACTTACTCTTTTACATCAGCAGCTATTTGTCCGTATGTCTGTCTACACGATCTTAACAGCTCTAACTGGGCCTTTTCCTTCTCTAGTTCTGCTTCAATAGACTGGACCCAACCTCTCTCTGAAAAGAAAGACAATGAATTTTCTATTGTTCTTGGACTATGTAATAGTCTGAGAATTTCAAAAATCAAAGCGTGTTTTGTTCACTGCGACTTTTAAAAGGGTGTTTTGGGAAAACATTGCGAGAGCTGAAGGGGAAATATGTTAATTTTCTTTTTCAAAAGTTTTAAAATGTCTTTTTTCTTGATTCCTTAACAAAATTACTATATCATTCATAAAAAAACCCAAGGAAGTGAATTTCTACAGGATATTTAAACTAACTACTTCTGACGGTGTTAGAATAAAATGATTCTGTGATTCACTTCTAATTCAATGTTTGGTAGCAAATTTTCTTTATTCTAACCGTGTGGTTCCTTGTAACGCTGGAGCAAAGTTTCAAATTGTTCTAATCTAGGCCTGAAATATTTGATATATTTATCATAGCCCTCGATCCGCATCTCTAGGAAACTTTTCCAAAATTTCGTACTTGTTAATCTGAAAAAAAAATTAAAGTTACTTTTTCTTGGTGTGAACAATTGCTCTTTGCACGCCTCGAAATCAAGCAACTGTTCTCTCTAGTGGAATTGAACTTTGATCGATTTGATTTTTATTGTGTGTTTAGTTTTTGTGCTTTGTCTAGGAATATTGATAAGGGGATAGTTGGGCACAAAAAACTAGTTTAACCCCGTTACCTGTTATTTGTGCCTGTCCTAAGCCAGGAATCTTTGACAAAGCTTTCGTTTGTATTTGACTTTTTCTTCTTCTTCTTCTTCCGCTAAGGAGTAGAACTCGTTGCGAGTGTCAATTAACTCCGGCTAGGCTAAAAAGGAGGCTGGGTTTATGTCCACAAGTTGATGTTGAATCTTGTAGAACATAATCAGCCTGCTGGTGGTTCTTCTCTGTTGTAAAGGTTGCCATTGGAGTTGGTCTAGCAGTCTAGTTACACATCCTTGGGCAGTATCTGAGTATTTGTTGTATACAAAGCGAGCTGCCTTACGTTGTACCTGATCCAGGTCTCTTATATGGGTTGCTTGGTGTGGATCCCATAGCGAGGAGGCGTATTCGATTGATGGTCTGATCAGGGTGCGGTATGTATTCTCCTTCACTGTTGGTTTACAGCGGCCCAAATTTCTTCGTAGGAAACCTAGCGATCTTGTGGCTTTTCCTATGGTGTTGTTGATATGTTTTGACCATTGTAAATCCTGGTTGATGGTTACACCGAGGTATTTACCGCTTTCTACAGCTTCTAGTTGGTGGCCATGGAGGGTGTAGTTGGTCTGGATTGGTTGTCGTCTATTGGTAATTCTGATGACATTACACTTCTGAGGGTGGAAGCACATCTGCCACTTGCGTTCCCACTCCTCCAGTGCAGAAAGGTCTTTCTGGAGTTCTATGGCGTCTTTCTGGCTCTTGATCTTCCTAAAAACAAGACAGTCATCCGCGAATAACCTTGCATCTGAGTTGGAACATGATGGTAGATCATTGATATAGGCCAGAAACAACAGTGGTCCCAAAACAGTCCCTTGGGGTACGTCGGATAGCACTTCCAGTGGTGGGGATGTGTGCCCATCCAGTACAACTGACTGCGATCTGTTAGTTAGGAAGTCTCTTATCCATCTGTTTGTGGTACCTCTGATCCCATAGTGGTCCAGTTTCAGGAGAAGGCGTTGGTGGGGAACCTTGTCGAATGCCTTTGAAAAGTCCAACAAGATTACATCTGTCTGCTGTCCACTGTCCATATTCCTGGCGATCTGATCAATGGTTACGATCAACTGGGTCTCGCAGGATCGGCGTGATCTGAAGCCGTGCTGTTCGTCGCACAATATACTGTGGCGATCAAAATGGTCCATCACTGTGCTGTGTATTACATGCTCCAGTAACTTGCATGAGATAGAGGTAAGAGACACTGGACGATAGTTGACAGGTTGATATGTTTCTCCTTTCTAGTAGATAGGGACCACGTTAGCTATCCTCCATTCGTCTGGTATCTTGCCTTGGTCGAGTGAAAATTGGAACATCTTCGTGAGATAAGGAGCAACAGTTTCTGCTGCGTTCTTTAGAATGAAGGCAGGTACCTCATCAGGACCAATAGCTTTATACGGTCGAAGTCCACATAGCAGTTTGTAGATCCCTCTTTCATTGATGTTTATGTCATTCATTGGTGGAAAAGTACTAGTTCCTAAGTCTGGCATACTACTCAATTCTTCTTTGGTAAATACAGACTGGAATTGTTCGTTGAGTATCGATGCCTTGGTAGCTGTATCACTGTGTAGGAAGCCATGCTTAGATTTCAATGTTGTGATCTGTGATGAATCTTGTTTTCTACTTTTTATGAAACTCCAGAATCGCTTTGGATTTTTCTGTAAGTCTTGGCTGACAATGTCCTCCATGAATGCTTGGTTGGCTCGTCTCATTTCTCTCTGGAGCTCAGCCTTAAGGTTCTTGTAGTGCCTATTTGTCATTTTGGTTTCCACTTCGTCTTGCTTTTGTGTATGCCTTCTGCTTTTTGTTACTGAGGTGACGTAGTTGGGAGTTCATCCATGGATGAGTGTGTTTTGCTAAGGATTGTCTAGTTGGTACATGATGTTTTATAGCTCCTGTGATATCTTCTTTCATTCTGTTCCACATTGTGTTTACATCAGTGAACTGTTCTTGGTTGAATTTGTCATAATTTAGTTGCAGTTGGTCATTTATCTTGGCTAAATCTGCTTTTTTCCATAGGTAGATGGTTCTCTTGGTTGGTTTTGATCTGATGATTTGACTGGCTATGTCTACAAGCACAATGTCATGATCACTGTTGCCGAGAGGTGGTATAGTCTTACATCTATTAACTAGTCCTGGTTGTGACGTAAAAAGTAAATCTAGTAAAAAGTAGGATGTTGTCACCTCTTGTTGGTTGATTCACTACTTGTTGTAGGTTAAGGTTGGCTGCCATCTGGATAAAGACTCATTTGTATCCCGAGTGTTTTGTCCTGATCGTATTGTGTAGTTTTCCCAATCTACATCAGGGAGGTTAAAGTCACTACCGAGTATGAAGACATCATTCTTGTGAAGGTTTCTAAGTTGTTGCAAATCATTGATCGCACAATCTGTGTAGTCCTTGTCTGTTCTGTTTGGTGGCCGATAGAAGCATGTCAGTATGATCTTTTTACGTGGACTGGTTTTGATACTGCCTGCAATAAGTTCGCTGTTTTTGCTGGTGAGAACATGGTTAAGGTTAAGCTCTTGTTTTGCTGCTATAAGAACTCCTCCATGTGGGTCACCTGGACGATCTCTACGAATAACGTCGTAACCTAGTTCTGGAGGGAAGATTTCGCGAGAGCTTATTTTATCACTGAGCCATGTTTCGGTTCCCAAAATGATGTCTGGGTTTGTCGACTCTATCATGACTTGAAGATCATATCTTTTGTTTTTTATGCTTTGGCAGTTGACGATTTCAATGCGCAGTTGGTTTTTCTTTGTCTTCCTCTGGTTGAAGTTGTGGTGTACACGTTTTGGTGATGAAGAAGCAAGATGATCTCCAAAGTTAGAACTAACCGATGTTGAGAGGCTGCTACTGCTGCTTAAGTTTTATGGTCAGAGACAGATGAGAGCATTGAGTAAGTGTTGCTATCTGCAGAATCTAAGAGGTCATAAATGACAGTTGAATGGTTTGGTGCATTTTTGATGTTTTCTGTTCCTTGTTTAAAAAGTGGGTCTATCTGTGACTATTTCGTGACTTGATTTGAATGATAAAATTCTATTTAGACCATGGGACAATTGCAGAACCGCGAGCAGCGCCTTCTGGCCTCGTTGAAGGCAGTTGGAGGTTGTCCATTGTGGTTTTTCTGAATTGCCGCCTGATTGTTGGCTGTGTCGCGTACACTTATTCCACATTTTATTATTTTCTATGCTTATCTCGGTAAAACAAAAACATTAACATTTTTATGATTTAGATTCGTATTGTCGAATAAAGCTACACATAAATGCAACAAACTTTAGTAAAAGTCTACAAGGGATTTTTTTTGTAATTATTAAGAAAAAAACTTTGAAACAGAAAATATTGTTAGCTGGCAAGAAAGACATTATGTAATCAAAGAAAGACATTAGATTGCGAAAACAGCTTTGTTCAGTTTGGTAGTTGAGCATTGTTTATTATTGAATCCAGCATTTTGAAGTTGAGTCAACAGCAATGCACTTATGTAGTAAGATAAAATATAATGCAGATAGAAGTAAAAATTGAAAAAAAGAAAAATAGAATCCGATTCTTTGAGCTGAAATCCTGAGGACGTAGAAGATAGCCGAAAGCATATTAAAATCGTACTTCCCATTTACATATGCTAAAAATACTAGTATTTATTATTAAGAAAGCATACTTACGGCTCTTTATGGGTATCAACCATATTAGGATTAAATATTGTTATTTCGCGATAAATTTGCGAAGACGCTTCCATAATTCTCGTTGCAGTGAGCAGTGCAGTGGTCCCAAGGATACAGAATGACGGACGTCACAATTTTCCATGGAGTTCCGGTAGCGTAACGTCATAAATGGCAAATTCGTCGCTTTCAAATGGCTTTCGAGGTTTGCATGTTGCATTATCTTGTATTTTTCAATGGTCACTAAAAAAGTATTGTCAGTTTTAAATTTTGCGTTTTGAAATTCCTTTTGTTTTTTTTGTTTTTTTTATGGATGCTGTTGCATAAACAATTTTAACGTCCCAAGGTTTGTAGTGCTGTGTCAAGTAGTGAATCTGATTTATTAGTTTTGTTAAATGATAATCATTCATTTCTCTCTTGTCAGGTTTTTGAGTTCACGTCCTGCTTTTGTGAGAGCGGGACGTGGACTCACAAACCTGACTTGGGAGGATGCATGACAATATGAGTATTCGGATTAAGCAGCACAAATGGCAATTTGCTAGTTACATGTTAACATGTTAAAAAAATAGCGAAAATTGTGTTAATAAAAAAAAATAAAATGATAGCAGCTGGTACCCTATTGGCAATGGACCAGAAATTCAAAGAAACATGAGAGTAGTTTAAGAAGTATTCTAAGTAGGAAAAGAATTTACTTGCAAAGATAAGTAAAACACCTTATTGCTATTTCAACATTACATTTTTTGTTTGATTTTGTTACATGTTAGATAAATCGTTATATATCTTTCGACTTCACACTCAAACTTTAACCTCCAAAAACACAGTTTTCATTATGTGGATGTGAATAAAAGATTTAGCTTATAATATTAAGCAAACATTACTTCGTGTGTTTTCTAATGATATGAGTACTTAAGTTTGACTTGTTTTTCGTCCTATTTGTTTAGTCTTACGTTTTATTTGATTTTAAAATATATACGTACAAAAAAGTTATGACCTTTTATAAAATCTAATGATAACACTTATGAAATATTACGGAGTAGTTTTATTGATCAGCGCTTCAACAGGGGTCTAGGCAATATATTCTATTACGCATGAATCGCGTTAAATTCCTATTCAAGAAGCGCTCTGATCAAAAGACTGAAACCAAAAAAACCGCTTATTGTTTATGAAGAGCAAAGAACATTTAACAAATGCCAAACTAAAACCCAAAGACTAAAATCAATTTTTGTCTTGGGTAGGAAGAATCTTAAGAGTTTAGTCAATGTTGAAATGTTGAAAATTTTAAATTTTACGAACTCAGAGGTGTTGTTACCGCGGTAGGCTAATTTCGGAAAATTAAAACTCCATCAGAAGCGCTAACCACCAGGGAACTTGGTTTTCCTACTTCCTAAAAGCTAATATTTAGCGAAGATTCTATCTTTGCAAATTTCATGTCATAATATTCTTGATAATAGCTTTCTTGTTAAAAAGATAAGATAATCTGCAAAAATTCATTTTTAAATATAAAAACACAAAACTTACACCTCGCACAAGTAAATAATTCAGCTTGTAATGCTTTGCGGTCAGGGTTGACGATCCCGATATGTAATATGACAGGGCTACCCCATTCGACCATTTGGGTGCTCTGTGGGCAAGCCGTTGGCCTAACCCGACATCAGGTTCTTGGCGCTCTTTAGTTGACAAACTTAGCGCTGCCGTGGGCTTTTTCGCAACCATGACTAGAACGCATATACGTTTACTGTGGCTTTCATTAATCTTTTTTCTTCACACACGGAAACTCTTTGTAAAGTTATATGAACTTGTATTGTTTACTGACTCTGCGACAACGACAACCTAAAACTTGACCTCTCAACGCAGTACTAAGAGTTTTCGTAAATATTTCTTTTTAGAATAAATAAATATTTTGACGTAACTTACTTTCTTACTTAGTTTAAGTACACATTAACGTAAAGGTTTCACTTTTTATATATTATATATACAAATTTACTAAAACTTGAACTATATTTGTTATGTCTCACTTTTGTATTTATTTAAAAATTTAAAAATTTACATAAAAAATAACAGTTAATTAATACTAGGAATTTTTGTATATTAATTAAAAAGTAAAGTTGGATCAATTCAAACATAATGGTCTCAAACAATGATGCTATTTTAAAGTACATTAAAGTATATATTTGATTTGGTTTCTTATTCAAATTACCATCGGAAATGAAAATATATATATAAGGCAAAAACTGGAACTTCATTGTATAAACTATTTTTATTTGAACGACCTGCCTCTGTGTGAAAGGTATTTTGTCCATTCGGTACACGGAGCATTTTGTTATTTTAGGCGAGTATACGGACCGAAACTTTGGAAACTCAGTGTACCTCATACCTGATACTCCCATTCTAATCCCTGTCGTGTCTGAAAAAAGTTCGTTTCTAAAAAGCCTGGTAGAATAAAAAAATGACTAAACAAATTTAAACATCACGGAACCTGAAGCAAAATCGACAAGTTCAATATGTTTGTTAAAGAACATACCTAGTAAGCTTACCCGGGAAAGTTCGCGAGAGGACGAAGCAAAGATACACCAATGGGACATTCGAGTCTAAAAAGTCCGAAAGAGCAAGACAAAACCAGTTATTAAAACATGAACGAGAACAGCACGGAGAAACACAAAACATAAAAAAACACAAAACACAACACAAAATCAACCGAACAGAAATCAACAACGCGAACTCAAGTCGTAACGACAGTGAACTCTGTGTGCTCTGGAAGAGTAAGCAGTTCTGTCTGCTATAGCACACCCGTCACGATGCCAATTGTCAATTCAGTATGCCAAATCCTGTAAAGAATACAAACAAACAATGACAAACCAACATTTGCACTCATCTTGGAGAGAAAGAAATCCCTAATTTTTCTAAGATCGCATGATGTCTTCCGTAAAATTTCATGAGTGAAGACGGCAACCAAAGAGCAACATACATGTACCCTTGTGTTAGCAGTTTTTGTGCCAGACGTTACGCCCTGCCAATGAAATCGATGTAAATTCCACACGCTCTAAAATACCGAATCAATTGTGATACATAGACTCAATTAACTGGAGGATGACTCGAGTTTATCTAGCGTTCACATTAAGATGATTTCGGTAGCTCATTCATATGGAATATGTTTAGTCCGGTAAAGAATACAGTGAAATAGTATGTGCAATCTTTATAAGTGGTTTTCTAAATTTTTTATTTAAATTATCGTATTGTAATAGAAAATAATGAAATGTGGAATAAGTGTACGCGACACAGCCCACAATCAAGTGGCAATTCAGAAAAACCACTATGGACAAACGCCAGCAGCCTTCAACGAGACCATTTGGCACTGCTCACGGTTCTGCAATTTGCCCGTGGTCTAAACAAAATGCATATAATTCAAATCCAGTCCTGAAATAGTCACAGATATACTAATTTTAGACAGATTGTTCTAAAACCATTTTTTAGTCACTCACCTTACTAGGCGGGTTTCGGTGGTGGTGAAAAGGGCTTTAACTCTTTAGTTATATAGCAGAGGCATATGCTGCATTGAATACTGTATAAGTGTTTTTTTTCGCGTGTGGAAAATTTCGCGTTTTTGGTGTAAAACGGGGTGTTTTTATTTTCGCGTAATGTAATTTTCGTGGTTTCATATCCTTATTATTACTTTAATATGAAGGATTAATATTCCAAACGAATGCCGCGAATAAAGCGAAAATTGAATCACCGCGAAAATAACCACTTATACGGTATCTGATATGGTAATGCTACGGGAAGATGTTTATTCTTTAATCATAATTTGGCGAAATTTTGATAGGGAGAATTTGAAATAAGTCTCACGGTAAGTGTTCCATTTTATGACCACACTAAACTAAAACTGGGTCAATGTACGTGACAAAATATTGGTTCATTGGTACAGATCTGTCGAACAGCAATTAAAATAATAATTGCTTTATGATATTTTATTTGACAGCTGACAATATTGTTCATTTACATTGATTTAATTTCATATGAGATGACCTCAACATGTTTCTTTTCTCTTTCAATATTACCATGAGACTTGAGATCTGCATTTATCTGAATTGATGCTATAAAATTGAGATTATTAAATAAAAACCAGACCAACGTTTTAAGATAAAGATTAATATGTTTCATATAAGAAAATTACGATTTGTTACTAGTTTATTATAAGGAACCAAGGAACGAAACTATTTGGCTACCTTAAGTTTAACTATGGCTACCCTGAGTTTTTTCGTAGTAAACTCTTGATAAACTGTGTATAACTCATAACAGTTCTTGGACTTTTTTTGCAATCCAAAACCTTCTCATCGTTTCACGTTTGCAACCTGATTTCCATCCTTAGATACACAATGATCAACTCTTTTTTGAAAATCGAAGTCTACCTTCGCATCCCATAATTTATCCCATACAACAAGAAATCTACTTTTTGTAAGCCGATGGCTACTCTTGACAAACCTTATCACATGCTTATAGTGTATTTCTTATTGCATCACTTAATCTACTCTTAGAATCTTGCCAACCCGTTGTCTTATCTTTACAGCCTGTAGTCTATAGATGGCTCTTTTCAAGGCATCACATTTTTTTCCCTTGACCAGAAGTCAATTCTTGCACACCCTCGTTCTCTTCTTCGCAACTTGTAATGCTTCTTTTCCTGAGGCAATTTGCTCTAAGCATTTAACATATGTAGAAATATGCGATTAATGAAAAAAAATCTTTCGAGAAAATAAATGAATGTTCTGACCAATGCAAAAACCTCAAGCCCCCCTCCTCTTCAAATTAAATGGTCTGCCCCTAAAGATTCTCTATACCTGGGTAAAAAATCAATGCTAGACAATATATTTAAAACAGCTACTTTTGATGAATTGTGCAATCTATATGATGATACAATGATAACTATACTACTAAAATAACGAAGCGATTTTTGTTAGCCGGGTTGCAGCCTAAACAGCAAATGCTACGACTAAGCTTCATATATCAAAAATAGAGGATGGGTTTGCCCTTTGAAAATTTCATTAGCACATATGTATGCAATTATGTCTGCAGTTTGCTAATTAATCTAATTAATTGATCCGGAAACGCTATGGTCGTCATCGTTCCGAAGTTACCCCCCCCCAGCTTTTTTAGAAATGTTTGAAATTATCTCCCCTGTTTTCAGACAATTACAGAAAAAAATCCGACAAAACTTTTCCATTAATTATGTTATACATTTAAAAGATTTTATATAATAGATTATATTGGTAAGTTTACTTTAAAAATGAATGCAAACAATGTTTTACCGTCAAAAATTGGAACTTGATAGAAAAATGAAAACCATACGTTTTTTCTCACGTATAAAATTTGGGAAGAAATTTACCAGCGAATGTGCCGCTGGACATTTGTTCAATTAACAGGTGGAATAACAAACAATAAAAGACAATAAACTAACCGTAGAATATTTAATTTGCGATTAGCACAACCATGTAAGGTCATGCTAAAGCAATGCTTTTAATATTGTGTGGTCTATTTTTACAAGCAACGCAACGATATTGAGATTTTCCCGCGAATTCGCGGGTTTTTCCTAGTTGTATGAAAAAGAATGCAATTTCATTTATCAAACAAATAATACGGAGATCAAAGGTAATAAAAGTAAATAAGTTACACACATGCTAGAGAAATGCTCATTATGAGAAGAAATATAAATTTTGAACACAATGGTACAAACGTTTCAATATTTCTCTTTGGATATTGTTGCGTCTTTATTTTTTTAAATTTTTTTTATTTCAATCTCTTCAGATTGTTTATATTTTTACGAAATGATAGGATATGTATTGTTATAAGAATGGTAGTTAAGTTCGAGTGAACCTTTGCATTTTTTTTAATTTTCAGTAATTTAGTGCCATGTATATTTATTTTTCATCCGACTCTGTTGTCCCACTATTTCAACTCATATTACTCACAAATTATGACTCTGAACAATCTTTATCAAGGATAGGAAAAAAATTATACTTTTGACTTTTTTTATGCCCCGCCAACTTTGTTGGGGGGCATATAGTTTTTCGGTCCGTTCGTCCGTCCGTCCGTCCGTCACACTTTAGTTTTCCGCACTTTTTTTCGACATCCTTGCATATATTCAAATCATAATCATCGAAAAATTTGATTGTACACGTAGATTTCTGATTGTTAAAGGAATATCTCATCCTGACTTTTATAGCAATGTAGTTTATAAAGCACAAAAATTCAAAAATAACCTTATGGAAATAAAAAACTGGCTTAAAAACCTTTTGAAAAAAGGATACGAATTCAATGTTTTAGTAAAATCTTTGCATTTGGTATGTTTTGGCAGAAATATTGATAGCTTGATAGTAACTTTAAAACGTTAAATTTTTCACTTTTTATCCACTGTATTATTTATAAGCACCACAGCGATCAAGTATGTCGGTTCTGTATGGTGATACAACTCTTAATCATTCATTGTTTTGACGTGGGGTGTCGGATTTAGAACTGATGTATTTGATTCTTTTACATCAATCGATAAATGTTTCTTAGCTAGTTGTCAGTAACTTCGAGTGTTCTCAAGAGAGTTCCTCCTTGTCTTGTTATTTTCGTACAGTATTTTGTCTTAGGTTCTCTCTTGTTGAATTGAACTTTTGTCGATTGAGTTTTACAGTGTGTTTTTTATATGTTGCTTTGTGCAAGCTTATCAATAGGGGGAAGGTTGGATCCAAAAAACTAGTTTAACCCCGCCACATTTTATATGTGCCTGTCCTAAGCCAGGAAACTTTGCCAAAGCCTTTGTTTGTCCTTGTCATTCTATGTTAACTGTTTTATGTCAAGAATTGAGTCTTTCGTTGATGATTTAGGGATTGGTTTTGATACTTTTGTATTGTATTATAAGTCTTGGGCCAATGCAAGACGGTAAGCAGTGACCTATGGTCATGTTGAAGACTGCTTGCTGTTTTCCGTTGTGATTTTTTGAATTGCTGTTTGTTTATGTTTGTTGTGTCGCGTACACTTATTCCACATCTCAATATCGTATATCATATGTAGGAATCACTGTTCAAATTAGAATTTCAAAGCAATCTTGAATAATATAAAATATGTTTGTTTATTTTTGTTTTGTTATTTTTTGTTTATTGTTTAGATTATTTAGTTACCTTTACGTCTTTTTGCCTTGCCATTGTAAATTTGACAAGGAGATAGAAAGATGCAAATGTCAGATTACCATATTCACTGAAATCAAAATTACAATTCGCTTGGTGCACGTTTCGTCTATTTAACTCTTCAGAGGAGCTCTACCTCAAAAGATGGAAACTGCCAAACACATAAATATGGATATGAAGAGCATAACACAATAACACCAAAATATGCCGAATCGAAACACAAATTATGACTCTGAACAATCTTTATCAAGGATAGGAAAAAAATTATACTTTTGACTTTTTTTATGCCCCGCCAACTTTGTTGGGGGGCATATAGTTTTTCGGTCCGTTCGTCCGTCCGTCCGTCCGTCACACTTTAGTTTTCCGCACTTTTTTTCGACATCCTTGCATATATTCAAAAGATTTTTGGTATGTGAGTCTACCATGATGAGTTACAGGTCAAGTTCGAGTTTCGTTCCGGTCCACTGATTTTGACCTAAATTACGGCCCTTGAACTTAGCAAATTTTGTAAAAATAAGTTTTCCGCACTTTTTTTCCACATCCTTGCATATATTCAAAAGATTTTTAGTATGTGAGTCTACCATGATGAGTTAAAGGTCAAGTTCGAGTTTCGTTCCGGTCCACTGATTTTGACCTAAATTACGGCCCTTGAACTTAGCAAATTTTGTAAAAAAAAAGTTTTCCGCACTTTTTTTCCACATCCTTGCATATATTCAAAAGATTTTTGGTATGTGAGTCTACCATGATGAGTTACAGGTCAAGTTCGAGTTTCGTTCCGGTCCACTGATTTTGGCCTAAATAACGGCCCTTGAACTTAGCAAATTTTGTAAAAAATGTTTTCCGCACTTTTTTTTCCACATCCTTGCATATATTCAAAAGATTTTTGGTATGTTAGTCTACCATGATGAGTTACAGGTCAAGTTAGAGTTTCGTTCCGGTCCACTGATTTTTATCATTTTGTAATGTGTCAAAATGTCATTTATTTTATTTGCCAGCGGGGCATCAGTGTCATCTTGACACATTTCCTTGTTTTATATTTATTTTCCGACCCTACCCACCTATCCTCTTTTCCTGGGGTTCTTCGAAATTTGCTGTTCCTTTTTTTTCGTAGCTCCCTTCCGCAAGTTTCTCATCATTTTTTCATGGTAATTTTATCACCCTTTTTCATGGTCATCACCCTGTGGCGGATCCAGGTGGGTTGGAGGGGGGATGGGGGTTGTTGCAATTATAAAGAACCTTCTGGGACCTCTTGTTTCATACTGTTTTTTTTTGTCAAACGGGGGGGGGGGGGGGGAGGGGGGGGGGGCGTTCGATACGCCGGTTCTAGATCAGCCTTTGAATTCACCTGTAAATAAATTATATTTAGAGTTTCACTCATTTATTTTACATGGACAATTTCATTGCTTTAAAATTTTCTTTCAGTTTTTCGTGTTGAAACTTAAGTAATGGTTAAAACTGCAGTTAGTCAGAAGCATGTTGGTCGTCTGCTATTGTTTGTTTTCGTAATTGCTTAAAATTTACGTCACATACAGTATAAAAAACTGCTCGTCTGCCATTTTGTTACAATCCTTAAAATTATTGAAGATAAAGAGCTAGAGATACATTATTATTCAAGTTTCAGATTCGCGTAGATATGTAACAGCTTATATATTTCATAACATATTTAATTACAATTTATATCAATTACAATTGATAAAAATCAGATTTATTACATATTCTATCATAAAGGTCAAAAGATGAAAACAAATGTTTTTGTATCAAAAATTAATTAAAATCGACAAAAATCTACATATAGTACAGGATCACTTTTTACAATATCTCTTTTTTCGTAAAGAAAAACTTATTTTGATAATTTAATAATACAAGACAAAGTATTTTAGATTGTCCTCCGACCTTTATTGTTTAAGTAAGAAATTATCGCAAGTGGCACAAAAAACGTTCTTTGTGTTTTTACATTGAAAAGAATGAAAATACGTAAGAAATAAAGATATTTGATTTTTCATATAAGCAAATATTTAATAAAGCAAAAAGTATTTGCGTAATAGCGACCTAGTGCCAATATTATCACGACTACACCTCTTATTAAAAACTTTCATTATTGAATAACTTTTCGGAAGAACTTGACGGAAAATTCTTTTACTACAGCTTATCTTGAGTATTTACTTGCATGGTCTGAGCAAAACGTACATGAACTTGCACACAAAGCCCAAAGTGCTTCATAAAATACTTGAGAGAAAACAAGTATTACATCAAACAAAATACAAGTAATACATCAAATAACATCGAAAAGACTATTGTTAAAAGCACTTAAATTTTACAAAGCATATTTTTGCTAAAGAGAGAATATATTCTAAAAGTTTCGTAAAATAAAAGGATATTATTGCATTTGCATTTTAATAAATTTTTTACTCAATCTGTATTTTGAAAACCTTTGAATATGCAACCATGACCTACAAATAAATATTCATTTTAACTTCGCTTTCATTAAAAAGATGAATAAAAGGGTTAAGGGGTATAATTAAAAAGGACGTCTTTAAATAAATCTTATGATTAGTCAAATTGTACGGACTACATATCGTTATCAGATCAGGGGCATGTCAACTATAAGCTATCTTAGGATTGAGACATGGCTTTGGACCGTCTTTAGATATGTCTTAGTCTTAGGACGGATCAACGAAAGGGTCCTAATTTGGAATGTCACCTAAGATGTGAACAAAATCTGAGATAACAATTTAGTTGACTTACATGACTTAAGACCATCCTAATTAATCAGTACTTTACTATACTTGCGTATTGAAATGAGGAAATAAACAATAAATATGGCTGTTGTGGATACTTATCAAATTGCCCTGTCACACTATAACGTTTTAGACGACGAGCGAATTACATCCGAGGAAAAAGGGTATCAACAAAAAGAATTTATTCCTTAGACTGTATAGATGGTGTTAAAATTATAAGAAAGTAATGCCTTTTCAGAAAATTTATAATACATCAGCTTTGCAGTGGACTTGTAAATGGTCTTCGACGTACTACACATAAATCTCATGCATTCACAGTTTCGTTTAAGTTACAAATCATTGTAGCTTTACCATTTTATGCTTTGTATTACTTATATTAGTGGTCCATTTTTTTTCTCGAAAATCTTGAATGTACGGGCGTTTGGTGGTCTATTTTGGCACAGTTAATTATAGTATACTTCCCCACGCTTTCCTTTGTGCTTTCTTCTTTGCACTATTTGTGTCGTGGTTGGAAGGCATCGAAAAGAAAACATCCTTCTTTTTCTAACCTCTGATAGAAAAGAAATGAATTTCTGTTTCTGTAAAAATTGGATTTTCCTATTGCTAATCATAGTTTAAAGCTAATGTACACCAAAGTTACAGGCAATAAAAAGGCAGGACAGTGTTCTGAATTAAAAAAATATGCAGGATAGTATTTTTAGCGAAATAATTTATTCTAGATTTAGAAATAAAATAATTGCGTGCGTACTCTAGGAACCAGTTTTTGCGAAAATGAAAAAGCAGGATGACAAAAATATCCATAGCATCCATAAAAATCAGATGGTCGCTCTCTTACTAGTGCCTGGGTGGCCGAGTGGTCTAAGGCGCTGGTTAAATACCACACTATTGATCACTATCAGATCACCTCTCAGCTCGTGTTCGAGTCCCTACTACCCCAACTGTATGTGATTAGGTTTGCCAGTTACTTGCCCAAGGTCGATAGTTTCCTCCGGGTACTCCGGTTTCCTCAACCATTAAAACTGACCGCCCTACATGGCCCACATGCGTCGATAAAGGGCGTTAAACACCAACACAAACACACACACACAAACACTAGTGCCTTATACACCAGGAACAAAGACCACAGTTGGATAAGTTAACATAGATTACATGCAATCTTTTTATACTATTCCGGCTCGACACAAAAAAAAAGTTCTTGGAGGACTCTCACTTTTTCCTGCTTCTTAGCCTAACTTCCGTATTGACATTGATGTCGAATCAATGTACTATTATTGCACATGTGTATCATATTAATAAATATGTATTAATATAGAGTGACAAGTAATCCTGTCCTTTTATAACTTTACTGCAATGAACACTATTTCACCACAACATTTATCATTTCATGCCACTCGTCGAAAATTCGGACACGTTCGGAATGTAGCGGACTCGATCACCTTTCTACCCCAATCGGCATTCCTCGGCCGAGTCCGCTACTCTCCCTCAAACCTCGTTTGAGAAGTAACGAACTTAGCTGAATTTGCGACAAGTGCTTTCTACCCGGAAACATCAAACAAGGGGTCAGTTCTCTGTAAAAATCAGGCAAAATTTAAAAACTTTGAATCATGATTTTAAAAACACACGGTTTTAAATTGTCATTCAAAATAGCCTTTTAATGAAGAAATAAACATCAGTTGTTGTCTCCAGTGTCAGAGGATGGAGAAAAAATTCTGTTAAAATGATAGGAATTTAGTATGACTTGACAGAGTTATCTCCCTTAGATTCAAAATTTATATGCATTTCAACCAAAATATATCTCAAATTACTGACTTTTAAAAAAAAGCGCCAATGCATTTTTTGTTACTTTTTAAGCATTTTGAACAGTATTTTGAAGTCAAACTCGTGTGTTTTTTTAATCATGATTCACCCATTGCCTGATTCTTTCAGAGAATGGCACTGAATATTGCTAAGCATGCCCACGAGGTATGACCTGACTATACTTGTATAGGTATGTCGGTTTTAAAAGCTCAATAGAAAAATGTACCGACTCTAAATAAAGTCTACTTGACTTGAGGTGGTAAACTTAAGACGGCGAATGACTTTTGATAAAGAAAAGGAAAAAAAGGTAGACATCAGACTAGGATTAGACTGCTGTTAACACTTTTCTTCTAATACTGTTTATTTGTTAAAAGTCATGCAAAGGTATTGTTTGGACAGTCCTCAGTTTGCCAGTGTTATCTGTAGCCGGTTGTACTCCGTGATACCCCATTTGACCGATCAGAAAACAGGAAGTAGATGACCGACTAACCTGGAGAGAAGAGACAAGGTTAAACTCATCATGCTAAAACTGTGTACATTTGAAATCATATTTTTTACTCGCAGCCTAGAAACCTGATACGAAAAATCCGTTAAGAACGTTAACCTTAAAACGGTCTAAGTCGGATTGGAAAACAGGAAGTAGATGGTAAACTGATCAAGGAAGGGACGGTACAATTTATCTTGCTTAAGATCAAGAATCTGTAACGAAAGCATGTTCTGGACGGATCAGACCATTGAACATTTTACAAGGTGATCGAAAGGTTGTAAACCTCTCTTTTACGAACGGGGGTATAGTAAGTATACTAGTAAGTTCCAGGCAAGTAATTTAAAAGTTAATTAAACTGCGTACTTTAAAGTCAGCTAGAATTAAACAAGAAAAGATATTATTAATAAATATGAATGATAACTTACACTGCTATATATAGGTGGAAATGATTGCTGATGTACAAATATAATTACGAGAATTCCTTTACTCCAGTTGTAACTAAATGTCTCAGAGAATTTGTATCCAAGAAATGGTGGAAACAATGCTTTGGTTGAATTAATTTATGTCCAGTTTATTTTCAAAACATGTTAAAGGGGTAGCATTAGTTTTACGATCTTATTAAAAAAATGGATATAGATTCTTGTGGTTCAATACAAAATATTTGCTGAATGAAGAAAGATCACTCTATTTTGCGACTTTCTCTTTCTCAAATTATCCTTAGAATGCAACAGATTTGACGAACACTGCTTCATATTCGGGTTTAATTATCACGATTGTAAGTCCATGATGTCGAAAAAATATAAGAAATAAAGTAAAAAAAATGTTCTAACATTTAACAAATTTTATCGGAATGTAATTATATACATTGAATGCAATATTTATGAATTTATTGGTGTGTAAAAGCGTGGACCTAAGCATCGTTTTAATGAAGCGCTAAAAGCATGGACTTTTGCGCACATTTACAACATGAACGCGCTTCATTAAAATGTGCTTTGGTTCATGCTTTTACACACCAATACAACTAAAAAAAATATTGCATTCAATGCGCTTCATGTTGAAAATGTGCGCAAAGGTCCACGCTTTCACACACCAATAAAACTAAAAAAATATTGCATTCAGTATTCAAATATTTATCAAGGTAAATAAACTTTATAAAAATCTCACTAATGGACAGATAAACAAATTGTCACTTTGTTTTTTTTTGACATGTGAAAGATTAAAATTTGTAAAATTAGAAAAAATATAAAAATTGAAATAAATGAAAGTAAGAGAAAATTGAAATAAAAGTAAAGCGTTTTCAACTGTGTCCATTTTCGAACATAAATGTTCAAAAGATAAAAATAGCACGGTTACTTTGAAAACGTAGGTATGGCGCATGGCGCATGAGGTATAACTTTCACGATATACGGGACAACAATTTTTTGTCACATCCAGAGAACCGAAAGACTTTGTCAAGACCATCCTCGAAAATGGTGTCATGAGCGAGTCGAAATATTGATCCATGAATTCTTCACATCTGCCGACGATCGAGCCACAACCTGGCGTTAGAAGCTCGAAGCCTTAACCACTCCACCATCAGCTAGAATAGCTTTACGCGATTTTCGTCCAATAAAATTGCCTTAATGTTTTTGTTTAGAGAACGCAATCCTTTATTATTCACACTTTTGTTTCATCATTTGATCTTTATATTTATAATCTATGGTCTTTGATTTTCAGGTTGTACGTGTTTCACAATGAAGGAGTTTTTTTTTCGTATGGTACATGGACCTTAACAAAATATTGAAAGATGGAAAGTAAGTCCATGTGGGGTTTTAGGCAGAGCTTTTAAGCAATTTTAAGGAGTCTTGGGACAGTCTTATAACCAGCTGATTTTTCGCATTTTATATTGACTAAACAGTGAATTAGTCAGCCATATTCCTACCAGAGGATCTATAATGGAACAATGATATTGTTTCAATGTATTAAATGCTATTCTTTTTATAGCTTACAAAGGCCAGGTGAGCATGTGCCATCACTATGCGTCCGTCGTCTTCCGTCGTCTGTCGTCCGTCGTCGTCCGTTAACAATTTAAAAAATATTCTTCTCTGAAACCATATAGCGCATTGAACCAATTAACTGAAACTCTGGATGTGGATCATAGTTATGACGTTATGACGTCACAAGGGGATGGGCGACTTGAGATGAGTTACATGTCAAATTTGAAGCATACCTTATTATACATCAATAGAAAGCCAAATTTATTAGCTTTTCAAAGATACACACAATTGTGACAAATTAATTATCATTAAAGCTAAACAATCAATTGAATATTGTCCTTTTTATGACAATTTTATGAGAAAACATGAACAACCATTGCATTTTTGATGTATTGAAAAATATAGAATGGACAAAAAACATTTTATTATTTTAGTGAAACTTGTAGACCTGGGTGTCTTGTCTTTTTAAAGTTCTGAATCACTCATATGGTACATTCACCGTTTTTTAAAAACAGCATTTTACTTCGTGTAAATACTTAAATTTACAACTCCTTTCAAAACAGGAAATTCAGTGATTATCTCCCTTTGTATACATGTATACATTCACTTATTGCATTTGTAAAAATTAATATCACACAAAAACTTACTTTATCTTCAAAAAGAAATTCTAAATTTTATGATTGATGCAAGAATTATTCAAGTTTTCATCAGAGTTTCCATAAATAACAAGGGGGATTCCCGTACCTAATCAGTTGTAGCCACATGTAAAAAAATGGATTTTATACGAAACTATTGACCACATTCTTTGCAGGAATGACATATGACATGTTGGCAACAAACGTTCCTCATTTTGAAATGATTACATTAAAACATGGCCGCCATTGCTAAAAATGGAACAGGGGGGGGGGGTAAAATAGCATTTTTTTTTGCAAATAACTCAAAAACGATGACAGATATCAAAATATTGGCGCGGGATAAAGTGATCAGCACGTCAAGATATACCCACCGTATAATTTTGAAGAAATGCCACTAAACCATGTGGCAGTTACTGCCCCTTTTCTCGATTTTTTTTTCTATGTTTTGCACTTATTTTGTCTTATTACTTAAGAACTATATAAGATATTGAAGTTATTTCAATTGCATATTTTTTAGCTATGTAAACTCTACAAAATTGTCTATTGGGTAGAAATTGTCAGATGATCCCTTATAGGGGTTATGGCCCCTTAAACGCAAAAATCGGGCTATAGCTTTATAGTTTGTGAACGATAGGAGATAGGGAAAAGGTTTTGCCTACATAAATGCTCACCGGTCAGCTATTTGAGCTGTACAAAATTGTCCATTAGGTCGAAATTGTCAGATAACCGCTTATAGGCTTATTGCCCCTTAAAAGCCATATATAGTGGGTTTTGCCTTATAGATTGTGAACGAAAGAAGATAGTGAAAAGGTTTTGTTAAATGTTCAGCTAAATTAACTTTACGAAATTGTTTATTAGGCCAAAATTGTCAGATGTCCTTTATAAGAGTTACGGCCCCTTAAATGCCAAAATAGTGGATTGTACGTGAAAGATTGTGTACCATAGAAGGTTGTGCCACATATTTGCATGCTTAAATGCTCAGCCTTATAGAGCTTCCAATAGTTTCTTGTCATGACGGGCTGTTTGGAATGTTAAATATTGTTACATTAAGACAGGTGAGCGATTCAGGCTCCTTGGAGCCTCTTGTATTTTTTTTTCATGTTTTATGATTTATTACTTAAGGAGGTGCAAAATCAAACTTCAAATTACTGAATTACTTTGATTTCCAAGGTTTCCTAAATCAAAAATATTTTCTAAAAATCTATTTATTACATGCTTTAGACTTTGAGTTTGATTTGAAAATGATTTGAAAATACTTTTCAATCCGTAGACAGCTATGACTTTTCCGCTTTATATACTAATCTACCTCGCAATCTTATCAAAAATGAAATTTGAATATTTAATTAAATGGTGCTTTGACAAATCTAAAAGTGACTACATCTGTTCTAAAGTGTCACAAGTATTTAGTAAATCGTTTTTTAGTAACGAAACCCACAAAGGTTATGTTAATTGGACCAACATAGAAGTTATTACTGCATTAAACTTTCTTTTAGATAATATTTACATCCGGTTCGGTAAACAAATATATCGCAGAGTCATTGGTATTCCAATGGGAACCAATTGTGCTCCACTCATAGCTGATCTTTTTTTATATTGTTTCGAATCACAGTTTATGACCAAGCTACAAAAAGATCCAAACAAAATCCACCTTATCGAAACTTTTAACTATACATATAGGTACTTAGATGACATACTTGCTCTAAACAACCCCACATTCTCAAATTTAATAAATGATATATATCCTAAAGAATTAACCCTAAATAAAGCAAACTCGACCAACAGTAGATGTCCATTTCTAGATTTGGACTTAAGCATTATCAATGGTAGATTACACACTAAAGTATATGATAAACGGGATGACTTTTCATTCCCAATAGTTAATTTTCCGTTTCTTGAAGGAGACGTACCATTAGCTCCAGCTTACGGGGTATACATTTCACAATTAGTCAGGTATGCTTGCATTTGCAGTGATGTGTCTGATTTTAATGATAAAAACCGTTTTATTACAGAAAAATTGCTAAAACAAGGTTACTGTTACCACAAATTAGTCAAATCTTTCACAAAATTTGCATATAAACATGGACATCTCATCGAAAAATTTGATTGTACACGTAGCTTTCTGATTGTTAAAGGGATATCTCATCCTGATTTTTATAGCAATGTAGTTTATAAAGCACAAAAATTCAAAAACAACCTTATGGAAATTAAAAACTGGCTTAAAAACCTTTTGAAAAAAGGATACGAATTCAATGTTTTAGTAAAATCTTTGTATTTGGTATGTTTTGGCAGAAATATTGATAGCTTGATAGTAACTTAAAAACGTTAAATTTTCACTTTGTATCCACTGTATTATTTATAAGCACCACAGCGATCAAGTATGTCGGTTCTGTGTGGTGATACAACTCTAAATCATTCATTGTTTTGACGTGGGCTGTCGGATTTAGAACTGATGTATTTGCTTCTTTTACATCAATCGATAAATGTTTCTTAGCTAGTTGTCAGTAACTTCGAGTGTTCTCAAGAGAGTTCCTCCTCGTCTTGTTGTTTTCGTACAATATTTTGTCTTAGGTTCTCTCTTGTTGAATTGAACTTTTGTCGATTGAGTTTTACAATGTGTTTTACATGTATGCTTTGTGCAAGCTTATCAATAGGGGGAAGGTTGGATCCAAAAAACTAGTTTAACCCCGCCACATTTTATATGTGCCTGTCCTTAGCCAGGAAACTTTGCCAAAGCCTTTGCTTGTCCTTGTCATTCTGTGTTAACTGTTTTATGTCAAGAATTGGGTCTTTCGTTGATGATTTAGGGATTGGTTTTGATACTTTTGTATTGTATTATAAGTCTTGGGCCAATGCAAGACGGTAAGCAGTGACCTATGGTCATGTTGAAGACTGCTTGCTGTTTTCCGTTGTGATTTTTTGAATTGCTGTTTGTTTATGTTTGTTGTGTCGCGTACACTTATTCCACATCTCAATATCGTCTATTTGTAATTATAGGATCCATAAAAGTACTAGATATATTTATGATGTTAATTTTATAAAATGCCGGATGTGGTCTAAAGGGGAATCAATTTTTGGGAAAAGTTAAAAGTAACAACAAGCATAAATGATGATCGCCCCTTCGTATAAAGGACTGGCATGAAACATAGTTTCACAATCTTATATGATTTTATTTAACTTATAAATAGATATGGAGCATAGTTTACAACAAAGATTATGCCTTCCGTTGTTTTTTAATATTCTTACAATTCTTACAAGACTGAGACCGTATGTAGATCAGTATTCTGTCGATAAATCCAGTAATTTCATAATATCCCCTTCACATAAATATATTCTCTTTTCAAAATTTACGATAGTTTATTCCGGGTATTTCACGCATCCCAGTCCAGCAACGATAAAAATTTTGAGAAGCATTTACGAGCATGTTACGGTGTCTTTACGAATGAATTTGCGATGAAGTAAAGGAAATCGTAACTAACTCGCAAATGGCTCGTAAATGAAATCCTCTGGGAGGTTTTACCGAGTTCGTCAAGGTGGTTAATAACACCATTTTGACCCAGATATCGACCAAATGAAAGGTATTAATTCAGATAAAAGAAAACACATTCTTTTTTTTGATGAATTTCGGAAATCCTGGATCCGCCATGTTCTGGAAGTTGAATAGATTTGAAGATCACCATGTGTGCGGAATAAAATTGAATAAAAGTTGAATGCCATATAAATCACACAAAATGGAATTTACAAACTCGACAATGGAAAAACAGCTAGCTCCCTCGATCGGTGACCCGATCCCACCGGCACCCACGAGCCTCCTTTGAACAAACAACATGGGACTTGTCAGAAACACACAGTGTCTAATATAAATTCACCTTTTTAGCTCACCTGACCCGAAGGGTCAGGTGAGCTATTGTCATCACTTGGCGTCCGTCGTCCGTCCGTCCGTCGTCCGTCGTCCGTCCGTCGTCCGTCCGTAAACTTTTTAAAACGTTAACTCCTCTGACACCATAAGTCCAATTGCAACCAAACTTCGTATGGTTGTTCATTAGCATTCGGTGCTTAGAACTGATGTGGGGATTTTTGATTCGTCGTAAAACATGGCCGCCGTGGCTAAAAAATAGAACATAGGGGTAAAATGCAGTTTTTTGCAAATAACTCAAAAACGGCTACAGATATCAAAATTCTGGCAAGGTCAAAGTGATTAGCACCTCAAGATCTACCTACCCTGAAATTTTGAAGAAAATCCAACAACCCATGTAGGAGTTATGGCCCTTTTTGTGGATTTTTTGCAAATTTTGCACCTGTTTAGCTCAATATCTTGACAACTATACAAGATATTTGAGAAATTTTAATTGCATATAGTTAAGCATGTCAAGATCTACAAAATATGTAATAGATTCAACGTTGTAGGACCTTTCCTTTTAGGAGTTATTGCCCTTAGAACATCAAAATTGAGCATTTGAACAGCATTTCCTCATTACATTGAAAACGTTAACTCCTCTGACACTTCAAGTCCAATTGGAACCAAACTTGGTATAGTTGTTTATTAGCATTAGGTGTATAGAACTGATGTGGGAATATTTGATTGGTCGTAAAACATGGCCGCTGTGGCCAAAAATAGATCATAGGGGTAAATGGCAGTTTTTTCGCAAATAACTCAAAAACGGTAACAGATTTTAAAATTTTGATTGGAACAAAAGTAATCAGCACCTTAAGATCTACCTACCCTGAAATTTTGAAGAAAATCAAACAACCCATATAGGAATTATTGCCCTTTTTGTGGATTTTTTGCAAATTTTGCACCTGTTTAGCTCAATATCTTGAAAACTATTCAAGATATTTGAAAAATTTAAATTGCATATTGTTAAGCACATCAAGATCTACAAAATATGTAATAGATTCAACGTTGTAGGACCTTTCCTCTTAGGAGTTATTGCCCTTAGAACATCAAAATTGAGCATTTGAACAGCATTTCCTCATTACATTGAAAACGTTAACTCCTCTGACACTTCAAGTCCAATTGGAACCAAACTTGGTATTGTTATTTATTAGCATTAGGTGTATAGAACTGATGTGGGGATTTTCAATTGGTTGTAAAACATGGCCGCTGTGGCTAAAAATAGAACATTGGGTTAAATTGCATTTTTTTGCTAATAACTCAAAAAGGGTGACAGGTTTTTGAATTTTGATTGAGAACAAAAGTGATCAGCATCTTAAGATCCACCATATTATCAAATGACCCCCTTCTTAAACTTATGACCCTTTTGATGTCAAATAGATTTTGGCTAATAACCTTTGCTTCAGGCACATATGTCAGGTGAGCGATTCAGGCTCCTGGGAGCCTCTTGTTTAAATGTTACTTACCAAGTACATGTAGACCATGTTGCACACTAGGTAAGAGGCTTTAGCATAAGAGATCAGGTGAGCGATTCAGGCTCCTGGGAGCCTCTAGTTGGCTTTCGGATATGTTTGTTTTTAGTTTGCACATCAGTAATATCTTTATGGAGACAACATATTAAATAAATCAGAGGTTACCTTATATAACTAAACATACCGAGTTGTTGTGCTTCAGTCGCAAAGAGCTGTACGTGTCGCACACTGACAACATTTTTTGTTCAACAATATTTTGTTTTGGGTAGACACATTTGCGGGAGATAAATAGAAAGAAAATCAACATCGGACTGTTATGTATAAATAGACTCTGTGAAAAGAAAATTGCCGAAATTTCAGACGAGGCAGTTACGTCTGCCTCAATGGTAGTTACGGCCCTGACCCACAAAGCCTTATATATTCGTCATACTCCTCATTATCTAGATAATCCATTTCATACTTGCGAAAATCTTCTTCTACCCTAACATTAAGGAAAAAACATTGAGTTGGTTTATAGTATGTTGCAACACAGTCATATCCAGTTTCTACTGTGCAATAATATGTACAATCTTTGGCAGTTATGTCCTCTCCAGATTTTGATGGGAACTCGGACAATGCAGGGTAAAACAACTTTCCTGGTCTTTTCTCATATAGTCCACTGTAGCTAGAACACTCTGAAAACAAGTAATTATATAAATTTGTGGATATGTTTCACTGATTAATAAAGTTGTTATAGAAAGAAGCAAAGATGTACCAATGGGGCACTCGAGTGTCATAAGTCCGAAAGGGCAACGACAAACCGGTAAACACGAACAAGCACAGCACGAAGAAACACAAAACACAAAGTCAACCGAACGGAAATCTACAATTTTAAAATTGACCTTCAGATACCTTAATTTATGTTTATCCATGGGGTTATTCTTTTCATTGCTAATAAATTGCTGGTCTCGTATATTATTCTTCTCCCATTATTGTTTTTTTTCATACATATACATGCAATATATATGCAATTCATATACCATTTTCCATATTATCTCCTTTTTAGCCATTACTTATAGCGTCTGTCGTCATCGGTCGTCTGTCTTCCGTTAACAATTTTTCAAAAATCTTCTCCTTTGAAACTACTGAACAGAATTAAATGCAACTTAATTTGATTGATCTTTAGGGTGTCCTGCACAAAACTTGTGTTTCGATTTTTGATTCGTCAAAAAACATGGCCGCCGTTGCTAAAAAAATACCAGGGGGGAATCAGACTACTGTTGTTGGCTTGTGAATCAAAATGTTTAAGAGATAAAGAAAATCTGATGCAACCTTCCATCTTTCGCATCAAAAGATCTACAAAAGTCCCCATCGGGTGGAAGTTGTGAGATACCCCATATAGGGGTTATTGTTCTTTAAAGGTCAAAAACAGCATTTTTTTCATGTTTTTGCTTTAGACAATGGAAACTGTTGCAGATAGAGAAAAACTGTTGCTTGCTTAAACTTTCACACCAATAAGCTTTACAAAATTCACCAATGTGTCAAAGTTGTCAGATGACCACTTATTGAAGATCCGTATAGCTTAAGGACCAGGTGAGCGATTCAGGCTCCTGGGAGCCTCTTTTTCAAGTTTCATTTACAATTGTGTAAAATATAGGCTTGCTCACATTAAAACGCTTCTGCAAAAGGAGAACAACTAACTTCTGGAATGGACAAAATTTACTTGACCTTTATTGAATTTACAGAACTGGCAAAGTGTCCAGTATTTGAAGAAATTCGGTATGAATTCAATATATTTTTCTTCCAATCGTTCATTTTTTTGGTTCAAATAAGCGTTTAATCCTTCTTGATAAAAACGAAGTTAAGCTAAATTTAATATTAAACCCAATAAATGGACAACATGTTAGAACAATCAATGACACTGAGGACAGGAGACACTTAAGTTTCATTTGTAGAAATTGTCATTTTGTTGTGTTTTTAAAATTATAATCGAGAGCATTAACATTTCTCATCATTCCGTTTTTCTTCGTTTTATCAATATCCAGTTAGCAATGGACTGAGTTTATAGGATATAAATGTGGAAAAAAATATTCGTACATACTCCAAGGAGTTTATTTAGAAATAATTTTTGAACTGCGTACATGTATACATTTTCTAGTCAAAAATATGTACTGTGAATTCATTTATGATTATCTCGGTCTGATCAGTACGTGGGTTCTTAAATTCGTGGTTCTGCATACAGATAAATGTTTAAGTCCCTTTTCGTTGGATATCACATTTTGTGGATCAAGGCCACCCACGAAAACCTCGAAAATTGATTCCCCACGAATAATTATGAAACCTCAGTATTAAGCGTGAAACCTTTTCGAATCTTCACTTACTTTTACAAGGGTTTGAGGGTAATGACCATGAACCATCTCCCTGGCAATATATAGATCCCTCATCATCTCCAATTCCTGGTCCGTTTTTGCTTCCTTCAAACCCCACGGCACAAGTATAATCGATCATGTCATCTGGCTCCAGGATTTCGTCGGGTGAAGATACGTTTGCACCGTACACGTAAGGCTCTTCACATACCACAATTGCTGAAAAATACGAATAGTTATGATGACGAGAGAAAGGTCAATTATAATGGGGGGACTAAGGGGGAAAAGAAATTCATGCATGGCCCATTTTTGACATATTAGAGGATGGTCATTATTTATTAGCTGAGGGGGCTGGATTTTTTCAGCATATACCCTGAAAAACTTTGTCCCCCTTCTAATAACATTATTATATTTTTGTCCCCCTACCAATCTTAAACAATATATTTTACCCCCCCTCCTTTATATTTATAGTAAATTAACCATGTAATGCAAACCCGATTCATGCACTTGTATGTATGCATTATAAAATGAAATTTAAAATTATACTTTTTTTTTGCACAACACAGTTATTGACAGTTCATAATTGCAATATTGAGAACATTTGTTGAAGTTTGTCATTTCATGCAACCTCGTTTAGTTTGGTGTGTAAGATTTCTGCTGCTCAGGTATTTGGTTGTTAAACTGCACTCCTTATATTTTAGTTTACTTTGATATAGCGACTTCTGGCTTGAACACCTCTGACGAGTCTTTAATAGTCAAAACATGCTTTATATACAGTTTAAAATGTGTCACCTTGACTTTTTTTGTGTCGTCTTGACTTTCTTAATATTTAGTTGTATAATATGTTATATTAGTTTATTGTGATAACATCTCTTTGTAGGAATTTTAACATCAGCCGCTTGACGAATGAAATAGTTGAGAAAAGAGAATTCCCTTTTCCATACCCTAAATTCTATCTTGAAATTCATATATCTGGTTCATGTTGAAAAGGGCTAAATAAATTTCATGTGTTTCTTGAAATGGAAGTGTTACGGCATATTTCATGTATTTATGATGATCTAATAAATTGTACTTGAATAAGTCATCAGAAGAAAGAATTTAACTTTGATTGAGTCTTTATAGATAACACCAATGCTTTTACATGTTTTGTATGGTGTGCTGATATTCTTTTGTCAGAAGACCTATCCAAATGCATAGTTTCACACTTTTTACCACTGATTTAACTGATGAGTCTTCAATAGACGAAACGCGCGTCAGGCGTAGCAATATTTATTGTCTGGAACTTTGTTGTCATTTCGTGAAGGTTAGCGCTGCTGGTGGAGTTTTAATTCCCCGAGGTTAAAATTGTCTAAACCCTAAGGTTCTTCCCACCCCAGACATAGGTTGATGATCTTAGTAATAATTTGGTTCCCTAGTTTGGTATTTTTGGTTTTACTGTTCTATGCTCTTCAATATCATATAGTGTTTGGCATTTTCAATATTTTTGGCAAAGCACCTCTGATGAGTCTTCAATAAACGAAACGCGCGTCAGGCGTAGCAAAATTTATTGTTTTGAACTTTGTTGTCATTTTTATTTATTTATTACTTATTACTATGTAATCCCTCTCATTGGACTATCGGTATTATAATGATCCTTATAAAACGTACAGCAAACAGTAGTTTGCTGATATAACTTTTTAACCAATACTTTCACAATCACTGTCCCCGCTTAGGTAAAAATGAAAAAAAAGAGACCACCAATAAATAATTCATTAACATTTTAACCCCTCAATTTTGTAATACAAACAAAATTTGACCCCGACTTAATTATCCAGTCCTTTCAGCTGATAAATAATGACCAACCCGTTATAATATTTTTATTTATGGTATTCAGTAAAATAAAAACACCCCCAAAAAGGACATCTAATGTGACATTCAATAATACCCCGCCACGATATTCATCAATAACTTAATCTATTTTTATAGAATACTGTATATACTATAATCTTAAGAGACAGAAAAGAAATAACTTATCTTTCTTAGACCAGGAAATTTCATCATTTTCAAATTGGGAAAATTTACAAAGTGGCATTTCTTCAACAATGTTTTTTTTCGATCATCCTAAAAATTCAACTTGATATGATTTGATTGATTTGAACATATTTTATTCATGAAAATAAACATGAATAGGATTGGAAAGCAGGACTAAGCCTATATATTTCCTCTCCTTAGGTGGTAACATTAAATGAACACAAAATAGTCATACAAATTATAAATATATCAGTATATATATAAGAGCAAGTCAAAGATTTTAAATATATTGTTGAAATGACTATGCAAGTTCCAAAATGATAGCACAAGTAATTTTAAGCAAGAAAAAGAAGAAGCAAACTGTAAACACTACATGCTACTATCAATTATCATTATTACGGTTATAAAATTCTTTGACTTGCTTGAGATTGGTACAGCAAGCACATATGTATATTTAGGAACAATAACAAAGAAAACATAAATACAGATTAGATAACAAATAATTGAAGCAATTTCTTTTATGTATACACTCAATTGGCAAAAGAGAGGCATAAATGCTAAAATGATTATATATTGTTTTTTGTTTTTTGCACTTAAATGTTTTCGGATTTCGACACTCAATCAAATTGTTTACTTTCTTTTATGAAGCTTTGGACAGCTTGGAAAAGTTCCACGTTTTGAATATAGGAACATGTCTTACTACCAAATAATATATTATTGATATCAAAGTCAATTCCATAAGAAACAAAAGTTTCTCTCAAATATCGTTTTATTACTGTGTATTCAGGACAATACAAGAAGAAATGATCAGCATCTTCTATGTCATGTCCACAGTTCGGACAGGCAGGATTATCTGTAAGGTAATGACCTAGCAAGTGACTGTTCAGATTGCTGGCATCATTATGTATTTGACAGAGAATTATATTTTCCCTTCTGTTTCCCTCATTGAAATAGCCAGAAGGAGGGTCAAGATTTGTATCAAGTCTCCTTCGGAATATTCCAACAGAGGAACTAAGTTTAGTGGATTCTGGTAGATTATTCCAGAGTCTTAGTGTACTTGGAACAAAGCTATTACTATACGAGACGGTATTGCAAAATGGTAGACGGAAATTATTCTCAGAAACCACATGTCGTAAGTTATATTCATGAATAGTCTCTGAGAGAGGATAAATCAATTCTCCAAGATACTGCGGTGCAATACCATGTATAATTTTGTATAATAATATAAGTTTGTGTTTTTCACGTCTTTAATAGAGTGGTTCCCAACCCAGTTCTTCGTATAACTTAGTCCTGGATGAGTTCACTCTAAGCCCAGTAATACTCCGTGCGGCCTCAATTTGTACACTCTCTAAAAGATTTTTTTCATAAAGTGTACAATTATCCCAAACGACGTCAGCATATTCCAAGACTGGGCGTATAAAAGACATATAAATGTTTATCAAAACTCTTCTGCCGACTTGATATTTCAGCATGCGAAGTATTTTTAAGCAATCACATGCTTTACTATAAATTTTAGTAATATGTTCATTCCATTTACAGCTACCCTGGAAATCCAGACCCAAATGGCAATGACTGTTAACATCCTTTACCCTTTTATCCAGACCCCCAAAATAAACTGGGTGATCCCCCACATTCCTCCTCGTAAACAGCAGTGATTCTGTCTTGCTCGGATTGAACGTGAGGGCCCATCGGTGCGACCATTCGTTTAAACGATCAAGATCAGCTGATAATTTAGTAGCTGCATCTGGATAGTTCTGATCTTCGACAATAACAAAGAGTGACGTATCGTCAGCAAATAATTTAATACCACAATCAATGCCATCAACAATATCGTTGACATAAATCAAAAATAGGAAGGGTCCCAGTATGGAACCCTGAGGTACGCCTGCGTCAGTTCCCTTCCATCCAGAGTTAAAACCATCTAATACTACTCTCTGTTCCCTATTACTGAGATAGTCAGAGACCCAATTTAATAGCTGGTCACAAATTCCTAATTTTCTCATCTTATAAACAAGCCCCGCATGCCAAACTCTATCAAATGCCTTAGACACATTGCAAAAATACAAAACGTACATCCTTGCCAGTGTCTAGATTACTTATTATAGTATTATAGATATTTATAAGTTGGTTTACAGTGGAGTCTTTAGGTTGGAATACTGACTGATGCTCTGTTAGAAGATGATGTTCATTAATAAAGTTGTGCAAGTGTTTCACAATTAGCTTTTCCAACACCTTACACAGAACACAAGTAAGAGATATCGGACAAAGTTTGTGACATCAGTTTTTAAACCTTTGTTTTTGTAAACAGGTGTCACAAGTGAACGTTTCCAGATATATGGGAGACTTCCTGTATGAAGCGATTTATTAAATAATATAGCAAGTGGTTTTGTTATGGACCTAGAGATGCGGCTTAGGATTTTTGGAACCACACCATTAGGGCCACCAGGCTTGTTGCTGTTTAAAATATCAGTTGATCCTGTACTTCAGCCTCTATGATTTGCCATTCCGGATATATTATGTCCGGTATAACATTTTCACCAGGCAAATAAGGCTCATTTTCAATATGAGATATATTACTAAAGAATGAATTGAATATATCACACTTCTCAGAGGGATGAAGAATAATTCTTCCATCATGCCTCAAAGGGGGTGTGAGCTGATCACACTTATTAAGTTTACATACTGACTTAGCAATACGCCACCATTTTCCCGGTGGTATTGTCTTATCTAACAGTTGTGACGTTAATTTATTTTTATACTGGGTCTTAGCTTCTCTAATTAGCCTAATGACGTCATTGCGAAGCTTTCTATACTTGGCCCAGTGGTCTGGATTATTTGTTTGTTTAGCTTTATAGTGAGCACGGTCTCTTTTTCTCATTTCCCTTCTAATACTGCCATTCATGAAAGGTTTATCATTTGGCCTTATGACACCAGTCTTAGACGGAATATATTTATCACAGATTTCATTGAGAATACAAAGAAAACTGGAATAATTCTCATTAATATTTTTATTAAGAAAAAATTCATCCCAGTCTTGTCTTTGCATATCTCTTGAAATGGAATCAAAATCAGCTTGGTCATATTTTTTTATTGTTCTTTTGTAGCATCTCTGTTTGCACACAGAACTATTAATTTCAATCTGTACTGGGCAGTGATCACTACAAAAATTTGGCAAAACTTTGATATTTTTGACGTAGCCTTGCCTAATTGTAACGAATAAGTCTATACATGTAGCTGAATTTTCAGTCACACGCGTAGGCTCACACACCATATTATTTATACCTAATCTAGACAAGAAATTAAGAAAGTGATTACCACTAGTATGTAAAACATTGACATTGAAATCACCTGCTAGAAAAACTGGTATATTCAGGTCCAATATTGGTTGAATATTAGACTCTAGTTTGTTCCAATATTGTTCATTTGACTGAGGTGGTCTGTATATCACCCCAATCATTGCCTTAATATCGCCGGAGTTAATCTCAACCCAGAGAATTTCTAACTCGTCATGTGAATACTCTGGTTTTTCACATACATAAATCTCGCTTTTAGTATAGATGGCAACACCTCCACCATGCCTATTTTTATCATTACGGATGGGCATTTGGAACCCTTTTAAAAATAATTCTTCATTCTTAACGTTCTCGTCGAGATGAGTCTCCGACAGTAAGACTATGTCGCTCTCAGAGAACTCAATTTCAACAAGGTCAAGTTTAGGTAATAAACTACAGACATTTAAGTGTACAATATTCAAGTTCGAGAATTGTGGTCTGTTTGTAAAGGGTCCCGGATTTATTTCCACATTGCCAATAAACAGAAGGCAGTTAAGTATTTTTCCATGGTAATGGAAATTTTTTAGACACACAACATTTACCATAGAATCTATTTATTTTATTGGATGACCAAGTTCTATCACGGTTGCCAATCGAATCCGAAAACATCATTATGACATATATATTGAGTGCCAATGTTTTTACAAATTCGCATGAATTAACACATGTAACAAAAGAAATAAATACAAAAGACATAATATGTACAATGATACGCGCACTTATGTGCGTTGGCTAAACAGACCTAGAGGGGATAATCCAATTATATAAAAAGGAGTAGTGTTTAATAATGAAAGATCATAAAAAAAAATCAAAAACATTAAAAGATATTGAGCTAAACGAGGGCAAAATTTGCAAAAAAACATAAAAAAGGACAATAACTTCTACATGGGTTGCTGGATTATCTTCAAAATCTCAAGGTAGTTAGATCTTGAGGTGATTATTACTTTAACTTAGCCAGAATTTTATATCTGTAGCCGTTTCTGAGTTATTTGCAAAAAAACCTGCAATTAACCCCTATGTTCTATTTTTAGCCATAGTGGCCATGTTTTACGACGAATAAAAAATCCCCACATCAGTTTTAAGCACTGAATGCTAATAATTAACCATACCAAGTTTGGTTGCAATTGGAATCACAATGTCAGAGGAGTTAATGTTTTAAAAAGTTTACGGACGACGGACAGACGGACGGGCGACGGACGCCAAACGATGACAATAGTGCACCTGAACCAAAGGGTTTTATATGAATATAATAATATAATCATATATAATAATGATATTATAATGAGAAGAACGGTACATATTTGGTAACACTAGAACATAATCTTATGGGGCGTAGTGCACTAAGACCGGGCTAAACAGTATGAAGATGTTTCAATCACATGGAGGATTGGTCACGGGTCAATTATTTCGGATTTCCTCATTTAAATACTGCTTTAAAGGCCAACCAACGTTGTGTACACAATATATTAATATTGCAGTACCATACACCACTTAAACAAAAACATGTTTTAAAAATACCACAAATAAATATAAAACAGTTACTTTACGATACTTTTTTCTGGTGGTAAGGATTAACTTCATAGTAGATGGTCAAACAATAGGTCATAAAACCAAAGGCACCAAGCTTCTCATAATAAAATTTTACCTGTTCAAGATATGAGCGCCAGATGTTATAAAACCTCCGACAATATGTCATACTTAGTGGTATTATGTCAGTCGTGATTGGTCTTAAGAATTAAGTTCTATGTCTATGTCTATGTCAGTTGGACAATCCAGTGGTGGAAAATCTCTTTGCGTACTATATAAAACATTATTACATTCTTACTTTCACAATAATCTCCCATGTATCCACTTCTGCATTGACATTCAAAAGACGAATAAGATGGATTGCAGGTCCCGCCATTCGAACATTCCACATCATCACATACATATTCTTCAAATAAAAGGAATGCACAATTTTCTTTTGTAAAATCTATAGAATTGCACAAATAACTGATTTCTAGAGTTTAGAGCAACATCTTTTTACTTTTCTATAATTAAGATGAGGATTTACCAAAAAAAATAAAAAATGTCCGAAATTTCCATTGTGTTAAAATACAAATTACAACAAAGTTCCAGACAATAAATTTTGCTACGCCTGACGCGCGTTTCGTCTATTTAAGACTCATCAGAGACGCTCTACCAAAAAATATTGAAAATAACCGATAACAAAGGTATTTGTCTAAAATGATGTTTGATGGATTTTACAAAAAAAAAAGAAACATTGCATAAAAAGACCAGAATCGAGAACTGTATACTTGACAGCCAACTCACTTCTTAACTTTGGTCCAATTATTACTTTTTTCTTAAGTGTTACTAGTATTTTGTTAATATGTTTAAAAGATTCATTTAACTTTTTTAAATTGTGTCATTAAGATTCCACTGTTTCTATGCAAAACTATAGATTAGCAACATTTCATTTTTTTGTAAAATGTATTTATTTCAAGAACTAAGAACTCGTGGCTTTTCGAGAATAAACACTTTCAAAAGCTTTTACTTATTTACATCTTTATCTCAAAGAAGTTGTTTTACATGCTGTCTTTAAAAGGTTAGTCTGGAGAATGGAGAAATCAAAAATATTTTTTTCTAAAATAATTAAGCTTTAATTTGTTTATATAATATTATTAGTATTAAAAAGACGTAATTAAAAAAACATGACAACCCTACAGAAATTTCAGTACATTTCCTGAAAATTCAGATATTTGCAAGCCTATGAGGATTTCCCATTGTAAAAAATGGCGAGAAAAGTTGTCAATTTCTATTGTGATGTCATACAACGTCAAAGTGCATTACCAGATGTAAACAATACAAGTTGATCATAGAATATCTCTGTGATCTGAATGATATTCTAAAATTCCACAAATTAGTGATTAATGACAATTTGGCATCCCCCAAATTGGCTGCCATTTACAATGAAAAAACTAGGGGGCAAAGTGATTTTGCTTCATTTATCTAAGATGTCAGCCATTTCTTGACTCTTATTTTGTGAATTTAGTTACGTATTTTTGCAAAGATAAAAATGGCAAACATTTCAAAGGTGCTACCAACAACATGAAAAAAGAATTTTAGTTCAAAAGACTACCATTTACAGACAATAAGCATATTTTGTTAACACTATAACAGAGAGCGAAAAAGTTAGAGTAACAATTATTCATGTTTACTTACCCCCACAGAATGTTCCACTGTATCCATCTCGGCACTTACATGTAAACGAAGTAGATGATGGAGTGCAAGTCCCGCCATTCAAACAATCCACACTATCACATGCAGATTCTTCAAATAAAAGGAACGAACATTTTTCTTTTGTAAAATCTAAAGAATTGCACATATAACTGATTTCTAGAGTTTACATGTATATCCAAAGATTTAGAGCAATATCTGTTAACGCTTCTATAATTAAGATGATGATTGACCAGAAAAATAAAAATGTCTGAAATTTCCATTGTGTAAAACGATAAGAAAGGTATTTATCTGAAATGATGTTCGACGGATTTTACAAAAAGGAAACATTGCATAAAAAAGATCAGAACCAAGAACTGTATACTCGACAGCCGACTCACTTTTTATACGACGGCAAACAATTGCGGACGTATAATGGTATGTTACTGTCGTCTGCGTCGTCGTCATCGTCGTCGTCGTCTTCTGCGTTGTATGTTAACTTTAGTGTTCCCACAATAACTTTAGTTCTAGTTATTCGATTGCTATGAAATATGACAATGATGTTCCTTATCTTTAAAGGATGGATGGTTTTGATTTTGGGGGTCCCCCTTTTTTGTTTAGAAATTAGGGGCCAAAAAGGGACCAAAAATGCTATTTCTTTGTCTGTTGCCACGATAACTTCAGTTTGAGTAATCTGATTGTTTTGTAATTTTGGTAGTAATGTTCCTCACCATAAAAGGATTTTGGGGGTCTTCCCTTTTTTCGTTAAGAAATTATGGGCCCAAAAGGGGCAAAAAATTCAAATATTAAATTTTTCCTTCAATAACTTTAGTCCTAGTTAGCCAATTAGTATGAAATTTGTCAAAGATATTCCTTACCTTAAAAGAATTTGCAAGATTGAATTTTGTGCCCCCTTTTTTCCGTTATGTAATTAGGGACTGAAATCGAAACTTTTTTTATATTTGGTCCGATTTTGATTTTTTTTGCAAGTTTATTCTTGTCAAGTAGCAAATCCAATTTGAAAATTAATTTTTACTACCATCCCTTTTTTCACCTGTTATGTAATTAATGGCCAAAATGGGCGGTAATCGAAACTTTTTTATTTCTGGTCCGATTTTGACATTTTTATTGCAAGTTTATTCTTGTAGATATATTTTTGTGTCCCCCTTTGTTATAAGGGACCAAAAGGGGCCAAAATTGTAACTTTTTTTATTTCTGGTCCGATTTAAACAAATTGTTTTGCTAGTTCATTCTAGGTAATTATTGATTCCAAATTTGAGAATGAATTTTGGCCACACCATCTTTTTTTCGCCCATTACCATGTTACCAACAGGCCGTTATCATAATTTCTGGTGCAACTTTTAATATGAATACAAAATTGAAAATTCATACTTTTACCCCCCCGGGTCGAAAGTCCATCAGAGAAGCATGTGTCAAAAACCTTTGACAGTCCACCATAGGCTGCATGTGTCCAGAGCAATAGACTATCCATATTGGGCCTAAAACGCACAGGGTTCGACATGTTGCGGTCGTATCATGCTGCGCTCGGCAAAGCTTTTTATTGTCTTTGGTCCAAATATTACACCTTAAACCATTTTTTCTTCAGTTAAGTGATATTTTGTAATGTTTAAAATATTCATTTAAATTTTCAAAATTGTGTCATAACTATTCATCTGTTTTAATGCAAAACTATACATCAGCAACATTTCATTTTTAGTAAAGGGTCTTTTTGCAAGAACTAAGAACTCGTGGCTTTACGAGCATAACCACTTTTAAATGCTTTTACTTATTTAAATCGATATCTAAAAGAAGTTGCTTTTACATAAAGCATATTTTGTGCACAATATAACAGAGAACCAAAAAGTTAGAGTAACAATCATTCATGTTTACGTACCCCCACATAATGTTCCACTGTATCCATCTCGGCACTTACATGTAAACGAAGTAGATGATGGAATGCAAGTCCCGCCATTCAAACAATCCACATTATCACAAGCAGATTCTTCAAATAAAAGTAAAGAACATTTTTCTTTTGTAAAATCTATAGAATTGCACATATAACTGGTTTCTAGAGTTTACATGTATTTCCAAAGATTTAGAGCAATATCTTTTTACGTTTCTATAATTAAGATAAGGATTTACAAAAAAATGTCTGAAATTTCCATTGTGTAAACCGATATGTAATTATGTTTGATGGATTTTATAAAAAGGAGACATTGCATAAAAAGACCAGAACCAAGAACTGTATACTCGACAGCCGACTCACTTTTTACCTATGGTCCAAATATTTCACATTTAACCATTTTTTTCCTTAAGTGTTATTTTGTTATGTTTGAAATATTCATTTCTTTTTTATTTAATTGTTTCTTTACGATTCATCTGTTTGAATGCAAAACTATAGATAAGCAACATTTTATTTTTGTGTAAAAGGTATTTTTCAAGAACTAAGAAGTCGTGGCTTTAATGGAATAAACACTTTCAAATGCTTTTACATATCTACATCTTTATCTAAAAGAAGTTGTTTTTACATACTGTCTGTAAAGGTTTGTCTGGAGAATGGAAAAATCAAAAATATTTTTTTCTAAAATTATAAAGCTTGAATTTGTTTATATACTATTATTAGTATCAAAAAGGCGTAATTAAAAATCTTACAGAAAGTTCAGTACATTCCTGAAATTTCAGATATTTGCAAGCCTTTGAGGATTTCCAATTGTAAAAAAAAATGGCGAGAAAAGTTGTCAATTTCTATTGTGATGTCATAAAACGTCAAAGCGCATTACCAGATGTAAACAAAAACAAGTTGATCACAAAATATATCTGTGATCTGAATGATATTCTAAAATTCTACAAATAAGTGATTATTGACAATTTGGCACCCCCCAAAGAAAATGGCTGCCTTTTACAATGCAAAAACTAGGGGCAAAGTGATTTTGCTTCATTTATCTAAGAGGTAAGCCATTTCTTGACTCTTTTTTGTGTGATTTAGTTACGTATTTTTGAAAAGATGAAAATGGCAAACATTTCAAAGGTGCTACCAACAACATGAAAAAAGAATTTTTGTTCAAAAGACTACCCTTTACAGACAATAAGCATATTTTGTTAACACTATAACAGAGAGCGAAAAAGTTAGAGTAACAATCATTCATGTTTACTTACCCCCACAGAATGTTCCACTGTATCCATCTCGGCACTTACATGAAAACGAAGTAGATGATGGAGTGCACGTCCCACCATTCAAACAATCTACACCATCACAAGCAGATCCTTCAAATAAAAGTAACGAACATTTTTCGTTTGTAAAATCTATAGAATTGCACAGATAACTGATTTCTAGATTTTATTTATAAAGATTAAGAGCAATATCTTTTTACGTTTCTATAATTAAGATGAGGATTTACAAAAATGTTTGAAATTCCATTGTGTAAAACGATAACAAAGGTTTTAATCTTAAATGATATTTGATGGATAATACAAAAAAAAAGAGAACATTGCTTTAAAAGACCAGAATCCAACACCATTTTTTTTACAATGGGAAATCCTCAAAGGCTTGCAAATATCTGAATTTTCAGAAAATAACTAACGAATGATTCTGAATATGAGGAAATATTTAACGAGTGACCGAACAGCCCAATAATTCACGAGTGCGCCAAGCGCACGAGTGAATTATAAAGGTTGTTCGGTCACAAGTTGAATATTTCCCATATTCGGAATCTTGAGTTAGTTATACTATTTATTACGTAGATAAATCTTCAATTAAGGCTTCATTTATGGTTAAATTACGGAAATTTCCGGTTGGACTATTCTTATGTAGGCACAATGATTTCCGACGTCATAGACGGCGTTATAGGTAACGACGAATAACAGTTGATTAAAATTTCCCGCGTTTTTAGTTATTTCACTAAGTGAGATAAACGATTTCTGTTCACTCAGAAATCTCGATATTTCTCTACTATCTATGTAATAATAGTATATAAACAAATTCAAGCTTTATAATTTTAGAAAAAAGTATTTTTGATTTTTCCATTCTCCAGAAACGACTCCCTTTTTACCATTGATCCAAATATTACACCTAAACCACACAGTAATCCATTTTCGTAATTTAAGTATTATTTTGTTATTATTTAGGATTCATTTGAATCTATAAAATCGAGTCATAACTATTTCTCTGTTTTATGAATAACTATAAATAATCAACATTTTATTCTTATGTAAAAAGTCGGATTTTTAAGGATCTTTGAACTCGTGACTTAACGGGAATAACACACCTTACATGTTTTGACCTTATATATTCTACTTCAAGCATGTTTTCTTTGTTTTGCGAGAAGTGTACAAAAAAGATAAAGAAAATTTGCATGTTTTCTTCGGGTCACATAATGTTTCACTTTATCTCAGCTAAAAGAAGAAAGTTCAAGAGTACATGTTCCACCATTAACACAGTCAACGTTAGTGCATGGTGCTACTTTTAATCAACAAACATTTTTACTTTCTAAAAGACATTAATTTAGAGTATTCTACTTATCATTTCGCTAATTATAAACCAACGTTAACAAGTTCGCCATTTGTAACTATGAGACGAAGAGTCATAAGTAACATATCAAACAAATTTTACAGACCGCATCATCTTAAGTTTGTGATAGGGTATAATAAATAAAAACTATATCAATTTTTGGATATGTTCTAAGAGACATTTAAAGAAGTACTCTTACCGATGCATAATATTCCACTGTATCCATCAAGGCACTTACAGGTCCAAGTTGTAGATTCGTAAGTACATGTTCCGCCATTAGCACAGTTAACGTACGTGCATGGTGTTACTTTAAATAAAAAACATTTTTATTTTTTAAAGAAATTAATTTAGGTTGTTTTATTCATCATTTCGCTAATTATAAACCCACTTTATCAAGTTAGCCATTTTTAACTAAAAGACGAAGAGTTATAAGTAACATATCAAACCTACGAAAGATCGATAGTGCCATTAGTTCTTTTACAGTTCTCGGTTGTAGCTACAAATTTCTTAGTTCTAAGTTATTTCCTTCTTCTTGGTTGACATTTCTCAATTCCAAGTTGACATTTCTCACTTCCAACTTGGAAGTGAGAAATATCAAATTTGAACTAAAATATTTGTAGTTCAAATCGAGAAATGTGAAAGAACTAATGGCACTACCGGTCTTTCGTAAAACCAATGCCAACTTTGAAGTGAGAATGTCAACTCATCTTCTAAGTAAGAAATCTAACTTGTTACTGAGAACTGTCAACTTGGAAGTAAGAAATGTCAACTTAAAATGTGAGAAATGTCACCTTGGAGCTATAATATTTGTAGTTCCAACCGAGAAATGTGAAAGAATTAATGAAACTATACCTTTTTGTAAAACCAATTTTACAGACCGCATTATTTTTGTGATAGGGTCTAATAAATGAAAACTATCTTCTAACTAACTAAAGTTTTGGATATGTTCTTGGAGACTCTTAAACAAGTACTCTTACCGTCACAAAATTCTCCACTGTATCCATCACGGCACTTACAGGTAAAAGATGAAGATTCGTGAGTACATGTTCCGCCATTATTACAGTCTACGCTAGTGCATGGTGTTACTTTGAATAAAACAAACGAACATTTTTACTTTTAACTACAACAAAATTCCAGGCACTAAATATTGATGCGCCTAACATACGAATCATCTATTCAAGATTCATTAAATGCGATATACTTAAAAGATTGAAAGTTTCAAACACTTTATCATTATAAAGAACATAGAACAATAAAACCAAAATATAATATAGAAACTCTACTCATCATTTGACTTAATATGAACAAATAATAGCAATTGAGCTATTTTTACCTAAAAGATGAAGAGTTATTAGAATCCATCTCACATACCTCATCTTCTGTGTTTTTTTTTACTTTTTATAAGCACAAATCTTGAGTTTTTTTTAAGTAAAATATCTTTTTAATGACTTTAACCCCTATGTGTAAAAAATGCTGCAAAGAACGTTTAAAAATCTTCAAATATTTCAGTGTATGATGATTTGTTTGTAATCTGTCAGTTTGTACATAAAATGGATTTGATAAACATCTTTTTGTAGGCATGAAAATTAGGAAAATAAACAATATTTTATATATGTCGATAAACGAATTGGCTGAATGATATTTTTAGAAAAAGTAGCCCCCTTCCAAATTAAAATAATTAAAATAAATATTGTGTAAAATAAAGAAAGCTTTATCAATTTCGTTTTATCAGTGTGATTTATTCTACAACGTTCCAAAAATATTTAAGAGCCGTACAAGTTGCCTAGTTTCTTTTGTCGATAAATTTCATCTTACTGAAATGTCTACCCTTTGCATTAATGTAATTGCTAAATTTCGATTAAAAAAAAATCTATTTTGAAACTCTGTTTATATTAAAATCTAATTCTGTGTGAAGAACACAATTTCAATATTAACTATAAACACAAAGCACATGCTTTCAGAGAGTTTAATATATATATCCATCACACACTTTCGTATGTCTTTAGCCTAGTTACATTGTAGTTATATCCAAATATGAATTACCCGCAGACAATTTTGTTTGTGTGGTTTAAACAAATAATTTATTGGCACAAACACATATAAGATACACTGTTAAGGCCAAATTAAAGTAATAATAAATAAAAAAATCATAAAATTTTTAATAGTCTTTTTAAGCTTTAAAAATATAAATTGTTAATAAAAACTTTTATTAAAGCTACAAAAAGTCCATTAAACGGTGGGATTTTTGCAGAATTTAACAAAAAAAATGTCTTTAACAATCATTTGCTTCCCGAGTTGTATTATGCAAACTAAATGCATACGACCCAAGTTTGAACTCACCCGGAAGTGCCCGCGCAAGCCCATCTAAAAATACTTTAGGAAATGGATGTAAACAAATTTATCGTGGTCTGAAAAGGTATGTTCTGCATATGGCTTTTGTAACTGTTTTGCTTTTTTTTACCCCCTTCCTTTTTAAAATGATACCAATAACAATAGAAAGTGGTTTACAAATCCCCCAATGAGAATCTTATGTCATTGAATTAATCGAGTTTTAAATTAGATAGGCCCGTTCAAAATATAGCGCGATAAAAGGAAAACAGGTACGTGGGTGTTGTTATTATTTACATGTTAAACACTTTTTGATCAGATTTTCTTAATAGCGGAAAGGTTTTACTTGTCTAATAAAGAAGAAAAATGAAATTATATTAAACCCGGATTATTACATGCTCTTACTTCAAAATACATTTATGTTTGTTTTGATATGTTCGGAAAAGTCGGAATGTTGTTCACGAAAGTAAATATGTGGCAATTGGTATCAAATTTATTTAAAAAATCAGCGAAATTTCTAGCCAGTACACGCATATTATCAAGACTTTCGTCTTCATATAAGCGCAAAAGCTCTAATTTTAAAACTATGCAACAGTTAAGTAATTATTTGAACATTGATTTTTTCCCCCAAAACAGCTTTATTATTACTTTAACATAGATATAATGAAAAGGGAATTAGAATTACAGTTGAATGATATTGAATTGTTGTAAATAGGGATACAAATAAATGTGATATTACAATATCAATATAAATATAAAAAGTATATACTTGTATCAGAAGGCTTTTTCTTATGCTCATGTGATCAATTAGGAGGTTTATTTAATCGTTTTGAATTATTATATAACAAAAAAAAATATTTTATTGTTTGCATTGATAACTATTTTGTTATCTTGTTGATTTAATATATTGGTATCAAATGTAAATCTTATTTTCTAGTGTTTTGCAGCTTTATTGATTTTTTTAAATATTGAGATGCCGTCCTTGTTCAATAATAATAAGCGTAAATTTGAATTTAATAAATAGCAGCTTGATCTTCTTTGTTTTTTTCTCATATTGACATATGGAGTTCTTATTCCTATCTCATATATACCTTTAAAAATTGATAATTTGCGCATATTTGCAAATTGATATTAAAGACATTGGTCTTGTTTACGTTGCTTTATTTGACTAAGGTTGTTTTTAGAAAAGATACTGTGGTGACATTAATATTCGTTGGGTATCAGTTTTCGTGGTTTTCGTCTAACCTTGACCAACGAAATTTGATACCCCACGAACAGGAAATTAAACATTAATCTGTATGCTTAGACTTAAGAACCACAATTTTAGGAGTCCACAAATGATCCTTTTTCATCAAACCACGAATATTGGTACTCACGAAAATAAATGAATCCACAGTGTATTATTGATCATATATGAAAAACCAATATGGTTTAAAATCTTTTTGACCTTTTTTTACCCATAAAATTGATTAATCACTTTTTCACAAATACACATGTAAAATAACATTAGCAAAAAGTCAAACTATTAAGTACTTTAAAATAGTTGATATCTTACCCTCACATAATGTTCCACTGTATCCATCAGGGCATTGACATGTAAACGATGAAGGTTCGTGAGTGCATGTCCCGCCATTACCACAGTCCACGTTAGTGCATGGTGTTACTTCAAAGAAAACAAACCAACATTTTTTTCTTTTCTAATACAACCTAATTAAAGTTGATCTACTCATGTAGCCAATTCAACTAACTTTATCAAACTTAATTGACAACAAAAATCCAGACTATAAATATTGCTGTGCCTGACGCGCGTTTCGCCTATTCAAGAGGCACTCTACCAAAAATATTGAAAAAGCCAAAACCTTTATGAGCATAGAACAATGAAACAAAAAATACCGAAATGGGGGACCAAATCCTAACTAAGATGATCATCCTATGTCTGGGGTAGGAAGAATCTTAGGGCTTAGGCAATTTTGAAATTTAAACGGATAATTGAAGGCTTTGATGTGTTCTCCGACAAGACAGCAACAGAGGAGCAACATTACCCTGTGTTAGCAAGTTTTGTGTCCGACGTGACGGTCTGTTAAGGAAATCGATGTAATTCCCGTAAGCTCTTGATTAAAGAACCAATTGTGATACTTTAACTCCGTTAGCTGGACAGGACGGAATGTTGATACACAAGAAGGGAAAGTTGACGATTGGAATGTTGAAGTCATCACGTTTGCCATAGAGCTTTGTTGAAAGTTTTCATTTTGAGTCTTTTTCAAGATCTAAATATGAAGCAGACTTCTTAGAAACCGTAGTGTCCTTAATCTCAAGTTCCCGAGGATATATAAGATTGAAAAAGTCACCGAATCGAGAATTTTTCAAAGAAAGGACATCATCAATATAAAGGAAAGTGAGTTTAAAAGAGATCTAGTCTACGATCTTTGTCAACAAGTGATTGTAAGTAGTCTGCTTCATATGATTGAAGTAAATGGGTCTAATATGGAATTTCATGCAATTACTAGGCCATTTAGTAATTACACAGAATTCCTAAAATATCCAGTTATTACATGAAATTACCAAAAAAAAAAAACTATTGAAAGAAGCAAAGAGGCAGGCATCAACTGAGCGTCAAATGTCCGAAAAGACAACGACAAAACCAGTTAACATGAACGAGAACAGCAAGAAGAAACACAAAACACAAACAAACACAAAATCACCAAAAAGAAATCAACAACGCGAACTCAATTCATAACAAGGGTGAGCTCAGGTGCTCCAGTATAGTAAGCAGTTTCTGTTCGCTATTGCACACCCTTTGCGCTGCCAATTGTCAATTTGGTGTGTCAAATCCGTTTATGGACGACAAAGGAAAATCCTATGACCAACCAAAATCTGCACTCATCTGAAGTTAACACCCATTTACTGACTTTATTATCAAATTAAATTGGCTACTAAATGATGATGAAATGTGCAAAAATATGAAATAATATTGAAAATATATTGTGAGGAATCTGGATTGGTTTAAAAAATATAAGTTTGCACTTTCTTGTACTTAGAACATAAAAAAGTGTCACATGTATGTAATTTTTCATTATCTGCATAGTTATGACCAGCATTTAGAAAAAAAATAAGGAAAAGTAAAGGCCAAATAAAGGAAAGTCATATTGTAATATAAAATCATCTACATTAAAGGATCAAATAAATGAAAATGATTACTTTTGATTATTTAAAAGATACATTAACACAAACAGTCTTACTATCACATAATGTTCCACTGTATCCATCAGGGCATTGACAGGTAAACGATGAAGGTTCATGAGTGCATGTTCCGCCATTATCACAGGACACGTTAGTACATGGTGTAACTTCAATTGAAACAAGCATTTTTTTAATTGTGACATTAACGTTTAATTTTAATAAATTATTGGTATCAATTGTAAACCAATCATATCAAGTTAACTATTGCTATTCCATAAAAGCAGTCATGAGGACAGAAAACTTTTTCTTTAAAATATGTTTTGTCTGCTGATATCAATCTTCATATACACATATATTATTACACAGGGTTTTCCATATCAAGTCCCATATCATTCCTTGACCCATATGGGAGTCTCGGAATGATATGGGACCTGATATGGAAAATTCTGTGTCATAAACTTTTTATCATACATTTTCAACAAACAAAATAAAGATATAAATATACTGTGACGTCAAATTTCAAAGTGAGGCTTTAGACCTTGATATGGCATATTAGCCCACTTTTGTGCACGCGAGGTCTTGATATGGCCATATTTGCCCAATTTTTGTGCACGCGAGGGCTTGATATGGAAAAAAAGTCCCTTTTCAAGATATGGCTTGTAAATTTACGGCTGTTACACACGTACAAATTTAAAGGTATCAAAGCTAAATGCATGATAAATGTATATATTTGCCTTTGTTCTCTAACTACTGTCCACGTATTTATTCAAAAGTTATACAGGGTGAGATAAAAAAGATTGAATTTGAACTATCAAAGAAATTAGTTTAAACATATTTGTTTATCCAGGATTGGGAAACAAGCTTTATGCCTATGTAAATCACTCTCCAGCTAACAGTTTTCGAGCGAGGCCGTTGTGGTGGTCCCCATTGAGCCTACTCTTATCGAACTCTACAAAAGGGTCTTTAACGTGCATAGGGTATTATTGCTCTCCACGTACACGGGACTACCATCGTTCCTTGAGACCATCATCGCAAATGGTGTCAAGAGAGAGTCGGAAAAATGGTTCATGAAATTTTCACCCCGGACGAGGATCGAACCACGAACCTCGGTGTTAGTAGCCCGACGCGTTAACCACTACATTACCGGCTCTCTAATCAAAGAAATCAGACTTTCCAAACGGGAAGAGATAGCAACACTTTTTTATTGTCGTTTTAGAAGGAGAGTTTTCACTGTTTTTCTTCATCTTCTTTGCCCATGTTTTGTAAGTACAAAATAGTATTGGTTTTAAACTTTATTTAATCTGTAAATTTTCTTTACAGCGTGTTACATATTGGTGCACACAATCTGCACAAAAGTTAACATAAACTTAATTTAATTGGTAAGGATGAAATTTCTTTACAGTTTGTTACATATTGTTGCACACATAACCTGTACGAAAATTAACATAAAGATGACTTTCTGACTGCTTTTCATTTCCACTCGTGTACACTATAACAGACATTCAAGTAAACATGCGTAAATCTGTGATAGGTCAAAGCAGACTTGCGATCGCTGTTAATGACTGGTCGTCACCAGTCATAAATTCATGACTGCTATAACCAGACCAGTCATTGTGACAAGTCTGCTCTGTCCAAGTTCAGGTTTAATGAAAAGACTGTCTAATTTTCATATAACAGATGGTAAATGCTTATACATTCCGTCTACATAGTCACAAAGTTATCTAGACTCAATTTTTTATAACTCAGCAAATGCTTGTTAAAGCTGTCATTAAACTATGACTGCTTTTTCAAGTTTATTTGGAACTAGTCATGCATCTGCTTAAAGCAGTCGCACGACAATTTAAAAGTGAATTTGAAGCTAACTTTATGTCTGCTTTCCAAGTTTACTTGCTGAACAGGTTTTGTGTGTGACGTTCCGCACGATGTTGGTGTTACTTTTGAAAAAAAAACCACCGTAACCCAAGATATTTATTACTGATTCTTGTTAAGAAAAATACCCAAACCATTATTATTATATATCAAAATAAAAGTTAGATCATAGAGACTTCAGACAATGCAACAAAAAATGAGTTTTAAAGGATCTTCGTCTTTTATATTTATCAAAAAACAAGACTTGACCATAAAAACTCGTGTAACGCGTTTCAAAAGTTAGCATAGTGTCACGAATTACAAAAGTTAGCATAGTGTCATGAATTTCTCTTCCGAAAACGGGACCAAATGAATATACAAACTTTGAATTCAAAAATAAAGTTTAGATATCAATATGTCTTACCATGTTATAAACGAAAACAATTCAAGCAAGGTAAAAAGATAGTAAAACGGTAAATAATTGTTTCCTTATTTTTGTATTGCTTTTGTTTAAAAGTCTTATTAAAAGTTTGAAAATAAACAAATTTGTACCCGAAGACAGGAATTTTTAAACTTAAAATCCATCAGGTGCATTTACTGAACTTTACAAATTTATCTCAAATAAAATCATACACGCGCAATTTTTAAAAAAATCTTCAGCCCTAATAAAAATCGGAGACGAATGTCCAGTGGTAAGTACGTAAAATTCCGAGTGTAACCTATTTTTTCGATCATTTTTTATATATTAATTCAAAATAGAATGCTATTTTGAATTAAAATTCAAAACGTGCATTTTTCAAAGATTAACATGCATTCCAGCACATATATATAAAAAAATCGCTTACACTGTTAATTTACAAAAATCATACACGAATGTTCAGTCAGTTTTCGACAGCATTAAATAACATTCATTTTCCATAAACGTCGACTTTTTAGCGTAACGTAAAGTATCCCCAATGTCTGGCGGAACGTGTGTACGTATCTGTACATTACATATATTGACTGCAAAAGTAGACATTACACCTAAATCTCCCTACTTGTTTACAAAGCTGTTTCAGAAAAAAAATATTACCTTCGAATACGGCCGCAGCCCACAAGGGGTTGCAAAATGAATAATGCAGCAAACAATTGACGCGCACGGTGCCAATATGTTAACAGTGGTGCTCCATATGATCGAAAAAAAAAAATTGGCGACACCAAGAGCAGATAGCCGCTAATTTCGCCGTAACGTAACAACAGAATAATGATGACGAGAATCTAGGGGTGTCACAGCCCCCGCCCCTGGAATACCGAATACCGTTTAAAAAAAGACAGAATACCGTTAAAAAGACTGGAATACCGAATACTCTAAAGATCACGGCGTACGCGTCAAAAGCCTAAAAATTCGGAACATAGCGTACCGCGTACCACACCTGGGCATACCGAATACCTTTTAAAAAGCACGGAATACCGCGTACCAAAAGGGCTGTGACACCCTCAATATACGGGGATCTTGTCAAATAGGTGTGTCAAATCTGATTCAGAAGATCAAAAAAAAAAAACCTATGACAAACCACTGGATAAATAGAAATGTCATTTCCTCTGTGAGCATATGTCTTCCCAAATATCCCAAGTGAAGACAACAATTGACGGGCACCATAACCTGGTGTTATCATTTTGCATGTCAAAGGTAGAGCTTTTTTAAGGAAACTAATTTATGTCCCACAAGCCATGGAACAATGAATCAGTTGCAATAAACATGTTGAAACACCATAAGCTGGAACGACTTTCCATTCGTCCTACACTAGAAGGGAAAGTTGACGATTGGAAAGGCTTCACGTTTGTCGTAAAGTTTTGTTGAGCGTTGTCTTGAGTGTCTATGTTGAGATGTTGGTTTAAGTATGAAGCAGACTTCCCATAAATACAAGGAGGCCTAACCGTTTATCGAGGCATATTGTCCGTGACGTGTTTCTACCATAGGTTAACATTACGGTTTTTCCGTTATATGTTGCACGAGGCAGTCCGCTAAGTAGTTTTATGAAAAAAAAAATCTTTTTTTTTACGAAATAAACTCTGAGGCTAAAATATAGTATATAAGCGAAACTTGTGATAGATGTGTCCAAATAGTTTTTATTCACGAAAAACTTCCCGCAAAAACCATTTTGATTTGATTGGACACTTCTTCGCAAAACGAAAATGCGGAGACCTACCCTCTGCAAAAATGTGTCCTTATAATGACGAAAAATGCATTAAAATACGTTATTTTCGTCATTGAAACATTTTTTGTAGTAAGTCTTGTGCCACTTGCACAATAAAAAACATAAGAGAAGGATTTTATGGACCAAAATATTAATATTGGGACAAAAATGTCAAAATTGGTATTACTTTGAGAAACATGGTCCGTTAATGATTCATGTCTCACATTTTGAAAATGCAGGTCTGATGGAAATAAACCTTAAGAGGTTGTCCATGTAGAAATGTGGCAAAAGCCTGCAGAATCTGGCATATGAAGAATATTATCCCAGCAAATTGATTGTTTTAATGTATTGTTGGACTCGTATGTTTAACAATAATCACCAGGATTCGTTTGAAAGCATCATGGATGATTTGTGATTCAGCCTTAAAGTTCATGAACAAAGCAACCAAATTTTGCATCTATGCAAGAGTTATCTCCCTTTTTCTGCATATTTTCAATGCATTCCATATAAATTATATCTCAGTTATCACTTCAATAAACCAAAAATCTGCATTTGTTTTGGGGAATGGATGTTAACCTGATGTGAAATCAATGAAAATTTTTGAAAAACAAAATTTGTCATGTGCCAGCTATTGCCTGGGTCTCTTAATATAGCGAATCCCAATTATTAAACTGGCAAAATCAATGATATCTTTTTCAGAAGATTGTAATGATTGGTTTCCCAGAATTATTGTATTATTTTAATATTATAAATGCCTAAAATATTTACACGAGTTTGTGGCGATGGAAATAAATTTGAACACTTATTAATTTTATTTAAATGTATTTTATTTTGAAATACTTACATATATGATGCAAATAGAATAATTTAGTGTTACATTTATTTATTTATCACATGAGAGTTGTAGTTGTTGATGCCCAAAATCGTAAATTGTCGCAGAAAAGAAGAAAGCATGTGCCCTGAAAGTCGAAGGTTTTGTTTGCCACGAGTCGAAAAAATATTAAGAAGTATGTGAAAAAGCCATTGATCTGCAATTGGAGCATCACTTCAGGAAGTAGTGAGTGTATTTCTTGGACGTCAGTTTGTATGTGTGGAGTTTTTAAAATTTCGTCGGTTTCAGTACGGTCTAAAGTTCAAGAAAATGTGTCTGTGGTACAAATCCCTTCATATATATTTTGAAATTTTTCTCCATTTATAATTTTTACTTCCATAGTTTTTGTTCTTTTTTCTTTTCTTTGCCTAAAATAAATAACCAAAACAGACTGTATTGAACCGTTTTCTTTATATTTATTAATAATTATTAGCTTATTGCTTCTTTCATATATTATAAACACATGTATTGTATGTTTTCAATACCGTTGTTTCGTAGAATGATCAAGAATGGTGTTACATGTAAAGCCTTTTGACAATGGTTCATTTTAGACGTGCATATTCAAATGTATGTATTTTAGTTTCGATAAATCCACATGAATTTTGTCTTTTCTTCTGTATACTAGCGTTCAGTCCTTATAGTAAAATTATGATATGTCATATCAAACAAAACTATTTTAGTCTTCTATCTATTTATATTATTTAACGGACATAATATTTTGTCACAGGCACTTAACGGACCAACTTAACGGACAAAATAATATGTCATCAGCCCTTAACGGATCATATTTTATAACTTTTCCCCTATAACAAAATTATTATGTAAAATAGAGCATTGAAATTTAAACAGAATGTTGATACATTATTATACTTTATATGGATATCAACCAAAACATATGTTTTGTTATAAAAAAGAGACATTGATAAAAATGAGGTAATCATGTTTACATTTGCGACCTTTAAAATACTAAGGAGCCACACGCCTTTTCATTTTATGAAGTTTTATAGAACTATTTTTACACAAATGCAAATCGTATCGGACAGTCATTCATTTTCATTTTGACAGATGTAATTTTTATAAATCTAAAATGCGTATTAATTATGATATAACAAATTAATTACTGACCTTCAGTGTTTTTTCTCGATTATACCTGGTTAACGGACTGTCACGGCGACTTTAACGTACCACAAAAACCGTGAAACGCCTTTTAACGGACCATATTTCTCGATAAGCGGTTAGGCCTCCTTGAAATAGTAGTTTCCTTTATCTTTCCCAAGTTTGTAAGGTGTTTCTAGTAAAAGGACATCATCGTTATAACGCAGGGTGAGGTTAATGGTTGAGCTATATGTAGAAAAAATGACTAAAGAGTAGGTGTTTTTTTTTACTTGTATAATATGTATTTCGAATTTGTTATATTGTGATAGCTTACATTGTGTGTTGAACAAATCAAAAATAACCACTTAGCATTTAATACACTTTTAGCGTGAAATTGCTGGAAGTGTCCAAGCCATATTTTAACCATGTGATATCAAGGCCTCGCGTGGGAGTAAGAGGGCTTGATATGGCGATATTAAGAGTAACATCAATCCTCGCGTGCACGTATGACGTCATTTACTCCACTCTAAACAAACATTTAAAAATGTTCAGATATTGATTTATAATGACTATCAAACAATTATACTAATTTTAGACAGAAAATGACAAATGTAAAAAAAATCTTTTTTAGTGTGTAAAGGACTAGAGTGTGCTTTCTAGGGAATTGTAAGGTTTTGTTTAGAAAATAATGTGATTAAAAGATTATGAAACAGGATTTTCATATCAGGTCTAATATAGTTCATCGACCTGATATGAGAGTCTTTGAATGATACGAGACCTGATATGGAAAATCCTGTGTGATAATTGTCAGAGTGTATATGTTTGTTTATCACATATTTCAGTATCGTCACAACATGCATGTATTATTTATTTGTCTTTAATAATTTTGTTACTGTCAATCAAACGCATAAAATGGCCCAATGCAAAAGCCACACCTCAATAAATTGTTGAATTCTTACCCTCACATAATGTTCCACTGTATCCATCAGGGCAATGACAAGTAAACGATGAAGGTTCGTGAGTGCATGTCCCGCCATTACTACAGTCCACGTTATCACATGGTGTTTCTTGAATAAACAAAGTATTCATTGTTATGTAATATGATCCAAGTTCAAGAAGCAAAGGTGTACCAAAGGGGTAATCAGTATCATAAAACCGTGAATACAAAGACAAAACCGGCAGACAAAAAATCATCACAACAAAACAAACCACATAACAACATAAAACACACACACATAACAACAAAACCGCATTCAGCAACGTGAACTCAAGTCGAAACGAGAGTGAACTCAGGTGCTCCGGAAGAGTAAGCAGTTCCTGCTTGCTATAGCACACCCATCACGTTGCCAAAGATCGATTAAGTGTGGTGAAATCCGGAAAGGATGACATTACAAAACTCTATGTCAAACCAACATCTGTGCTCATCTGAGAGATAGAAATCCCGTATTTGCATACAAGCACGTGATGTCGTCCGTAAAATTTCTTGAGTGATGACAACAACCTGGGAGCAACGTACCCCTGTGTTAACAATTTGCTTGTCAGCCGTGTAGCTCTATCAAGGAAGTCGTTGTACTCCCCACATGCTCTGGAATAACGAATCAATTGTGATACGTAAACTCCATATGCTGGAGCGGACGGAATGTTGCTACACAGAAAGGGAAAGTTAACTATTGGAAAGTTGAAGTCATCACGTTTGTCATAGAGCTTTGTACAAAGCCTTCCTTGTGTGTCAATTTCGAGAAATAGATCCAAATATGAAGCAGACCTCCTAGAATCTGTAGTGTCCTTTACCTCAAGTTCCCTCGGATATATGAGATGTAAATAGTCACCAAATCGAGGATTGTTTAGTGAAAGGACATCATCAATATAACGAAATGTGAGATTGAAGGATAAAGCAAGTTTGCGGTCCTTTTTGTCTAGAAAATTACACACTAAAATATATGATAAACGGGATGACTTTTCATTTCCCATTGTGAATTTTCCTTTTCTAGAGGGAGATGTACCACTTGCTCCGTCTTACGGAGTATATATTTCACAGTTGGTAAGATATGCTCGGATCTGCAGTGGTGTGTCTGATTTTAATGATAAAAACCAGTGTATTACAAAAAAATTACTTAAACAAGGATATCGTTACCACAAATTAGTGAAGTCGTTTACTAAGTTTTATCATAAATATCTATACCTTATTGGAAAATTTAACTGTACACGACGACTTTTGATTGTAAAGGGAATATCCCATCCAGATTTCTACGGTAATGTTGTTTATAGAGCAAATAAATTCAAAAACAATCCGTTGGGAATGCAAAATTGGCTTAAAACTTTATTAAATAAAGGTTATGAAATGGATATTTTAGTAAAATCTTTGAATTTAGTCTTCTTTGGTAAAAATATTGATAATTTGATACTTACTTTAAAATGTTAATTGCCTTTTTATACTTATGTCATTTTTGAGCATTACAGCGGTCAAGTGTGTCGGTTTTGTGTGATGATGCATCATCAAATCAAGTGTTTGACGTGTTGTGTCGGATTTAAAATCGACATACTTGATTTTTTTACATCAGTCGATGGATGCTTCTTAGCTAGCTGTCAGTAACTTCGAGTGTTCTCAAGAGAGTATCTTTACGTCCCGTTAATTACCTGTTGTCCTTTTGTCTCGATACTCTCTTGTTGAATTGAACTTCTATCGATTTGATTTTTACTGTGTGTTAGTTTGTGCTTTGTTATTGATTATCATTAGGGGGAAGGTTGGCGCCAAAAAACTAGTTTAACCCCGCCACATTTTAATGTGCCTGTCCTAAGCCAGGAATCTTTATCAAAGCTTATGTTTGTATTTAGTCGAATTTTTGTTAATTGTTTTTTGTCAAGAAGAGGGTCTTTCAATGCACTTTGGGATTGGGCTTGAATCATATGTATTTTATTTTCAATCCAGGGGCCAATTGAAAAACAGCGAGCAGCGACCGCTGGTCACATTGAAGGCTGCTGGCTGTTTTCCATTGTGGATATTTAAAATATACGTTTATAATGTAGGTTGTGTCGCGTACACTTATTCCACATCTCATTTTCTTCTATTCATATGAATGAAGAAACAAATCGGCAAGCAATGGTGCACAATTTGTGCCCATTGGGATACCTATTGTTTGCTGAAAAACACGTCCACCAAACTGTACAAATATGGTGTCGATTAGAAAGTTGAGCATTTCTATTATTTGATCTTCTGTAAATTTGTTTTTCTTGCTAGACTCTTGGATGACAAAGTAAGTCTTTTTATAACCGACTACCAAATACTTGTACCTGCGTTTTCCATTCTTTTTGATAAAGCTACGTTTAATCAGCTGTGCCAAACGAGATTTTAATTGTGAATGTGGAATTGAAGTATATAATGTAGAGAAATCAAACGTTTTAATGCTATTACATGATGAAAATGACTTAGAATGGAGATTTTCCATCAGTTCTTTAGAATTTTTGAGAATCCACATTTGATTGACGCCATTTCTAGAGTAACAGCAATTGAAATACTTTTGAAGGCAACCTGATAATCCCGTGAAGATGAAGTTAAGCCCTCCCTATGTATGCAATATGTTACGGAGTTATACTTCGTCTGTATTGGTGTGCTAAAAAGGAGAACCGCTATTTTCATTTCAGGGATATGTTAACAAATTTTGAATAAGAATAATTGACACCATTATAAATTTTCGTTGAACCATGCTTCTAGCTTTATATTTCACCTTTTTAAATGAAACTAAACTAATTTTACCTGAAGTTAAACTTATTTCATTTAAGAAAACTTTTTTTTGCTTTACCTTTTCTTTTCATAATAAAAAAGTTCCCGCAAAAACATAGTCATTGGTCACATGATCAACACAATTAAAACATACTCCTAATGATACATGAGCTTTGTAGAACAAAGTGGAAAGGTTCATGAATGTACCTTTTTTGCCTACAAAATAATCATTTCTAAAACTAACGTCCGCCACACAAAAATGGTATCAAAATGAAGTGTATGGTTTTTATTTTATCTAAGGTACTTGGGTACTATAAATGGAGCATTCTCTTTTAGTCATCTTACAAATTCTTAACATTTATTTCTTTATTTCATTATAATAAAACAATTACAAGATAAACACTAGGAAAGGTTTTAACTTTTTCTTTTAAAAAATCTCCTTTCAGATGAGATAATTGGTGGGAAAATGTGTGACTAAATTTTATTTAAAAAATGTAAGAAAATTGAGTTTTCCTTAAATTTTTCAAAAAAAAAAATTGATGAGTCGATATTTTCATTACAGAAATCAAAAGTACATTGTTATCCTCTGAAAAACTGCAAAAGCACTTAAAATTGCAAAAATAAATTAGTGAAAAATCGTCATTTAAAAACTTTCTTTGAAAATTTAATTACCCCCAACACGCATAGGCTTCGGTGCCTTTTCAGGTCATTTTTAACAATCCCATAAAACAGAATGAATATAAATGGTCTAACAAAAATTATTTGACCATTTTCCTCAGAAGGAGACACAAGAAGCAACAATTTTAATCTGTTTTCATGTTTATTGAATTGTTTATCTGTTAGTAAAATCAACGTCAATGTTTTTGTATTTTCATGTCTGTTTTTGAAACTTTTTTTTAATGTGGTTTTGTCTTACTCTGTTTTTCATTTTGGTGTGTTTTACCTGATCGTCTATCTGTTAGTAAGGTGTTTATATATTTTTTGTATATTTTTGATTGTTTTTTTTCAAATTTGTGTCTGTTTTTTTATGGTTTTGTGTGTTTTTTTCAGCTTATCGTCTGTCTTTAATTTTTGTGGTTATTTTTTTGTCCGAATTGCACCCCATACTGGCCAATCATTCCAATATTAAGTTTCAATTGGCTAAATATAATTTGACATAATCGATCCTGTTTATTAGATGACATAAGACAACTGTTTTGTTATTAAGCAAAGGACCCGTAAATGTGATAAGTTAAATTTATATGAAACGTAATCTTCTTCGTCTTAGTTACACTGCTCCCTGTTTTCGATTTGATTCGGGGCCTCAGATGAACTCAAGTAAATTTTATTGCTCTACCAAAGGCAATAGGTATTACATTCGTTATATTTTCAAATCTTAAATTCAGTGAAGGTAGATTTTGAGGTACTAATCACTTTTACTGTATGAGATAGCGGTTTGGTCTCGGCAAAAAACTTAGGTTTGATTTCTTGTTTAATATTCGGTAACAGTGGCCATGTTTGTAACAAAAAAAATCTCCTCATTAGTTCTGTGCAGAATTTCCAAAGAATCGATGAGGTCACGTTTGGTTTTAATTCGTGTAGCATTTTTTAAGAAGAAAATTTGTTATATACAATGTAAATGTATTAAGGTACACCAAGTGATTGCAGAAATTTACACGAAGCTCTGGTCCAGGTGAGCTAATAGATGGAGGGATGGGTTTAGTATTGCAATTAAGGCAATTAAGGCTTCCAGAGCGGATATAAGGTCCCGGATCATACCAAAACCTCCAACAGGTATCAGGCAAACAAGATTATAACTTAGCGTGATTTTTTTTTAGATTTGATAAAAAAATATTGCTATATTTAACAACACTTACTTTCACAGTGAGCTCCGCTGTATCCCGGAGGACATCGACATGTGTATGAAGACAATCCATTTATACATTTCCCGCCATTTTGACATTCTGATTTATCACATGGTGTTTCTAAAATAAATAAAGTCTAAGTTAAAAGCATATAATATATTAATTTCATACTTTGATGACAACTTGTACCAATGGAGCAGTCTTTTGTCAACTTAGTCGTAAGTAATTTTAGTTAAAAAAATAAAAATAACAGTCTTTAATATAGTTTCTCATGTCAGGCATATTTTTTTTTACTACACATTGATAAAGACAAAAACCTCAAATGTATATTAGCAATGTGATGTTGCATCAAACAAGAATGAGAAGCTAATTGTAAGATAATCTTAAATAGAAAAGGAAAATCGCCATTTTTAGCATTTTGGTGTCATTCTTAAACCGAAGTTGCATTAATGCGCCATATGATAGGTCCCCAGCAAGTCTAAATGCAATATTGTACAATTTTCCTAATGAAAAAATCTCAGCTACGTTTTCAAGATTTTGTAGAGTTATATTATGATTAAACATAAACGATATTATAAAAAAAAGTCCATTTAAAAAAGGAAAAAAAAACCCCAACAGGTGACAATCTTAATTTTTTCCCTTTTAGCTAGGACCCGAATTCTAATCTACACTAGTAAAAGAAGATTCATGCATGCATCACAATTGGCACAAATCACTTGATGGTGTTGTATAATTACCCCACTTATGAGAACGAGAACAAACTCAGGTGCCTTTTTAGAATACGCAGTTCATTCTTGATATAACATTGTCATGTTAACAACTTTCAATTTATTGTAGGAAAAAGCCAGTAGTATAGAGGACGACAATACAAAACACTATGAAGAACCTTATTCGAGAGACCCATATAATATTTTGGCCTAGAAAGACAAAGAAGATTGTTCCATGTATATAATACCCCATGCACGTGAAAGGCCACTTTGTAGAGTTCAATAAGAGTAGGCCCAATAGGGGCTGCTACTTAGGCTACTCTCGCAAACTGTTTGTTTGAGGGGGATTCAAATAATCATAAAGCTTTTTCCAAATCAAGGATAAATAAAATTAGGTTTGTCAAGAAGATTGGGAATTTCCTCCGTGTTCCCCGGAATTCTCCCACTATCAAAACTGTCCAACATGGCCAAGGTGCGTCAAATAGGGCATTAAACACAAACACAAACTTATATACAAATTAAATGTTCCAACAACAAAAAGGCTACATACCGTGTCGCACCTGCTTCACAGTAGTTATTATACATTTATTGGCTTTGAAAGAGGTGCATACAATGTACCAGGTATAATCAATCCGAAGAAAATTATATTCATCGAGCCAACGACGAGGTGGATATTTTTTTTAGGGTTAATAAAACCGTAGTCAAAGCGTTATCAACAGACATGATTCTGCAACAATTTTACCAAGAAAGTCTGTTCTTTATGAAATAAGTTCATAAGTTTACCCAATGACGTCATATTCAAGATTCTTTTTATCGACTGAAAACTGATAAATATTCATTTTTTAGCGACTGAAAAGTCAAAGTTTTTTATCGGTCTACTTTTAACTACTTTGAGGTTAATACTTTTCATAATATATTTGGCCAATCAAAAAGAAGATTAATCTTTTTGAAAATAGCATTTATTATACCTACCAATTGTTTGGCAAACGTATTTATGACGCCACCATGATGCTTTAGTCTTTTTACAGAATTGCTTGTACAAGCAGGGGTTTGGGTGACAAGCATCATGAGACTGAAATAAGAAATAACGTTTTGTCATCTTTATTCTAGTGATTGCTGGTTTAGTGCATTAATGTTATTTTTGCATTTAACTCGTGTCTGAAAACAAATATTCGCATTACGTAACCTTACACTCGAAATTTATATAAAATTTCATATTGATAGAATTTTCTATCGTTCTTTTCTTAAGGGTTCTTCAAAAGATATCTTTGCATTTATACAATATCGTTTTAGGGAATGACTATCTAACTTGAAAGGGTGACGGCCATCTAACTTGAAAGGGTGACGGCCATCTAACTTGAAAGGGGAGGGCTTGGTGTGTCCTAAAAAACATTCTTTGCTAAGAAAATATTTTGGCAGCAAGGTAAAGAAAAATATTCTGAAGAATAATTTCTTCAATATAAAATATTGTTCATGGAAAACAATATTTAGTCGCAACACCTTTAAATATTTTTTTCTGGCCAAAAACAAAAAAACAAGGCCCTTTCAAGTTAAATGGTCGGTTTTTACAACAACCTAAAACAAGATGAAAATTATAACTTATCGCAAATTCACTTACTGGAATAATTTTTGCGGGCAATTTATTTGGGTGGTTTCCGCGAAAATAAATCATCGGGAACATTATAATTCTTATAGTAATATAATTGTTGTAACGAGGAATCGCGAAGAGAAATATCCGCGATAGTCGCGAAAATAATTTGGTTCACAGTATTTTTATCTTACCATTATCCAAGTGCTAATTTCAGAATTACAAATACCAAAACGCGGGTATAAACGGTTATATAACGGGAATAGTTGAAACCGGTAGAGGGTTCCAAAGTACCTCCAGATTTTAGCAATTCACAAATAAACGTGTCGGAGTTGTGATTGATTGCTGCACATTGGTGCTGGTAAAGACACATTCCTCCGCAAATTTTCAATGACGTATTGTAAACAATAATGATATCAGCATCCATTCTATAATCAGGGGTTATCTTTCCAATCTGTATGTTGCAAATCGCCGAAACGAACGCAATTAGCTGGACAAACGAAAAAATAGCAAGCAATAAATTAGCCATGTCTATTCACGAGAACATTCAAAAAGTGAAATTTTCATCCACGTTTTGTTTTGGGTGTTTGGAATATTTGGTTCACGAAACATTTATTTATACTTTGTAAGTTTAAGTCCATTAAGTTAAATATGATATGATTTTTAATAGTTTCGTGACAGTTCAAATGTATCTCTTTGCTATCAAGGTGGCGAATACCCGTTTTATTGGTAGCAAATCTAATTATTGCATTTTATGCTCAATTTATATAATAACATTCTCGTGATATTTGGTAAAAATATTATTTTATGTTTCATAAAAATTTCAATAAAGCATACATCATTTGCATACTGCATAATTTGATTTTATGATAAAATAGGTTTATTGGTTTTGTCCCAAAACATGGTCACCTTGTGTAACGTCTTTGTTTGTAAAAATATCTAAACATCGCCACCTAGTTTTGTGACACCTTCAGTTTTATACTCAATCTCTATAAAAGAGAGACACATTAAAAATATTGTTCGTTTTACAGTACGAATATTTAATTCAAGGTCAATTTTTCAGACGATTAAAATGGTAATTCGAAATTTGATATATATTTATATTTATGTAACGCAAAACTTTAAGGGATATTAAACAAAAGTTAACTCCAAAGAATGTCTCACCTGCTGGCACCGTCGGAAACATAAATTCCATGTCAATTCCTAATTATGGAACATCTAACATCTAGCATCAACCTCAAGTTGCTGAACTTAAAGCCCTAGGTCAAGGTCAAAATGTGGGGATGCAACTGTAACAGTCTAGCATAGATGCAAAAAGATATCAAGTGTTGTCAAACTAAGACTTATATAGTTCCTGAGATTTGGCCATGCTAATAACACTTAAACATTGTTATTATATGCAAGTCATTTAAACAGAAATTGATGGCCAAAATTAAAATATGCGGAATGCAACTGTGCTACGCTTCTGTTGGGTATGTGCATACCATTTTTCATCAACCTAAGACTTGATGTTCTTGAGATATGGGGGAGTGCATTAGATTTTAACATTGTTATAATATATATGTATTGAAAATTGTCTAAGCAAGCCAACTGAAGATCGGGATTCAACTCCGACATAAACACTTTTGTTGTGTTAGATAACACATCAAAGCTATCCATTAAGTTATTCAAAAACACTTTTTTCCTACCTAAAACTTATCTTAGCAATAATTTGGTTGCTAATCTAAGCAATAATTTGGTTGCTAATCTAAGCAATAATTTGATTTCCAGTTTGGCATTTTTGTTTTGTTTTATATGTTCTTTATAGTCATAAAGAGTTTAGCATTTTCAATTGAGCATTTTTAATCTTTGCAGTGCCCCGTAGTGCCTGGAGGGACATGGAAAACTATACAAAAATTTCAAATATATTGGAAAAGTGAGAATGTATGCATATACAACAGGTTAGCATAATATTCAAACAGTAAATGTAATAAATGAAACCTTAGTGAGCACGCTCAATTACTCCACTCATTCCTACATTGGACTATCATTATTATTCGAAAATTAACCGTTTGATAAGACAGCCAAGAAAAAAAGAAGATATATAAATTTCTCTAACTCATGTTGTGCAATATTATCTCCGCACGATGTGATATTCAATGTCATGAAATTTGATTGGCTGTCCGCGCGAGACACCGCAGTTAGATACGCATCTCGTGAAAACATGAAAAGCGTGCTTACTTTTGTTTGAACACCTGTTGATCTCGCTTGAATAAAAAGACAAAGAATACATATCTAAAAAAAATGCACAAAAACGTTGTTTATGATATAAAGTCTACATTTGATTAAAATTTATAATAAAAAGGTTAATTTTTTTTTCAATTGATTGCTTTTTTTGGCTTTTTTCGGCATGTTTGCAAATAATTATTTTCCTATGAGTTACATTTATATTAGCAAAATTGGGCCTATACGTTTATTGAACTAAAATCTTGTCTGCTGTCAAAGAAGGTCAACAAGCATACCTCGAAACTATTTATAATTGTAGTGGAATCAACCATATGTGGATTTTGAAGAACTCAAAAGATTTGTTAGATCATTTTCTGAGGTTCATTCTTTGAAAACGTTCGATTTTTCAACTTTATACACTACCTTGCCACACGAAAAACTAAAATGTCGCCTGAAAATAAACTTCTCGAAAAAGCCTTTTCAAACTCTAGGAATTGTGTTGTTTTGGGTTATAACTACATTCTTTTCCATAACATCTTTCAAAGATAAAATTTGTTACACAATGGAACAAGTTTGCAGTATGCTCGATTTCCTCATTGACAACATATTTGTGACCTTCGGAGGAGAGATTTTTCAACAACAAATCGGCATTCAAATGGGAACAAACTGTGCTCCTCTCCTCGCTGATTTATTTTTATACTCTTACGAGACTGAATTTCTTCAGGGATTCGTAAAGAACAAGAAGATGAAAGAGGCAAGGTCACTTAATCTTACATTCAGATATATTGATGATGTCCTTTCTGTCAATAACACTTCATTTGGTAGATGGATTACTTCAATATATCCTCCAGAATTGGAGATTAAAGAGACCACAGAATCAAATTGCTTCACGTTTTTCTTGGATTTGCACCGCCAATTTGACCCAGGTGGTCATCTCAGTACAAAAATTTACGATAAAAGAGACGATTTTAATTTTCAAATTATCAATTTTCCTAATCTACAGAGCAATATACCTACTTCCCCTGCGTACGGTGGTTATATTTCACAACTTATTCAATATACCAGAGCTTGCACACATTTCACAGATTTTTTGATCAGACACCGATTTCTTCGTGACCGACTTTTGGAGGAGGGCTATGAGAAAATACGTCTCATACGATCACTAAAAAAATTATTTCTTCGTTATCAGCCACTAGTAGAAAAGTTCAAAATTGAGTTAAAAGATATGGTGGTTAATTGTTTTAATTAGCGTTTGACTGGTCTGCTGTACTGAGATGATCACCTCAATATCCCTACTGTGTCTCACAACTATGTTGTGTTCTATGGTCATTACCGGATCCTAAGATCGCAATGGAAGAGGGAGGTTTTGCGCCATAAAACCTGGTTTAACCCACCATTTTGTTTGAAATGCCTGTACCAAGTCAGGACCATTGCGATCCACCAATTCTCCGGTATGACTGATTCGTTTTTGTCATTTTCCCTGGACTATGAGATTGATCATTCAAGTTCGGTAGTTTATTTCTTACTTTTATTCACGTTAGACAGTTAGAGAAAAAGGTTTCACAACTACAAGTGATACGATACGAATTTTTATCACACTTGTTAGATATTTGTCAAAGGAAACTCGCAAATGCTCGTTTCCTAATTTGACAAATATCTAACTCGATGTGATAAAAATCCGTATCTCATCACTTACAGTTGTGAAACCTGTATATACAAAAATACAATAAGCATTCCTAGCTCAAGTCATAACGGAAATGAACGCGTGTGCTTCGAACGGGGAAGCAGTTGGTGTTGCCAACATTCTTTTAAGCGTATGTACAACCCGATAAAGGAAACTAATCAATTATTTAATGTTGAATCCACGTATTTATTCATCTCCGAGAAAGAATGTCTACTGTAAAACGTTTTCTTCTATCATTTTGTCCTTTTTACTAGCTTCATGAATGATGCAATAAGTTTTCTTTTTGAAAAAAAATACGACTACTAAGTTTTTCATAATGCTCTCGCTTGATTACCTAAAGTTTAACCTCATGAAAAGTTTATATAATCAGAATCCTTAACCTACATTGAATTTGTTGACAAGTTTTCATGGCACATTTAATGCATTTAAGGAAAAGTTATCTCCTTGTTAAAGACCGGTCTAAAAATAGAACATTTTACAGACAGCATTTCCAGAAAGTATATGTTATAGGACACCCCCCTAATTCAAGTACAATAAGATCTTTTAAATTGTTTTAAATTTGAGATGAACATGTAACAAAGATATAACATGCAATAACTTACTAAAAACTACACTTTTGAGAAAAAAATATTTAACTTTGGAATCAGTACAATGGGAATTCTAAGCACTATTTTCACATACGTTCCAAATTTGATTGGTCTATTTAATAATAAGTACCAAAAATGTCGACTGTCCCTAGTTGCATCATACAATGTGGAAAATCAAATATAAAAATCGTTTTGAAAAAAATCCTTATAGTAAAGAATTTTCGTCAAGTCTTTTTTTGGTGGGAATCCACATCTGATTGAAACTTGTACCATTTCTAGAAATTTGGATTTAATTGCCGTTAATATTATTTTCACATAAGGTTTAAAAGTGCAATTGATATTCTAGCAATAACGGATTGTTTGTATGGATTTTTTGATATTTTAAAATGAACGCACGAAAGGAAAATAATCATTATTTGTGTGTCAATTATTTCCTCTCTAGCAAATAGTGTTGTTGTGGTTTAAATGGTGTTTTTTTTTCTACAACCAACATCTAATCTAGCTGTTAAACAGTTAAAATAATGGTGTTATACATTCAAATGGTGTGTAATTTGGTGCTTTATTTGCTTTATTTGCAGGTACGACGGCTTACTCGTCATGTAAGATGGACAGTTTATGAGATTATTAGTTGTTTTATAATGATGTTCCAATTTCCAATAGTGATTATTGAGTGTTTTTAATGATTGAATCTTTTCAAAATCGAGAACATCCAAGCCTTACGCCACTAAACAGTCAGATATTTTATGAAAAACCGTAACCTTTGAAAATGATTTTTCATGACATTGTAGCCTTTTGTGTCAGTGCTAGTTTGTTATGAACATTTGAACTGTCCACTCCAGATTTTTTGTAGACTGATACCATTTTCGAACTTAGTTAAGTTTTGTAATGTGCTCGATTTGTCATCGTCTGTAACAACGGAAATGGCAAAAACAACCAAATCAGTGGTAAAAATCAAGAATGTCATTTTTCCACTTAATTTTACGCCTTTCTTACAAAACCAAGTCAACAAAGATGTATCAAAATTATTAAAGAACACATCTGCAGTTCCGGATTCCGAGTTACTCGCATCTGTATTGAGTTTCTTGACCATTTTCTACCAATGTGTTTTTCATAAAAAAAACCCTATGTCAGGGTTTTTCAAGACAAAATATAGCGAAAAGTCATAGAAAATCATGACTATCCAAGTTATGATTATTCATGACTTTATCATGTCATGAAATTCAATGGCTCTGTAACTTTTTCAAGTCATGATTTTTCAGCATAAAAAAATGATTTAAAGACTATGGATTTTAATTACCATGGTTCAATTCATGGGTTTTCAATGTCCGAACTTCAATTTTGCACCTGTAAATGCATGAAATGTTAAGTCGTTCCCTCAGCGGGAATTAAAGATTTTCAGTCGTCATTGAAATATTTTATCAACCTTTCATCATGCAAAAAATGATGAGTACTAATGGACATGTAAAGTAAATAAATATAGCTTCTACAACGCGATCGAGTTGATTATGGAATTTCTAGCATCGAGAGAAATAAATTTGATTATTTTAATGGCGAGGCTTGCCGAGCGATTAAAATATCAAATTTATTTTTCGAGATGTTAGAAATTCCATAATCATCAAGAATTAAGTTGTAGAAGGTTTTTCTCTAATGTTTACAGGTAAGAAATTGCAAAAGGTCGCTCATCAATTGCACGTGCAATTACGCTGAGAACAAATTTCTCTCTAGAGGTGAGAAATATTTTTTCACAACTGGTTGAGAGGTTGATAAATCGGATGAAAGTTAGAGAAAGGTAGTAACAAAACTACCGAACTTGATTGATCAATTTCATAGTCCAATGTGTCTTTCATGTAAAACTCTATGTCAGGGTTTTTCATGACAAAATATAGCGAAAAGTCCAAGTGATGATTATTCATGACTTTATCATGTCATGAAATTCAATGGCTCTGTAACTTTTTCAAGTCATGATTTTCCATCACAAAAAATGATTTAAAGACTATGGGTTTTAATGACCATTGTTCAAGTCATGGTTTTTCAATGTCCGATGTTCAATTTTGCACCTGAAATGTCAAGCGTCCGTCAGCGGGAATTAAAGATTTTCAGTCGTCATTGAAATATTTTATCAACCTTTCATCATGCAATAAATGATGAGTACTAATGGGAATGTAAAGTAAAAGCTAAGAGTTGAAACAATGTGTAGACGTATGTGCATAATGTATATTCATCTCTAAATTGAAAATGTCGATTCGCCAAACCCTTCTTCATGTCAAAGGAACAAATGAGGAAATTTTTTGAAAGAAATCGAGATTTTAATACACAATAATCACACATCAAACCATCAGTTTGATCTCTCAAAATAAGGGTGTCATATGCCATGGCTTGTACTATTTTTTATTATTTTTTGAACCGACACCGTTGTCTTTGCGGTCGGCTTTTAGATCAAGGTTATAAGTAAAGACGCCTCATTCGGTCTCTAAAAAGTTTTCCTTTCGATATCAGCCACTGGTTGCTGAATTCAAATATTGTCGGTTGAAATGATTCTTAATTGTTTCAATTAATTTGTTACAGTTTATCACCTCTTTATCCCTATTATGTCTCACAACCGTGTTGTGTTTTGTGTTAACGGACCGTAAGATCGCAATGGAAGAGGTAGCTTTGGCGCCATAAACCTGGCTCAACCCACTATTTCTTTTGAAATGTCTGTACCAAGTCGGGCCCATTGCGATCTTCAATTTCTCTGGTATGTACATGTTTTTGCCATGTTTTGTCTTTTATTCTTTGATATATGAGATTGGTTATCCCAGATCGGTAGTTTTGTTATTACATTTATTAAGTACTATTAAATAAGAAGTAATATAACAGTATTTTGAAAAGCTATACGTTTATAAAACTCATTCTTCAAACTTAAATTTATCACAGATAGTCGCGCGTTACAAAAAATAGCATACATAATTATGTCAAATATAAATTTGTTTTCTTGTCTGTAAAGGATCTTATAGGGTGACTTTCAATCCTTAATGCATAACTGCCCATACGCAATGGAATATCTTTTCAAGATTTGCCATTGAATATGTACACATGTACTTTAGGCGCACCATCGCTTTGAAAGTAATAAAATTCGGTACCGCTTAATCAATAAAGGAAGATTTACGTTTACGAAGATTCAAATATGTTTTTAAATTTTCGTTTCAATACATATATGTATAAATGGAGAAGTTTAATAATTAGAAATATATATATATTCAGTATGACTTTTGTTTATTCGCATTCGTAACCATGACGAAAAGGCAACGGATGAACGCACATATTGATTGAAATGGTCTGCTCCTTCACATTGGTATAAATTACATGTTTTTTTTATGTTTTCAATAAAACAAACATGTATCTTCAAAACAGCCAGATTATCCTTTTAGAATAAAATGTATTGACATACGTGTATGAGTGGCCGTTCATGTCATAATTGCGTTATTTCTAACGCGCTACATTTTCTAACGGCTTACTTCAAAGAAGTAACGCGTTACTTTTGATAAGTAACGCGCTACTTGTCGAAAGTAACGCGTTACTTTTTAAAAGTAGCGCGCTACTTCGTCAAAGTAAGCCGTTGGAAATTGTAGCGCGTTACTTTGGAAAAGTAGCGTGCTACTTTCAATAAGTAACGCGTTACTTTTGTAGAATGATATTCATAATTCAACCAATCAAATAGTTTGTACTTAACGCAATGAAGCTGCTATTTACATGACCATGTGATAACGAGAACTAAAAATCTCAAATTTACCAAAATGGCCGCAGGTGTAAACAATGATGGTTCCGACAGAAATAGGTTTCTCCGAAAAGTGCAATCTACAATTGACTATGTGGTTCGTTTGTGCAACTCTGATGTGCAAAATGCAGACACTTTGGACAGTGTCCATCTAAGGTATATTAAATATAAATCTGAACATAAATCTCAGAATGAAATATATATATATTAGTATTTATTAATTTGCGATTTTAAAATGCATTCACAAGAATGTCAAAGTGATAGATATATAAAAATGAACGGAACAGATTTTTTTTTTGTAACTAACATACTACATGTACTATTAGACTCTGTCAAGTGTAGTTTTCACAATTAATTTTTGTTGTGTTGTCCAACATGTTAGGGGGCTTTGGGGGGAGGGCATACAAGCAGCGTACCAAAAAAAAACCAGTTTGATTTAAATTTACAATCGCTACAGCATTCTCGAGTCCCTATTAATGATAAAGTGATAAATATGATAGTATGGCTTTGTTTGAATGTTTCTAAATTACTTATTTGGACTTAAAATTGTTTACCTGGGACAAGGGGGGGGGGGGGGTAGATGAAAAAAGGGATCCCTAGGGGGGATCAAATTTATTTTAATCACTTAAGGGGGGGGGCTCATAATTATTTCTGTTAGGATTTACATTTCTGTTTTAGAAATTTATATCAATTGTCTTTCCGTCCTCTCTTCGCTCGGCACCAATGTATCTATCCTTATCTTTATATTTGTTCAAAACTAAAGCCTTATTGACATTATATTAATTATTTTGTTATTCTATGGCCCTGGCGTTTTTTACTTGTGTTTGTATTCAATTGTAGACTTCAGTCTCTTAAACGTGACATAGAACGAACGGGTGGTGTTCTTTTGTCTGATTTGGAAAAGAATGAACTTTTGGAGATTGTGGAGGAGTTGGCTAAAGACATTGACAAACATTCAAAATCAGACTCGGGTGAGTGTTTTTTTTCAGTTGCACCATGCCCTTCTATGACAATGCAAGTCATCAAAGTTCGAGATGGAGTAACAAATTTAGTGATGCAAGACACCTGTTTCGCCTCTTTTAAGTCTCATCAGTCGCGTTCACTAAAGTAATGAAGGACCAAAATGCATTAAACCAAACAATGTAGAACTGTAGGCTTATATTAAATCAAAGAACAACCATATACTCTACTTATTTCCACTAATATAAATTAATGGAAATAAGTAGAATAAATGTTTTTTTCACGAAACAAGTGCCAATGGGACATGCCCTTTCATTACAATTGCACCTTCTTGAAAGCTGGTTAAAACGAAAATGTGAGTCAGACACAGTGCCCCGCCTGTAGATTTGGGACGGACGGACGGATGAACAGACCCGAACACTATATGCCCCTCTACTTTCTTAGGCGGGACATAAAAGATCGATTTTAATTATATATAAATACAAATGACAATAAAGTTCCAGACAATAAATTTTGCTACGCCTGACGCGCGTTTCGTCTATTCAAGACTCACCAGAGGCGCTCTACCAAAAATATTGAAAAAGCCGAACACTATATGATTATGAAGAGCATAGAACAGTAAAACCAAAACTACCAAATTAATACTAAGATGATCAACCTATGTCTGGGGTAGGAAGAACCTTAGGGTTTAGACAATTTTGAAATTTAAACGGATAATTTAAAGCTTTGATGTATTCTCCAACACAAAAGTGTTGATGCCAGAGCGGGCTAACCTCGGGGAATTAAAACTCCACCGGCAGTGTGAATGTGGAGTAATTATAGCATCTATTTTGTCATTAGGATTTTTTTTATTTTATACAGACAAATCCACTGAATACTTATTGTTTTTCTTTCTTTGAGATGCGGGATCTTCAGGCTGTAATGCGGAAAACCTGACTGAAAACCATAGTGGTGTATCGTGTTGGTCCTTGCACTTACATGTAGAAACAGCTGCAGTTTCATTTTCATTATCATCCTTTCATGCTCATCTCCCGAATATAGCCGCTTGGGTATAAAGCACAAACAAATTACTTTTATTATATTAATCATAACAGCAACTTGTTACTTTTCAGAGGATGTTTCATTTAAAGCTACAAGAGAACGCACGGGTCAAGTTGGTGCACCGAAGTTTGAAATAACAAAAGAACAACTTGAGTTTCTGTCAAAATATGGCTTTACAGCACCTATGATGGCAGAGGTTCTTCATACATCCGAATCTACCATCCGTAGAAGGCTAAGGTATATTCAAATTAAAGACCAAAAGCATAATTTTTCCGTGATACATAATTATCATGATTATGGAGGATGTGCGTTCTCGGCAATGGAAGGCAATGTGTATCATGAAGTCAAAATCTTAGTACAATCAAGATTCAAGTATTTTTAAGACACAACTTGATATATCTATTAGTTTAAACATATTTATTTACCCTGGATTGGGAAACAAGCTTAATGCTTCTGTAAATCCCTCTCCAGACTTGCATTGTAGCGGCCCTCATTGAGCCTACTCTTGTCGAACTCTACAAAGAGGTCTCTACCGTGCATAGGGTATTGCTCTCCCCATACACGGAACAACCATTTTTCGTCCCTTCCAAATGACTAGCATCGTTCTTCGAGACCACCCTCGCAAATGGTTTCAAAAGAGAGTCGGAAAATTTGTCCATGAAATTTTCACCCCAGACGAGGATCGAACCACGAACCTCGGTGTTAGATCTACTTAAAATTTGGTTGAATTCTGACAAACAGCTTTGAAGGAGATATTGATTAAGAAAACTTAATGGTCAGTAATGGCAAAAGTCTTTGGTTTGCATCAGACAACCCCCAAAATCGATAAATCTAAAATTTTAAAAGGTACACAATCTTATCACCAAGTGAAGAAATTCAGAAAGTTTGGTTGAATTCTTCCACTGTCATAACCGAGTTTAATAGCATTCATTTGTGTGGTTGTACAGAAGACTTGTATGCCTTCCTTTTCTTCTTTTCAAATTTTATCTACATTAGGTCTAGAGAATTAAGATTGATAGTTATTTCAAACATGTTTATTCAGTGTAAATAGTGATATGTGTAACAAAGAAATTCTGGATCTTATCTTTACCTGAAATAATGATGTAGTTGTTACTAAATATTTACTGTCCATTAACCATCACCTTAATTGTCCACCAATTCCCAGGAGCCTGAATCGCTCATCTGGTCTTAATTAGATGTCACCCATAAAATAAAGTATCACCTGACAAATACCACTCAATTGAAACTTATATAGCTTTTCTCTTTCTGCAATAGTTTTCATATTATAGACCTAAAACACTATCTTATATCTCTTAAAGGGCCATAACAACTATAAGGGGCCATCTGGAAACATAGACCCTAAGGAGTCTTTTGTGAAGCTAAATGAGCTGAACATTTTAAGCAAGCAACAACATTTCTCTATCTGTGATAGTTTTTATTCTATAGATTAAAAACACTATTTTTTGTCTTTAATGGGCTGTAACCTGTATAAGGGGCCATCTGACAACATCGATCCTACGAAGTCTTTTGTAAAGCTAAATGAGCGACATTTAAGCAAGAATCAGTAATTCTCTGTCTGCAAATTGTTATTCTATAGGACAAAAACATGCAAAAATGCTATTTTTGACTTTCAAAGGACTGTAACTCCTATAAGGGGTCATCTTACAACTTCAACCAAATGGAGACTTTTGTAGAGCTTTTGCTGCTGAAGCAGTAGGGTGGCATCAGAATTCATGCCTCGTTGAAGGCTGCTGGCGTTTGTCCATTGTGGTTTTTTCTAAATTGCCGTTTAATTGTGGGCTTTGTCGCATACACTTATTCCACATCTCATTATTTTCTATATATTCATCTCTTATACTTTTGATTTTCAAGCCAAAAACAAAGGTCTGAATCCCCTGGTCTATTTTAAGTAAGGGCAGCCATGTTTTTGACAGATAAAAAATTACTACACAAGTTTAGTGCAAGACATCCTAAGGATCATTCATACAAAGTTTCATTAAATTCTGCTCAGTAGTTTAAGAGAAGATTTTTTTTAAATTGTTTACAGCGGATGACAGATGCTAAGTGATGGTAAAAGCTCACATGGACCTTCAGTCCAGGTGAGCAAAAATTAACAAAAACACTTAACTTCTCAAAACTGTACAATTACGCATAAATCTGTCCCATAAAAAGTATTATTCAAATTTAAACTTAACAAAAACTTTAAACATAAACACTTAACTACTAAAAACTGTACAATTATGCATAAATGTGCTATATTTCTGCTCTATGGAGAAGTCTATATATAAAGAGGATATATACAGTAAAAACAAAACTGCGCAAAAAAAACAATGATTTGTTTTGCTTTCATGTAGACCCTTGTTCGCATTCACTTTAGTAATTTTTTCAAAATTGTACATTGGTATAGTGTAAGTTCCTTTTTTTACAATTATTTAAGTAAAAGTACATTCGAACAGGCTATTTACTATCTTTAATCTTAAATTTTAGACAATATGCCATTGCATTGAGAGAGGGTATACACACTGTTATTAGTAGTGATGATTTAGATGAGAAAGTGAAGGAAATCATCGGTACCAACAAAAGAATAGGTCCAAATTCAATAAGAGTACGACTTGCAATGGACAACATAAATGTTTCAAGACAGACTGTACGGGATTCATGCCATAGAGTTGATCCTGCAGGGAGTGCACTCAGATCAATAGAAAGAAGAAACATCCAAAGAAGAAGATACAAAGTAGCAGGGCCAAACTCTCTATGGCATCTAGATGGAAATCACAAATTAATAAGGTATTATGAAAGCAATTAATAGTTGTGCAACATTTTTTTATGCTCTTGCCTATAGGCGTCAGGCATATAATTTTTTTCATAAGGAATCCTTGACCCTTGACTTGATCCTTTTCAACACCATTTATCATATCAATAGTAAATGTGAAGTCTAATCAGTTGACAAACCACATACATGTACAGGAAGTTATATTAACAACACAATATAAAACTACATCAAAATGCAATAAGAAATGAAAGTTCACTTCATTTTATGCCTCAGGTTAGCCCTTTTTGACCCCTATTTTACAAAATCATTAGAAAACTATTATATTTGTTAAATATAGGTATTCTGTCGACTGTGGGTTATTTCCAAAGCATTCACTTAGATTTCTTAAACATGAAAAATCAGCCCAATTACAGGGCCAATTATGGGCCTTTGTGAACATACTCCTTTAATAAAAAAAATTCAATTGATTGTACTTTTGTAGATTAGTTCACTAATCATGATAATTAGACAAAAAGTATTAGGTAGTTGAAAAAAAGATGTTCACTTTGAATTACATGTTCAGTAAAATCTATATTAACCATGCCCCTTTGGTATTGACAGCCGTTTTTGTTTTACTCAGGGTTGGGTTTAGACAGGTTTCACTGTACTGTGCAAGGCTTTTAACATGTTTAATGCATATTACCTAGTCCTTTGGCATTCAATCTCCTGATCAGAAGGGAGTTAACTCTAATATGCTGAGGGCTATCCAAGCATATAACTTTGAAGGAGTATAAGGGATTGGTTCTCCTTCTATATGGAGCAGCTGCTGCTGATCTGTGCCCTGGCCTTGTATCCCTTGATGCCCTGAAGTTGGAAAAACTGAAAAAAAAAAGATTTAACCCATATAAAAATTACAAAAAAATGGAAACATAAACAAGAAAATGTGTCAAACAGACACAGTGCCCAGCCTTTTTTTATCAATGATTTGGGAAAGTACGGATGAACAAACAGAGGGATGAATATATAGACCCAAACACTATATGCCCATCTACTATGTAGGTGGGACATAAAAATACACAAATTCCATACCAAAGTTCGTCATGTAGTCATTCCGGAATGTGGTTTATGGGCTATTTAGCTATTTTGTTATTTTTTCTTTGTATTGGACTGACATTAACAAATAAGAACTATTTTTTGACAAAATGTACCTTTTGACTCTATAAAGTCAATTATTAGTCTGACTTTATGAAGTCAGAAAGTTCTTACGTGCTGAAGTAAGCAAGTCATTGACAATTCTGAATTGTGTGTTTTTTCTGTCTCTTTTAATTTGTCACATTTAAACTTTGTTCTAACTTTTGCATTGTTTTCAGATAGTGCAAAACCTGATACATTGTTGGAGAAGAGATGTCATCGATGAAGGAGCTCTCAATACGTGATTTCCGAGTTCGACCCGTTTTCAATACGGAGGAAGAAAAAACATTGTCACGTGACATCTTGTTAGGCATAGTAACTTGTCAACAAATGGCCGCCGCGATAAATTTTAAAAGTCAAACAGTGCCCGAATTACGGGCTTACCTATCGCAGAGAGGGATTTCTTGTCATGAATACCGAAAACTTAAACTTGTTAGACTTGCAGAGGTTGCACATGAACTTGATCTCGAAATATTATCACAAAATGACGATTACAAGGATATGTTGACACAACGCCGTACGTTAAAGAACCGTGACCACAGGCGTTTGGGTTCAGGATTATTCTTTTTTATTAATAACGTGTATATAAAAATTTTCATACTCGTCTATATACTATTTCCACAAGGCAAGAATGTTTGACAGTTCTAAAAATAGAACTTTGGGAAATCTACGAATTTCTTATAGAAGTAGTTTTCCATCGAGATGAAACCGGCAATTGTCTCATTCCTTTTAGTTTTCTCTCGCTTATGGGCTCAAAATTATAGTGTATCAATGTGTAATAACGTCAAATCTAGTCGTTTTTCCTCCGAACCGGACCAAAAATATCACCAGGGACGGAAGTAGATAGGGAAACAATATTCCGCCAAATAAAAGGAATTCCGAATGACGCTACAGTAAGGTAAAATCTGGGCGAGTTCGAACAAAATCTTTTGGCGGAAAAATATGGTCACGATCTTATTTGAATTATTTTTTACTACGGAGATAGTAGCAAAAACGCACATTTTTATATTAGGACCTGTTATGTGTATAATAGTTTTACAAAAAGACGTAACAGGATAAAATATATGTGGTTATTCAAATTCAATGATAAAATTGGTAAAAGGGGTGGAATATTGTCTCCCTTATCTACTTCCGTCCCTGGTGGTTTTGTGGCTCACTTCGAATGAAAAAAGGTTAGATTTAAAGTCATTGTGCATTGTTACACGATATATATGTGATTTATTGCCAGATAAAACTGAAAGGATTAAGAAAATCACCAATATTTTAAACAAAACCTTTAATTCTATGAGAAAATAGGGGGTTTTCCAAGGGTAAATTTTGCTCTATTTTTAGAACTGTCAAACATTCTTGCCTTGTGGAAATAGTATATAGACGAGTATGAAAATTTTTATATACACGTTATTAATAAAAAAGAATAATCCTGCACCCAAACGCCTGTGACCGTGACGGGGTTACGTTTATTGCTCCTGACATCGAGAAAGTTCAATGGAGCACGGATTTGAAACATTTACCAAACACTGAAATAGCTGATGTACTTATTTATCTTCTAAAAGTGGCACAATGGACAGACTCTAGATTGAAATACTATCGCAATGACAAAGGATATAAACTTTTTCAGGACCATCATATCAATGATGTTCAAATGTCAAAGATAGCCAGTTCTGACTATTTTTATGTTTTTGCTAAATGCATAAGAGAAACAAGTCTTAGTGAAAATCCCTACACTACATGGTTGATATTGCAAGGTGATGGAATGATATTTTCTGCAGGATGCACTTGTGTTGCGTATGTATATTTACGGTATACTGTCTTTCTTGTTTAAATTTCATTTCCTCATGACATGAACACATATAAATGACTCCTAACGTGTTCCTAGAAAAAAACAGAGAACACTAACCCTACCAGTGCACCTGGTCCAGTTCAAATTGCAAGTTTTCCTCTTGAGTCGTTCATTCATCTTTAAAAGTTCCTTGTTTGTTTTTGGTATAGATCCAAAGATACACAAAATACATCTGAAGATGCATATTTGTGCTCCAATTATTTGATGAATTCCTAGTTTATTTTTGTAATAATTTTATTTTTCAAAATGTTTGTGTTTTATATAGAAAACATACTACCAGTACAATATACATTTTGTACATGTATATTAACTGCCGAGCTGCACATACATGTACATGCTGTATACCGCAACAGCATACAAATACCCTGTACAATTGGGACCAGTATTGGATAGTATAGTCATGTGTGTATTTGACCTTTTTATCACTTATAAAACATCATAGATACTGTTTTCAATTATACATTTTTTAAAAACTTTTTTTCAGTGATGATGGAACTTGTAAACATTGTACAGCTCTGCTTTTTGGAATTGCTGATTTTTCTGAAAGGCATGTTGATAGAAATACACTTGTATGTACTGACGAGCCTTGTAAATGGGATCAGCCTCGTAAGGTGTCAGTTCCTAAAAGGATAGATGATATAAATACCACCCATGATGGATCCAAACGTAAATCAGAGCCAAATGAAAGATCTTTTAAGCCTTCAATATGTCCAGATACTAATTATGACAGCGTTGAAAGTGACATCCTAGAATTATGTAAAAATTTTAATCCAAATGCAGTAATGTTACATTTATTTGATCAGACAGAAAATGAAGCATGTAAACAATCTGATAACTCGATTCCAACCATGTTAGATATTACATCTGAATGTGTAAAATTTGGTGATGAAAAGGATTTTCTGAGAGAACTACGATTAAAGATGACACCAGAATTAATCTGTAGTATTGAGGAAAAAACTGTACAACAAAGTGACTGTGAGGAATGGTATGATCAGCGTTTAGGCCGCATTACTGCATCTATTGTGTATTCTGTTTGTAATTTTAGAGATAACAACAATGAAAATAACTACATTCTGAAAAAAATTATGAGTCCCCGAAATTCAGTTAACACTGCTGCCACACAATATGGTAAAGAACATGAAATTATTGCAAAATGTTTATACTCAAATGACTACATGAAAAATCATATAAAGGCTAGAATTTCAGATAGTGGATTTACAATATTTGAATCAATACCATACTTAGGAGCCTCCCCTGATGGAAGAGTAAATTGCAAGTGTTGTGGAACTGGCATTTTGGAAATTAAGTGTACACATTCATATAAAGATTTAACACCTGAAGAAATATGTGAGCAGGCAAAAACTTATTTTATATTCAAGGATGGTAACAATAATATTAAACTAAAGAAAAACACTTCATGGTTCTATCAAATTCAGATGCAACTTGGTATTCTTGGCAAAGATTGGTGTGATTTTGTTTTCTATACTCAAAAAGGTTTTATAGTTGATAGAATTATGTTTGATGAGGATTTATTTTCATACATGAAAACCAAGTGTGTACATTTTTTTGATAAATATGTTTTACCTGCTCTGAAAAAAGAATCATTAAAATAATACTGAATAAAAGTTTTTTTTAATTTTTATTTTGTGACTAGTGGCTTACTCAAGTTACAAATAAAAGCGGCAACTTTCATCATCTGATTACAGACTGGCTTAAGTTTCAATGGAATAATGTTTGCTAAGAGTCTGAAACATTTTAGTCTCTGAATAGCACGTTCAACATGAATACGTAAGTTAGCAATTTCCCGAGTTTTCTTGATTTCATTTACATTTAGTCTTTTCCGTTTGCCCCAGTTACATTTATGGGTGAACGGTGGAATGTTCAAAGTTGCTCGTCTTTCTGTCAGAAGGTCTCTAATTACAAAGCCACGGTCAGCCATTATGTCATCATTAGGTTCAATGTTATCTAAATAGCCACTGTTTTCAGTCAAATAGCGATCGGACACATTTCCTCCCCAAAGGTCTGAAACATAATTGAATGCTCCAGTCGGTGTTATGCTTACAAGCGACTTAAAAGTGGTGTGATGTTTGTATGAACTGTACAAAGACGACTGTGCTGATGGAGTTCTAGGTCTCTGTACAAACAGTTCTGTGCAATCTATGATAGATCTTGTGCGGGGAAACTTTTTCTTGAATGACTTTGGCATGTGTTTTTGATTCATTTCTTTAGACTGCCATTTTATAAATCTCCCAAAAACTAATGCCATAAAAGTTATCCATGTTGTGAATATTTGAGATATCCTGCTGTTCGAAACACCAAAAATGTCTGCCAACAAAAAGCCAACAAGTCCTAATCTCAAACGTATAAGGGTGAGAAGAAATTCCTGGTAGCGTGTCAACTTGCGCTTTGGTCCTGGCTTCCCACCATGCATCTGATAATTCATGTCTTTTGTCGATTTTTCACCTGACCAATACTTTAGTGACGATTCATGATTGTCTAATGTTTTGAAGAGACCATCAAGCAGGTCTTTATTTTCAACACCAGTGTACATCTTCACACTTTTATCGGATTTTAAAACGTTATCCATAAACCCATCTAACATAAGACCTTGTTTATTTTCAAGTTTTTCATTCAAAATCCTGTTGTTCTCTAAAATTCTGTCAATATCAATTCCTGTGAGGTCAGTTTGTGTGGCCTTTTCATCAAATTCAGGTATATCTTTCTCAACATATCTGTAGTTATGTTCTGTAAAAAGGACAAAGGATTTATCAAATAAAGGTAACGACAAAATTACAAGATCGCAATGGTCCTGACTTGATAAAGGTGTATTTCATAAGAAATAGTGTGTTAAACCCAGGTTTTATGGCGCATACATGTACATGCCCATGAAAAGTGGCGCGTTAAACTAGCTTTTTTGGCCCAATCTTCCCCCTAAATTTAATTCCGAACACATTAAACATGTTAAAAATGATGCACAATAAAATCTATTTGCAAAAGACATGCATGTAGGAACAACCTTGATCTTTGATTACTTACATTTGTTTGCCTGGACCTTTGTTGTAAATTGATTTATCACTTTCAACAATAAAATCAAGAACATGTTCTTACCTCTTTGAATGGTTGATTCTGTTTGACATGATGAAAAGTCTTTACCAAAGCTGTGTTCAGATTCCTTTTCTATAAAAATTATAAAAAAGATGTTGTTGTAAACCTACAATGTATGATTATAAATTTTTGGCTCTTTGGCAGCTTTACAAAAAACTAGTTTAACCGCCACATTTCATATGTACCTGTCCTAAGCAAGGAGTTCCTAATTTACATAGCTTGTTTTTGTGTTTGTCGAATTTTTTGTTTATTGTTTTATGTCCTAGAGGGGTCTTTAATTTGAAAAGCTGAGATCGATCTGAACCATAATGCATTTTTTTCCTTGGGCCAATAGTAAGATGGTGAGCAGTGCCTACGGGCTTTGTTGAAGGCTGCTGGTTGTCTTTCTTTGAGGATTCTAAAGACACTGATGGTTTGTGGGAGTTGTGTCACATACACTTATTCCACATCTCATTAAATTTTATTTATGTAGATTTATACTTCAATATGAAAAGTTAAAAACTAACTAGGATGTGCCTGTAAGCCATTGATGACCAGGCCCTCTCATCATAAAAGCATGTACAAACATGTACATGTAATTGTAAAAAATATGACCTAAACCAATAACTTAACCGAAGTCGCACAAGACTAAAATGTACAGTAGGTAAATCAAGGTACATGCAAATCCACAGCTTTTCTATAAGTTTGCCTTCTTTGTTGTTGTTTTTTTTAATTTGACTTGCTTTTTTGTATTTTAGTTTTTCTTTGTGCTCTACATGCACATGACATGTATGTGAATAAAACATTTGAATTAAAAATTCAAACTACAATAAGAAAAAATGAGATCACCTCCTCAAAGTTAAGAGGTCAATTCCGAAATCAGAGAATATTTATAATATGGATCACTTAAAGTGACAGTTCATTTGTGAAAAAGGGGTAAATAAAACTGTCCTAAGTTATTGGTTTATATAAAAAAAAAAAACATCTTGTGTACGAGTTTGAAGAATGACGAGTAAATCAGAAACTATCCTTCATCATACGGTATACAAAGGCTAGCTTACCAGCAACAGTGATTGTAGATATTAAGACTTCTGATACAACAGGTCTGATGACAGTAGTTTGAAGGTTGGCGTCAACAATGGCAAGGCTGTCCTCACAAGGAATAAAGGAGCTTAGTGGTTCCTCTTGTGATTTGTTTTTCTGACAGGCCAGTCTAGATCTCTTGTCAAACAAGTTTTGGGACCTTTCCTTCAGAGGGCGTTTGAAATTATTCCTGGGGAAAAGGGTTGGCAGGGGGTTAGCTTCAGTAGGTTTACCATCTTCAAAATGTCTAGAACATATTCTATGATGCCTTTTTGGATCAAAGTTTTCCCTGTTGATCAGTGATAACCACCTTGAACGTAGTCTTTTATCCCTTTTAATGGTGGGGAATGGAAAAAACTGGACACCTTCCATCCATGGATATTTCTCCAAGTTTGACTTTTTTCTACCATCCGCTGTGCATTCAGGAACAGCACACCAAAACTTGGATGCACAATCAATATCATTTTTGCGCCTCGAGAAGGAATTCATGTCAGGAAAGTTTTTGAAGAACCAAGAACATTCGAGCATTTACGCCGCCATTGTTGTTAATGTCAATAAATATGCCTAACAAAACAAGAAAATCACGTGATCAAAATTATAAGTCTGAAATCGGATCCGGTATTCCGGGTTAATTCGAAAATTGCGTATTATTATTTCACTCCAATCTCCAAAAAATTTAAAGAGATATATTTACATTATTTAAATGTCAATTGTTTGGGTAGCTACTCATTTTTAAGGCTGTCAGGCCCGGGATATTTTTCCTGAATCAGTCAAATATCATTCTTTTGATTTGTGTTGATGAGCTATTTTTGTACATTGTATTGATCATTTTTATTTCACTTATTTTCGTATCAGGGACCCCCCTTTACAACCCCTTTCATGTTTTCTTTTAAATTTAATTTTGAATTATAACGTGCATTTTTGCAGTTGTTTTTATTTGTGCAGTAATACATATTTGTGATGTTGTGGTTGAGTTGCGGTCATGCGACACAAGCAGCATTTCATCGAGTTATCTTCTTCGTCTTCTGCCCTTTAGCGAGAGTATTCCCATGGAATGTTGTATACTCCAGCTATGGAAGACAGTAACCAATAGAATTAATTTGTCACATTTTAAAAATTATATGCATTGTCAATTTAATTATTATATTAGGGAGCAACCATTTGATTTTTATGGGGGGGGGGGCTATGGATATTTTATCAGTGCTGCCTTTTTATTTTCAAAAAGTCTGTATCCGTCATATTTATTTTTGCGCACTTGTGCACACAGAATTTTTTTCCATATTGCCTTAATTTTTATTAAATAGCTTCATCTTGCTTTTTTTTTCTTTCACTCAGTGCAAGTTCTGTCCTGACTATTCATTGGCAAATCTAGAAGGGGGGTCTGTAGAGAAAAATTTGCCATTTTCATGCATTATTTTCACAAAAATTGGTAAATTATAACCTGGACCCCCCCTATTCTGAATCCTGGTCTGTTCGCCCTAGTTTGCGTTTGCCCTGGTACATGTTCGCCACTGTTCATGTTCGCCCTGGGTCCATTCGCCCTATTGTATATAGTTTAATGTTGTAAAGTGAGTTCTTCAAAAAAATCTCTGGTCAATAGTATACATGTACATGTATTATAAAGAAATATTTTTAGGAAAGGTGAAACATCCCCAAGAAATGCACCATTTACCTACAAAACTAGTGCAATTTTCGAAAAGAGAATTAAGAAAAAAAACCTATAGAATTATAGTGATGATTATGTATAAGATCACGGAAAAAAATGGTAGGTCGGGAACACATAGTTGACCATATGAAAACAAACAAATGTTTTCCAACAAATAATATGGGTTCATAAACGAATGAGCAACATATAGCTTTAACAGCTACATGGAGAAGACTTAGACAAATGAACAGAAGCGCTAGATAATGGCTGTAATGTAGATTGTATCTTAACCAATTTCCAGAGAGATTCAACAAAGTCCCACAATGGTAAGCTATCAGACCCGACAGAAGTGGCATTAGGCAACCCCTTTGAACAAAAATCCTGGATCCGCCCCTGCTATTTTTTCCCTCAAATTTGCCATCCTGCCTTTTTATTTCAAATTTAACCATAGCCCCCCTAAAAATTAAATGGTTGCTCCTTTTATAGATAATTCATATCATGTTCACCTTGTAACAAAATCGTCGTCATCTGTACCTGTGGCTGGGGCTACTTCATCATGCTGCTCCCGCATTCTGGTCGTTGCATGCCTCATTAGCTCCACGTATCGATTGTGATTTGGTCTACTCATGATTTTAAAATAACTGCAATGTTTATCTTGCCAACACTACTTTCGATTTCGAGTTTGGCGGGGAATTAATAAAGGTTTCACCAAAGACCAAAAATCAAGTTCTAAATATAGACCACGTAGACCGAAAACTTATCGCGAGATTTTAACTGAACCAAAAATCGTTGTGAACCAAAATTTGATTGGATAACAACGATTCTCTTGATGTAGGTACGAGACCACAATTATCGCCCCTTATTTTTCGTTGTTTAATATAGTCCCTTTAAAAAACACCATATATCTTCCAGAGGTATTTCTATGTCAATTTTTGGTGCTGTTTTTAGTTGTTTGGGTTAATTGGTAGTTCTTAAGCCAAAGTTTGGTATATACAAAGACCAACACTTAAATCAGCATAAAAGGGGTGATTTGCCAGGCATACGCGGGGTCAAAATTTAGATCTTAATTTTTGTTGACATTAAAAATTTTTGGTCTCTTGACCATAAAATGCATCAAAAGTTTTAAAATCGGTAAAATCTTCTTAAATTTACATATTATTTATGTCTTGTGTTGTTATGCAGCTGTAAGAAATTTTAGGAAAATCAAATGGTTAAATTTTTTTTTATTCATCAAAACGCTATATTGAAAATGCATTAAAAAGGGGGCTAAAATAATACTAGTCTCGGGCCTAGGAGAGGGGGGCTATAGGTAAAATTTCAAAAACTTTCTAGCAATACTGTATTTAGTCTGAGCTTACTGTATATGCCATATTGAAATGATTTCAGTCTTTATTTCAAGGATTCATATGAAAATATGACCAAATGAGCCAAAATTCAAAGTGTATGGGATTTTCAATGAAAATGGTCTTCTTTTTGGATTTTGGACTTTTTTCCAACAAAATGACCCCTTACTTGCAAATAAAGACTTTTAGTTGCCTAGAACTGTCATAAATCATTCAATTAAGACATAAGGAGTGTTTTTATCCTGAAATGTTGAAAGTATTTCTGAAAAAAATCTTTTCCCCACTGCGAAACAAGGTTACGGCAGCATATTGATTTTTCTGGGGTGGGCCTATGCTATCTTTCTAAAATCATCTTTTTATCACTTCAATTCTTGGACTATCAGACAGAAAGCAATGTTTTAATGATAAACAACACAAAAAACACCTATTTGTTCAGCATTGTCTACTACATAAGTGAAATGATTGTAAATATTAGCAGTTACAAGCTAAAGATTTGAAGGTTTTTCTATGTTTTTGCACATAAGTCATTTACTAGTTTCCATCAAAAGTGCTCTGACCAGTGTTTTTGCTATTGAAATATGTTGATTTGCATCCTCTCATACTGAAAACATAAAAAATGTAAGAAATTGCATCCTTTTTTTGCATTTTTTCACCCTTCAATAGCTACTTTAACCAATTTTAGAAAAACCGTTTTCATAATACATATGGTTCCTGATTTTCAAATGGTTAATATGGACTTATATAGTATATAAAGTTAATGTTTCTTGGGGTTTTTTGTAAGCTTATTATATAGAGAACATTTTAAAAGAGTTTCCAGGTAAATATCTTGTACAAATTTTGAAAAATATTAATGACCATATTAGTACCCCTTTAAATCCTTGAATGTCTTATTTTTCACTCCGCGAATATAAACCAGAATCAAATATTAACACCATGCACTTATTTTACCAAAACTTGTGTTTTTCATGTTCAGTACACCTCAAGTTATTGATATCAATCATTGGTTTTGTCAAAAATCATGAAATGTAAAAAATACAGCCACATAGGATCCATGGTTCTTGAGTAAGCTGTAGCGGACCATATTTTTGAAGAAAACCATTGATTTGAATGGCTCACATTTTTAATGTTATTCATCTGATCATTATGAAACTTGGTATGTAAACTCAAAAAAGACTCTAGTTGGTGAAAAACAACTTTATTTGATGAAATGAGGCTTATCTGAGGACTATTAGGTACGAGACCACAATTATCGCCCCTTATTTTTCGTTGTTGTTTAATATAGTCCCTTTAAAAAACACCATATATCTTCCAGAGGTATTTCTATGTCAATTTTTGGTGCTGTTTTTAGTTGTTTGGGTTAATTGGTAGTTCTTAAGCCAAAGTTTGGTATATACAAAGACCAACACTTAAATCAGCATAAAAGGGGTGATTTGCCAGGCATACGCGGGGTCAAAATTTAGATCTTAATTTTTGTTGACATTAAAAATTTTTGGTCTCTTGACCATAAAATGCATCAAAAGTTTTAAAATCGGTAAAATCTTCTTAAATTTACATATTATTTATGTCTTGTGTTGTTATGCAGCTGTAAGAAATTTTAGGAAAATCAAATGGTTAAATTTTTTTTTATTCATCAAAACGCTATATTGAAAATGCATTAAAAAGGGGGCTAAAATAATACTAGTCTCGGGCCTGTACAAAAGTAACGCGTTACTTGTTGAAAGTAGCGCGCTACTTTTGCAAAGTAACGCGCTATCATTTCCAACGGCTTACTTTGACGAAGTAGCGCGCTACTTTTAAAAAGTAACGCGTTACTTTCGACAAGTAGCGCGTTACTTATCAAAAGTAACGCGCTACTTCGTTGAAGTAAGCCGTTAGAAAATGTAGCGCGTTAGAAATAGCACAATTATGACATGAACGGCCACTCATATACGTGTCACTCTTCATTCTTCAAGCGTAAAGCACCAACCCACTTACTCACTCATTGACAACACCATCAAGCAAAACATAAGAGAGTTGATATTTCTTGACGAAGTAATTTTATTTCAAAAACCAAAATGAAGATTTTACTGATGAAGAGAAACAAAAATTTACGGAACATTTAGATTTAATGTGTACTTAAACACAAACATTTTTGATGCCGGAGCATCTTTAAAGTTAGCACTTCATGCTTGCTCGACTGGCGAGCTCTACGGTATTTGTTCCTGAAAAAAAAGCCTTATGCTGATATTAAATTTTGATGTTCCGGCGTTACCCTCAAAATTTGAAAATAAGAGACGGACCTATTAGCTTGAATGTAGAGACTTGGTTTTAATTACATTTTGAATTTGATGAAAAAAATATTCTGACAGCATAGCTAAAGAAATTAATATTCTGAAGAAGGATTTCTGCCATATAAAACAATGCTAAAAATGACCAATAATGAAAAAGAAATATTCTGTTGTGAAGCCTTTAATAAATAAGGATCTTGAAGTCTTGAAGATCTTGAAGACTTTCTATGTAATCAATGAGTCTAGGAAAAAGAACAAACTTACAGAGGACAAAACAATCGACATGCCGAATTTTTATTGTTTAGTTTGGTAGATTCCAATGATCACAGATTGTACACATTTGCCTGCTGCTTTCTTTCTTCACTACAATGGAGCACATACAGATGGGTCCAAACCTAACCTATTTGCAAACCAAACAAAAGAAGCCAACCAGAAGTTTGGTCTAAGTTTACTTTTCACTTTGTTTGGTTTACTTTAGCAAACCAAAGTTTACTTTGATGTTTACTCGAAAAGAAAACCAGACGGCTGGTTTGGTTTGGTTTGGTCAGAGCGAATCAAACTTTAAAAAGCAAACCAAACCAGCCCCCTAGTTTGGTTTGGTTTGCTCTGAGCAAACCGCGAGCGATGATTCATAACATATCATGAACAAATATTATTCACTAAATGTCTTAATCAAATTACAAATTCTAATTTAAACATTAACGTCATATTAGATTGGTATTTTATGAGTTAACCAAACCAGCACCCTAGTTTGCTATTTTAAGAGCAAACCAAACCAGCGGTCTGGTTTGGTTTGGTTTACTATAAGCAAACCATGAGCATGCGCAAATGATTCAAATGATCGAAGTAATTAGACGTCCGACATCATTTTATGATATTTGCTGTCGTAAAACAAATATGTTTTACTTGAAGAAATTATTATGATTTAAATATTAACCATAATTTTAGATTGGTTTGGTAAGAGTAAACAAAACCAGCACCATATTTTGGTTTTGTCAGAGCAAACCAAACCAGCGCCCTATGTTAGTTTGGTCAGAGCAAACAAAACCAGCGTCAAAGTTTGGTTTGGTCAGAGCAAACCAAACCAGTCGCCTGTTTTGGTTTGGTTTGCTTTTCAAACCAAACCAAACTTGAAAAGCGAACCACGGTTTGTTTTGAGTAAACTGTGGTTTGCTATTTTGTTTGGTCAAGCAAACCAAACTAAACCAGAAAAGTAAACTAAATGTTTGCTCCCGGTTCACTTTTGTACAGGTTAGGTTCGGACCCATCTTTACTTCTTATAACCACATCATATGACCATAAAGATCGGAGACTAGTTCACGCTTTTAACCTTACTTTCCATTATAATAATGATATCCTTTCACTATACAATTCTCAATTAATGACTTTCTCGATCTCATATATTCTCAAGAACTTGAGATAAAGGACTCAGCGGAGACTGGTAAGTCTGCTTCATATCTTGATCTACATCTCAAAAAGACACTCAAGGAGGAGTTTCAACAAGCTTTATGACAATTGTGATGATTCAATTTTCCAGTCATAAACTGTCCTTTTTGTGAAGCAACATTCCGTTTGCTCCTGCATATGGAATTTACCTATCACAACTGGTTCGTAATTCCAGAGCTTGTGAGACTTACATCGAATTCTTTTACGGAAAAGCGTCGATTCTTTCATAAAAGTGATATCAAAGTGAAACGTTGCCTCTGGGTTATTGTGCTCACTGAAAGAATCATGTAGATAATTATGGGGGTTCTATCTTTCAGATGAGTGCGGATGGTGATTTTTCTTGAGGATTTGCTGTGTCTTGTTTAACCGGATTGGACATAATAATTTTCATATAAAAATCAGACAATATTTCGAGATCACAAAATCCCTTCATAGAGCCTGACCTAGGAATTTGTATTTTGTAAATTCCTCAGTCAGAATTGGTCATTTAAAAACAGCTAATGAGCACGTGTGTGTTGTAGTGCTAGTTGTTCCTATGGGAGCTATGAAAACATTTTAGCGTAAAAAATAGTAAAAAATCTGTCAAAATGAATTAAACAAACATAGAACATGGTTGAATATTCAAAATGCTATTTTTGACTAGCTTTTTAAAGATCATTTGGTCTATTTCATTCAGACCATCTAATTCTTGTGTGGGTGCGTGCGTCTCGAAGTTGCTTCCCATTTCAGATTGATTTCTATTATCGGAAGTTTCACAGCACCAAAAGCGTGTCCACTAGAAACAAGACGGGCAGTTTTTTTTTTGGTTTGAAAAATGAGTCTTAAACTGTAGGGATCCACTGCTTCCCCTTTATATTGTATGGAACAAGTGGTACAGTTGATGACATAGGAACAATTTTCTGTTTGGCAAATTGAGTGAGGCAAAGAGGCACCAATGGGGCATTCGAGTGTCATAAGTCCGAAAGGCAACGGCAAAACTGGTATAAACACGAACAAGAACAGCACGAAATCAACAACGCGAACTCAGGTCGTAACAAGAGTGAACGCAGGTACTCCGGAAAAGTTAGCGGTTCCTGCCTGCTATAGCACACCCGTCGTGTTGGAAATTTCCGATACAGTGTGTCAAATCTGGTAAAGGAAGACAAAACAAATTTTTAAGCCAAACCAACATCTGCACTCATTTGAGAGATAGAAATCCCATATTTGTCTACGAGTGCCCGGTGTCTACCGTAAAATTTCTTGAGAGAAGACAGCAACCATCACCATGGAGCAACATAACTCTGTGTTAGCAATTTTTGTGTCAAACGTAAAGCCCTGCCAAGGAAATCGATGTTATTCCCACAAGCTCCGGAGTAAAGAATCAACTGTATTACGAAGACTCCATAAGCAGGAAGCAAATAGGCACCAATGTGGCAAAAGTCCGAATGGGCAACGATGAAACCGGGTAACACGAACAAGAACAGCACGAAGACACACAAAACACAAAATTAACCGAACCGAAATCAACAACGCGAACTCAAGTCGTTACAAGAGTGAACTCAGGTGCCCCGGAAGAGTAATCGGTTGCTACTTGCTATAGCACACTCGTCGTGTGGAATGGATGAAATTTGCTAGACGAAAATGGAAAAGTTGACGATTGGTTTCAGATTTCTCATAGAGCTTTGTTGAAAGTCTTCCTTGAGAGGCAATTTCAAGATGTAGATCTAAATATGAGGCAGACTATGTCCTTTTTCTCAATTTCCTGAGGATATTTGAGATGTGAAAGTCACCAAATCGAGAATTGTTCAGTGAAAGGACACACCAATGTAACAGAACGTGAGGTAAAAAAAAAAGAGAGAGGTAATCTACGATCCTTTTCGTCTAGTAAAGATTTTAAGAAGTCTGCTTCATAGGAATGAAGAAACAAATCAGCAAGCAAAGGTGCACAATTAGTGCCCATTGGAACCCCTATTGTTTGCTGAAAAAAAACCCACGTCCGTTGTTTGAGTTGTTCGTGCGGAAAAGAAGTGTAAAAAGTGGAGAAATCGAAAGTTTTGATGCTGTTGCAAGATGAAACTGATTTTGAGCTAAGAAGTCATTGAATATGTTGTATTTCCGCTTGGTGACAGTGCTAGTAGTGAAGATGTTGCCAGTAATTGCAGCTTTGCAGCATTAATTAATTCTGCCTCATGGTTTGAAACAGCATCATTCTTGGACAGTTGTTTTCGTTCTCAATGTAGAAGACACTAGGATGTCATGGATGTTTTTTTTTTGCCTTGTAAAAGACATGACTGGGGGAGAGGGAAAGTTTTCTTCAACTTGGTGTCATTTTCGTGTCATTAGGTTGTTTAATTACATTTCTTTTTCAGAAATTGACATATATATTGTAAGCTATATATTCAAATATTTAGCAGCGTAATAACTTTTCCATCGATAAGTACACAAGTACTAAAATTCATTTAGAAAAAAAATATGGGACGTTTCACCAAAGTTATTTACAAACTATGTTAATTTATTAAAATGATAAACATAACATTCCCATAAAAATATTTTAAATTATAAAAAAATCGTGACATTGAAACACGAAATGGCACACGAGTTAAAGACCGCCACATAGACAAGTTTGCGAAACTTTTAAGAATACTAATTTGTGAAGATCTTTAATTAACAATAATTATATTTAGAAACATTAACCTCATCAAACTTCCCTTGCAACTTGCCCTTCCCCAAGACGAAAGAATCCCGAAGCAGTGTAAATAACGTTCTCGCTAAATACTTCTAAATATTGTTGAAAACTTTGCAATTTGACATTTAAATATCATTTGAGGATCAAATTTTATGGTCGGTCTTTTATAATTGACAAAACAAGAATTGACCAAACGCAATTGATTGTCGATTTTGTACAGGGTCTGTACTACATACTGTAGGCATTTAAAACTGGTAGGCCGATGGAGGTTAATTATATTATTTCAATTTATTCTTATTCCAATTTTAGCATATTAAAAAAAAGGGTTACTTTTTTTTCATTTATATGAAACAATGATGATGCCCTAAAAAAAAAGCTCCTGAAGACTATATGAGCAATTGAGTCAATGAAAGCCCGAAATTACATTTTCTTTTACAAAATTTGTTTCAATAAAATTAGTCTTTATTGTAACATTACATCCATTAGGGTCAAGCAATGCAAAAACCAAAGTAACATTAAACATACAATTAAATTCAAAAGTGATGTAAGTGTCCAAAAATATTAAAAAAGTACAAATAACCGAACAATATCAATAAAGCTATTTACACGAGTTTTATATGATAAAAACACATAAAACCATACAAAAGAGTCAATGAAAGGGAAAGAATATCACTTTATATTTCAACGAGGAAAATATACATTGTAAAATGTAGTTAAAAGAGTTTTCATTTTCAACATATTTCCATTTGCTTAGAAGACCACTTTACGAAGAAAAGGTTGAAACAGTTACTTCTAAAAATGTTTGCATAAGCAAACCGTTAAAATCAAAGCATAAGATAAGAAATAATAGTAATTTCATAGGAACAAAGTGACTTTTTTCAATATTTTATTGAAATTTACATCCTTTTTAAAAACAATAATAATGCCAAACTTTGCTTTACTTTTTCAACATCAATGCAAATATTGGTAAAGAACAGTTACACGAAAAGCGACATATATAAATAATAAAAGACTCTAAAGCTGAATAAAAAAGTATTTAATCGAATGAACCATCAATATAAACTATTTCTTCTTGAAATGTTATAAAAGGAAAAAATGAAGGCCATCATACAGAAGTGCATATTTATTCAAATGTTTTTAATCCAAGCAATTTTAGCCATTAACAGTATCATTGGCTGGTCAAATCCAACTTTTACAAATAAAAAAATTCTTGGCAGTGCCATGGATTTTGTTCAGCAAAGAAGTAAGATTAAATGTGTAGATGTTTGTCACAGAACAGCAATGTGTCGTTCTGTTGCCTTTAGAGAGGACACAAAACAGTGTGCGCTATATAACAGAGACTTTATAGACAAAACTGATGTTGCCCACGAGCCTGAAAATTCTTGGAAGTATTTTTGTATAGTGCCATATAAAGGTAAGAACAAGTTTATGTAAAATTCACTTTCTAGTTACTAGGTATTAAAAGATTATTTAAGAAAAATAAACATCAAAGTAACAGACGAATTATTTTTATTTTATTTTTATATACATCATCAGACTTCTAAAAATCTCATCAGAGACGGCAGGGTCAAGTGTAAAAGTCAAGTACTAACGAGTTTGATGAGTAAATGTTTGAACCTTTAAAGGGAAAAAAGTAAAAGACATTAAAAAAAAAAGAAAATCCGAAAAAAAACACAATGGTCCAATCCCTTCCAAAAAAATGTGCAAACAAGAAAAAATATGTTTTTTTTGCAGCTATCTTTCTGCATCAAACCAGTTGCACACAATATCCAGGATCAAACGACAGACCATGTTCATTTTTCTGTATGAAGTTTGTTAGCTATTCGACAAAGAAAACAATCGACACAGCAGAAGCCGAGTGTGCAGCAATGGATGGCGAATTGGTCAGAGTTGACAGAGAATTGAAAGAACATTGTGTTAAAATGCTTTTAGGTAATTTTGACCTACAATCAGCAAAATATCTTAATTTCTTTGAGAATATAAAAGACAACTAATATGTCTTTATTACTGCTTTTTAAACAAATAAATGCATAGTATTTCACAATTTCGATGAAAACTTTTCTGAGAATACATTTTATTGATGGGGTATAAATTTTCGCGGTTTTCGTCCGTGGCCTTGATCATGACCTACGAAATTTGATTCCACACGAAAAAAAAATAACATTGATATGTTATGCTATAAACTTCAGGACCACGGATTCGAGAATCCACGAACTGTTCCTTTTTCACAGTAAGCAAATCGGTCCGAAATTGGTACGAAAAAATTCAAGGATTTATTTGTTTTGTAGTATAAATGTGTAAAATGAAAAATCAACAAGATTTCTGATACTAAACATTTTATTTTTTTCAATTTTTTCTATAAGTGATCGATGATGAAATATTTCGTGAAGTATGTTGATCATCTTATGCCAATTTTTATATCATAAATATAAATTTTTCAAACGAAAAAAAATATATGCTTAATTCAAAATAATTCCCAAGAATATTAATACTGTCAGTATGAAGAATGGGTTACTGTTACCAATTACAAAATACCAAAATGCTTAATATTTAATCTTAAATACGAATGTTCTAATAACACACTAGAACCGCCACCATAATTAGGTTAATGCTGCACAAGGAACATGTAATTTTTAAAGGAAGCACCGCAGATATAAGTTGAATATGCACGGTTAAGTACCAGAAGCATAATCATGCCAGTCAACCCGATATGATTTACTCTAAATGGCCGAATTTTGACAGTCCAACATCAAAACTTACTTCCTTGTTAAATCACTTTGTTTTGTTTAAAAAAATTCTTTTTAAGCATCTTTAAAGTTTTCAGACAAGGTTTTTTGTGTTCAAAAGAATTATGCAAACATTTCATGAATTAATAAAATTTGTTGCAATAATATCACTTAACACCAAACGACAAATTCAAAATATCTATGTTTAAGGAAAGAAGCAAAGAGGCACCAATGGGACATTCGAGTGTAAAAATTCCGAAAGGGCAACGACAAAACCGTCAAACACGAACAAGAACAACACGACAATTAATATTATAAAGAAGCAGATGTACCTATGGGCATCCTTATGACAAAAGTCCGAAAAGCAGACACAAAACCATGAAACATCACCGAGAACAACAAAAAAAAACGGACAACATAGAACAAAAAATAAAAAAAACCCCAACTGAATAGCAACCAAAAACGCGAACTCAGGTCGTAGTGAGAGTGAATTCAGGTGTTCCAGAAAAGTTAGAAGCTCCTGCTTGCTATATCACAACCGTCGCGCTGCCAACTGTAAATTCAGTGTGCCAAATCTGGTATAGGAATATAAATACATTAATATATCATTTATTGATATTTGATATGCACTTTTTCTTCTGTATGACTATTGGACCACCATCTTTTATATTTAGGCTTGTTTCCAAATTTTAGGATACAAAATTTCCTTAAATAACCATAGATTATACAGGAAAGAAAATCATCGTGCAAAATAATTTTGTTATCAATATGTCACCTAAAATTAGTCGCCAATTATGTTTCTATTTTTCTTATATATTGATTGACTGACTTTTATTTTGTTTCTTGCATTTCTAGAGGCTACATGAAAAGTGCCCGCACTAAACTTCACTTATATTTTTCTTTTTTATCTTTATGTACTTCCAGACTCTGTAACCGATGGAGAAGTTTTAATTCAAGGGAGGAAAATAGATGGAGTCTGGAGATATGACGATGGTACTGAAATAACCTTCTTCAATTGGAACACTGCTAGTAACCAACCTAGTAATGGAGCCACGGAGGATCATATGGGAATTAGAAAGACTAATAGTTATCTTTGGCATGATTTTGGGAGTGGTTTAAAATCATTTGTTTGTGATATAAACTGAAAATTATTATTATCCGAAAGAACCCTTAAAACTATTCAAATACACACGAAAGACACGAAAGATACATTTCATAGTTACGTTGTAGAGATTGTACTAACTTTTTATTCAACATTTATAATAGTACAAAAATATGTATGCTGGTATACGCTAAACGTTAATTTTCTGATGTTTTTTTTAAAATAAAAGCATAAGTAGGTTTTAAATGAACTTTTTTTTTCATTTCCCCCTGGATGTTTCTTCACTATATATTTAATACATCACAAGGTCTTGAAATTTGTTTGCTGTAGAATATAGGAGGTGTTTATCTAAAGGCATATATCTAAACGATTTAATTAAATTTTCAAACGATTTAATAAGCTGTTTGAACGATATGATAAGCCTTTTATTGTTATTTATTTATTTGAATTTTACCTTTTAAATGTGATTTCATAAACAATTCAATAAACCACTCTAACAGATTAATAAATCGTATAAACGATGTTATAAACGGTTTAAACGATTTGATAAACTGTTTCGATGTAAAAACCCGTTTTAACGGATTTTTTTCTTTTCGCTGTTGGCACAAATAAGATTTTCCTTTTCAATATTCTTCCATTAGCAAAAAAAAAGGAACTTAAACAGGTTGAAAGAGTAACGAGTCTTAATTGTAAATAAATTTGCATTTGCGAACAAACTAAAAGCAAATCTATCATATGAAACAACACAAAAGACATTGAATAAAAAGCTGCACTATGTGAACAAATACCTTGAAAGATTTTGTTTAATATTTTCGAAAGCAATCGCTTTATGAAATTGATTAATTTTTGGAACAAGAATAGAGCTGTATTTTACGGTACTTTTTAACCATTAATGCAAATATCGAAAATGGACAGTTGCATTCAAAGCAATACATATACACGAAAGCATAATAAAAAAGTTATTCATCAAGTGGTAGGACCATCAATATAAGCGGTTTTCCGCGAATAACATTAAAAAAATGAAAAACATTATGCAGTGGTGCATATCTATTCAAATACAACAATGAATGGTGAGCTGACCAAAGTCCACTGAGAACTAAAAGAGCAGTGTGTTCAAAAACTTTTAGGTAAATTTTAACTCTTTATTACAAAAGTGTCTAGTTTAAAGAAGGAAACATTCTTTCGTCATCACACAAAACGTTCATGACTTTTGTCTACGGCACATAGATTTATCATGCGGAAAATATGTTTTCAATGACGTGCTTAAATGCATTATGACTCTCACGTGTAGCATCGTCTTATGGATTTTATAGTTGATCTGCAAAGAGAAATTCAATGATGAAACCATTCCAATATTGAAAATTACAAAAAGAATGAAGTGTTAACAATATAATAAATTATAAAATCTTTAACCAAATTCGTCTAAGAATAGAATATGTTGACAAGAATTTCACATCCTGGGTTTTATGAGATGGTGTAACTTAAATGCAATCCTATTTAAGTTAGACAAAACTGGCTTAACAAATATTAAAATCTCGTTTGGCACAGCTGATTAAACGTAGCTTTATCAAAAAGAATGGAAAACGCAGGTACAAGTATTTGGTAGTCGGTTATAAAAAGACTTATTTTGTCATCCAAGAGTCTAGCAAGAAAAACAAATTTACAGAAGATCAAATAATAGAAATGCTCAACTTTCTAATCGACAACATATTTGTACAGTTTGGTGAACGTGTTTTTCAGCAAACAATAGGTATCCCAATGGGCACAAATTGTGCACCATTGCTTGCCGATTTGTTTCTTCATTCATATGAAGCAGACTTCTTACAATCACTTCTAGACAAAAAGGACCGCAAACTTGCTTTATCCTTCAATCTCACATTTCGTTATATTGATGATGTCCTTTCACTAAACAATCATCGATTTGGTGACTATTTACATCTCATATATCCGAAGGAACTTGAGGTAAAAGACACTACAGATTCTAGAAGGTCTGCTTCATATTTGGATCTATTTCTCGAAATTGCTTTGTACAAAGCTCTATGACAAACGTGATGACTTCAACTTTCCAATAGTTAACTTTCCCTTTCTGTGTAGCAACATTCCGTCCGCTCCAGCATATGGAGTTTACGTATCACAATTGATTCGTTATTCCAGAGCATGTGGGGAGTACAACGACTTCCTTGATAGAGCTACACGGCTGACAAGCAAATTGTTAACACAGGGGTACGTTGCTCCCAGGTTGTTGTCATCACTCAAGAAATTTTACGGACGACATCATGTGCTTGTATGCAAATACGGGATTTCTATCTCTCAGATGAGCACAGATGTTGGTTTGACATAGACTTTTGAAATGTCATCCTTTCCGGATTTGACCAACACTTAATCGATCTTTAGCAACGTGGCGGGTGTGCTATAGCAAGCAGGAACTGCTTACTCTTCCGGAGCACCTGCGTTCACTCTCGTTTCGACTTGAGTTCGCGTTGCTGAATGCGGTTTTGTTGTTATGTGTGTGTGTGTTTTATGTTGTTATGTGGTTTGTTTTGTTTTGATGATTTTTTGTCTGCCGGTTTTGTCTTTGTCTTCACGGTTTTATGATACTGATTACCCCTTTGGTACACCTTTGCTTCTTCTATAAAAGTAAATGTTATAAGATGAACATTTAGTTACTAATTTTGGGGAAGAAATATTGATAAAAAATGTTTGTACTTTGTTCAAGAGTTTTAAAGCATCACAGTGATCAGACTATATTGGTCACATATAACTGCTGGCTATTTTTTATTATGAATTTTGTATCACTATTGATTCCTTACTCAAGAGCTTGAGGGAATTACATTTATTTCCTTATTTATTTATTTTTTTGACGCAAAAAGTGTTATCACAGGGTTATGTTGCTCATCGGTTAATGTCGTCACTCAAGAAATTTTTATAGTAGACATCATAGACAAGTATGGTATTTCCATCTCTCAGATGATTGCTGATGTTTGCTTGTCTGTCTTCCTGTACCGGATTTAACACACTAAATGGGATATTGGCAGCGCGACGGATGTGCTATAGCAGGGAGGAACCGCTTACTCTTCCAGAGCACCTGAGTTTACTCTCATTATGACTAGAGTTTGCGTTTTTAATTGGTATTCAGTGGTTTTTGTGTTTCCGAGTTTTATATGTTGTCTGTTTTTCGTCCTGTACTTGTTTGTGTTTTCTGGTTTTGTATCTGCCCTTTCGGACTTTGAAATTCGGATGCCCCATTGTTTCCTCTGCTTCTTTGTTATTGCCAATAGTTTATGTAGGTTGTGTCGCGTACACTTATTTTACATCAAGTTATATAAATCATTATTAGGAAATCTTATATTATAGGGTTGTGTCATGAATATAGGAAAATATCATCCCTGTTAGAATTTAATATTATTCCTGTTTACAAGCTCGATTCTCATTCTGCGAATGACAATATTGTACAGTTTTCTACAATAATCCTTTTTTAGATATCAAATACCAACTCCTTGCTTCCTTGAAAGTGGGTATTATCACGATTTATAAAGAAATAATAAATGTTGACGTCCACTTGCTTTCTAGCTTTCTAGGAAAATATATCGCTAAACACTTATATATGATATAATTATTATATTATTATTACTGTTGGGTACCAATTTTCGTGGTTTGAAAAAAAATGATACGTTCGTGGATTTTTAGATTTGTGTCTCTAGTCTGCAGCATACAGTTAATTTGTAAAATTTCGCGGGTTAGCGCCACCCACGAAAACCACGAAAATTAATACCATATGAAGGAAAAATAAAACCACAGTATCTTCTACGATTTTGATCAAATCATAATCCACAATACCTGTTTCTAGATTTTGTTCAAAATATATGGGGTGTTGCTAAAAGGCGGAACGGAAAACGGAACGGAAAAACGGAAACGGAAAAACGGAATACAATTTAGTTAAAATATTGATTTTTTTAGTTTTTCCTAGCAACGCTGTTATCTTTTTATGCCGATAATGATTTTTCACTACATTCCACATTTACTGTTTGACGTTTTGTTATGAAAATTTTACTTAAAATATAAATTGACTATTTTAAATCATATATTTGCATAAACTTTATAAAAAAAGGATGAACGATCCTTCGTGGCTATCAAAACTTACACATTTACTGCATGTTTGACGTTCTGATATGAAAATTTTAATTTTCATGTAAATTGACTATTTCAAAGCATATACATGTATAAACTATAGAAAGAAAAGGATAAAACGGCCTATCAAAACATTTTGTAATATTGAATCTGAACAATTTGCTTTTGTGACTGCTTGACCATTTCTGACGCACCTGCTTGCAATTGCTCTGGCGCCGGGGTAAAATACAAACATGTATTTGTAGAAAAGCGCTTTCAACTTCAGTGTGAGATTTTCATGATAATTTTGTTTTTATTTATCATTGTCATTTATTTCATTGCATACACTTGAAGAAATAAGGAAAAATGAAATTTCATATTCAACCCGATAAAATGTCATGCAGCTAAACTGATTTTTTTTGGGGGGTCTATAGCTGCATAATGCCATGCATTATACAATAAGACGGGCTTTTAATGGAAGAGTTAGGCTTAATGGGATGAACCTTTTATCTTGCTTCAAGATGCCTGTACCGATTAAGTCAGGACCATTGCAATCTATAAAAGTTGTTAAAGTTGTAATAAGTATTTTGTGGGGATTCTTTGTCTTACAAAATTAAAAATGAGCCTTTTCCGACTCACGACATAGCCACACCTTTAAATCTTTCAATTTATCCGGCATTTGTTTCGCTTGTTTTGACTTTTCTTCTTAGAAATTTGATATTGATCATCCCAGTTTGCAGTCATTACCTTTATTTACATTAAAATGTTGGTGTATTGTGCAAAATGAAATAATGAAATTAAAGTTATTATCATGAGAATATTAACAAAACAAAAAATGACGAATAATAATGGGGATGGAATTAAAGTCAATACATGGTGGCATCTTAAGACGTATGTTCTTCATTTCGGTAAATTATGTTCCTAAAAACTCTGGTTACTTTTTGGAAATGTAAAAAATCAAAATAAGAGTTATTCAGAAGATTTTAATTTAAATTTATTAAAAAGAGGAAACGCAATATCAGACAAAGTTCCAATGAAACTCTTATGTGATCAAAGACTTACGGGATTTCCGTCCCTCAGTTAGAGGTTTGTCATAGAACTTTTGCAGTTTTGTCCTTTAACGATTTTGATGTTTGCTCAATTAACCAATGCAAGGAAATGGGTGTGTTGCAACAGGCAGGAACTGCTAGTGCACTTCCGTTCAATCTCGTTGACGTTAGTTGCTGATTGCATGTGTATGTGTTTTTATGTTGTCAATTTCTTTTTGTATCAACTGATTTTGTCTTTGTAAAGTTGGACTTCCGATCACGACATTCGAATGTCCATATTGGTTTAGTATCTATATGCTTCCCTCTCAAATTTGCAGTGAGTGAGTATGGCCAATGTTGCTATTCACAATTTGGCCTACTCTTTTAACCTCTCTGAGGAACTATCACCGTTTCTTTTGAACATCCTGGCAAAAAGTGTAAAGAGAGAGTCGAATATTGGTCCTCTGACGAGGAGCAAAACACGAACTTTGTTATTAGTGGTACGACGCATCAACCACTACAACCCCGGTCCCGATGCATGTTTATATTTGAAACATCAGCGCAATAACAATTAGAAAATGACATGCATGATGTGGAATAGATATATTCAAAACAAATTAACATGAATCAGCGGCAATTAAAAAAAAACAGGACTAAGCCTAGCTTTAAGTTTATTTTTCATAAAAAATAGAGCAGTAAGAACATAAAGTTGTAAAAAGTCTTATATTATATCATGGGGGATCCAGGATTTTAGTTTAGGGGGTGTGAACGTTCTATTCGCCGATCGGAGCGAGGCGCGAAATTTTTTTAGTGTTTTTTACGCGTTTTTTATGCATAAAAACATAATTTTTGCCAGTTTTAGGGGGCGCACGCCCCGCCCCCTCTAAATCCGCGCCTGTATATCTAAATAATGACATGAAATCTGTAATTTGTAATCTGTATGTTTAAATTCTGTCTTTGATAGGCAAACCTCCAGTATGCCGGAGTACGCCGCGTTTTTTTTTTCAATGGTAGCAGAAATCCCGATCGAGTATTTCCAATTACATTACCATGATTATCAAAAAGTTTATAAGTTTTGCAAATATGTGCTTCATATCACCCATCCCATAGTTAACAATTAGTAACAGTGTCAAAATTATAATTATTATTTAAAATCTAAAACAATAGACAGTTCAAAGTCTAAAAAAATATATTGATAGTTTAAAATCTAAAAGTAATTGAATCTTTAAAATCTAAAAGCAACAGAATCAAAAAAACAATAACGCATTTAAATTTAAAAACAAAAGTAAAGAAAATATAAATGTTAAACATACTGAATATGTTCTATGACTGTTATCATAAATAGGTTTGTTTTTGGTTTTGGTTTGTTTGTTTTTCTTTTAATTTAAATAAGTCATTATGAAAAAGTGTTCTGATATAATTAAGTCACCATAGAATAGACAAAACAAAAAGAAGAAAAATAAACAGCCAGTAAGGGGTTTAAAATAATAAAAATGAAAAATAACCAGCCACCGCAGTGCATTAATCTTAGTATTAGGGATGTAGTATATACATGGGTAGCATTTATAAGTGCGGGGAGTAACAACAATGACAGATAAAAAAAAAATAAAAACAACTTAAATATAGACAACTTAACAGTCTGAAAGTGAATACAGTGGAACAACTTTAAGTGAAATACCCGTGTCAGAGCATACAGCATCCTCACATAAAATGTCTTTTCAAATACACTGGTAAACTTCTCATCATATTTTGTTCAATTTTGGGCATTTTGTATTAACAGTTTTTGTCGTTCATTATGCAGTCTAAAGCACAGACTCCTGCTTTTGGATTCAATCAACTCCTCAATTGTTTTTATTAGTTTCTCATTTAATCTTCCTGTGTTGTTTGAAGGGTGTAGGTAATCATCGAGTTCGAGTTCGAGTCAGAGTTAGAGTTCGAGTTAAAGTTCGAGTTACGACTCGAGTTCGAGTTAAAGTTCGAGTTAGAGTTCGAGTTACTATTCGAGTTCGAGTTGAAAATTTCAGCTAACTCGAAACAGTGATTTTCATGGAAATAATTGAGTTACGACTCGAGTTCGAGTTAGAGTTCGAGTTACAAAACGAGTTGTATATTTATTTTTTTTTGGCACACTTTCTTAAGACCAGCAATCTACTTTGAGATACTAACTTAGTAAGGTACTGATTCATATTAATAATGCGGTTACAGATAAAAACCCGACTACAATGGAAATATATTTACATCGGATGTTTATTTTACTTCTTAAACAAAATCGGAAATCTATAAAAATGCTTCTGACGCATATATTCTAACACATTGCTATGTTAGGAAGCAACCATTTGATATTGGGGGGGGGGGGGCTATGACAAGTTTAAAATAAAAGGCGGGATGCCAAAAAATAGGAAATTGAAAGCTGGACGGTGCTCTGAATTAAAAAAAAAATACTGCCTGAAAAAGATTATGTCAGTTTAAAAATAAAAAATATAAAAATGTGCGCAATACAAAAATTCTAGGCTTCGATTTTTCAAAAATAAAAAGGCGGGACGGAGAAAATATCCATACCCCCCTAAAAATCTAATCGCTCCCTTACTGTTCGATTGTTGTTGTCTTCATTCAAGAAACTTGATAGAAAAACATATGAAATAAAGAAGGAATGTGTCCATAAAACTAGGGGGCCCCAAACAGGAAGTAGATGTCCGAAAGACCTGAAAGTCGCTAAGGATGTACAGTTTGCCAAAATGGACAATCCTACCAAGTTTCAAATAATTCTCATGTACGATTTCTGAGTCAAGCCTGACGGAAATGTCGTAGCGGGGGCATACAAACAGATATTTACGTCATACAGTTGCTTAGAAAATTATGGAAAGACGAACGAAAGAACGGACGGGTGGACAGGGGTAAAACAGGAAACTCCCTCTTCTTCTAAGCGATGCCTCACTGACCTGGAATGGGAGGCACGTAACAACTCATCGTAATAAAGCTGTGTATCAAATTTGAAATCAATTCATTCAGCAGATACCGTGAAATCTTTTACGACAAATTGTCCTATTTTTTACCCTTAAGATGTGTAAATTCGTTAAGAAAACAGAGAGTAGATGCGCGACTGTCCTGAAAAAGGGGGGAAGGTACAACTCACGGACGGACGGACGGACGGACAGGTAGACAGACAGACAAGGCGATTGATATATATCCCCTCTCTTACGAATGGGGTATAATATTTTCAGAATTTCAAAGACAAAAGACGGGGATTCCGCTGTGTTGGTTCAGTACCGGAGAATATGTACACATAAGTTTTTATCATACCCCCGCTTGTAAATTGGGCGGGAGATTGCAACATTGGTACATACATGTATTTGCTTCTTGTCCACAGTCTTTGTTTTATTACGTAAATATGTACATTTATTGGTTTTTAATCATATCTATACATATATTTATAAATGAGCATATTGCTAGACGACAACCTTAAACAGTTTAAAAGAAGCAGAGGTACCAATGGGGTATCCGAATGTCAAAAGTCCGAAAGGGCAGAGACAAAACAAGTAAACACCAAAAAGTGCTTTGTTTTACAACATTCATGTAATTGCGCTTAAGTAAATACCCAACTCGAACTCTAACTCGATCTGTAACTCGAACTTTAACTCGATCTGTAACTCGAACCTTAACTCGAACTCGAGTAGTAACTCAATTATTGCCATAAAAATCAATGTTTCGAGTTAGCTCAAATTTCAACTCGAACTCGAATAATAACTCGAACTCTAACTCGAACTTTAACTCAAACTCGAGTCGTAACTCGAACTTTAACTCGAACTCTAACTCTGACTCGAACTCGAACTCGATGATTACCTACACCCTTGTTTGAATACATGTAGGGGTCAATAAGCAGTTGTGCCAAATTGATAGGTTCAGTTTGCTTGATGTTTGCAAACACAGATGCACATCCATCAATAATTGATGGTAGAATCTTCTTTCTAGTTTGCTGAAGCGCTTTACATGTAAGTAGAAAATGTTCTAAAGTATCAGGATATTCATGGCATAACGGACATTGAGTAGTGATTTTCTGTTTTGATAATTTAGATCTATTTGTCTGTCGAAGGTATGTTTCTGTTACAATCTTCAGTTTGTTCGCAATTCTTGGAACATCTTTGGGAGCTACTGAGTCAATATTCAACAGTGGATGTAGTTTTCCTGGTGTAAAGGTATTTGATTGATATTGCATGAATGTTTTATCGTCTGTATATTTATTTAAAAGAAACTTACGCAGTACGTAGTTTTGAATAGCTAATCATATCTAAATCAAGTTCTTTGATATCATAAACATAAAGAATTAAATGTGCTAATTACTGAAAACACATTTTTTTTGCATTAAAAATTAAGAAAATTGCAAAGTAAATATAAAATTTTTAATATTTTTATTAATTTTTAATTCCGTTTTTCCGTTCCGTTTTCCGTTCCGCTTTTTAGCAACACCCCAATATATGCAATATGCTACCAAACTAAAATTTATCAAAAAAAAAAACACCAAATATTTGCTTTGAAAGACACTCCTATAAATGTTTAAAAACAAAATGAATAAAACGTGTCTCATCGGAACAAATGAAAATTTGAACTAATTCAAGGATGCTCGTTGGTACTTGCTTTGGGGATTTTGCCATTTTCAGGAATCCCGTGGAAACTCTAACTGTAACTCGAACTCGTACTCTAACTCAAACTCGAGTGCTTACTCGATTTTTGCCATGAAAAGAACAGTTTCGAATGATAACTGATAAATAGCATTCATATATATTAAAAATATGTAACCATATCTGTACAGCAGTTTAGCTCAAATATGCATAGGTAGTATTGAGGCTCAATTATCTGCTCATTTGTGTAACTTTTTTTATACTCATCCATTGTGTTGACCAGAATACATGTCGATGACTACAGCGACGAAAAAATGGCAAAAAAGTGAAAAAAGTCACTTATACTTACACATATACATAGCAATCAAAGAGCCCCTCATCATTGCCTCATTACCATAATTTATCTCTGCTTTACAGATTACATGACACCTTACAAAACTATTTTCTATCTAATTGTACAAAATTGACAGCATTTTGAAGTCAATGCTATCAACTTGATTTATGTCTAGGTTTTTAAGGCTTAGATGTTAAATTAAGCTGAACCATCAAAACACTGCTGTTCCCCTTAGTAGACACGCAGCTCTTAAACTAGAGGCCATTTTTAAAAGAATTTGGGTGATTGACTAAAACGAGTTACTTTTTTGCGCATTTTCATTTCAAAAATTTTAAGTCGGCAAACCTTGTCGAAAGCTTATAAATAAAGGTAATAACAAAACTACCGAACTTGAATGATCAATTTCATAGTCCAGAGAAAACGACAAAAACGAATCAGTGATACTGGAGAATTGGTATAAACGAATCCTATTATTTTGTAAATATTTCAGATGAATTTAATTGCAGGTTTTAGCATGCTTATATTTTCATCATTATATAATAATATTGAATAACGATCAAATTAAATATGGATTTTAAGCAGAGTTTTTGAATCACTAGGCATTTTTGGTCAAACTTGGTGCTATATAGATATATTTTTCTTTTAATATCCTGTTTAACGTAATTTCATTAGTCTTTTATGCATTCAATTATAGATTATAAGAAGTGGTTGAAATTAGACAGCCAAAATCCAGTTCATTAATTATGTTGTAAAGAAGCAATGCCTTATTATGATTGACTTTAACAATACATATCAAGCAAATATTTGATATGTGGAGTCTTTTATAGGAACTAAAGTATTAAGTATTGTTTGCATTTCATTTCATAATTTAACTAAATTGTCTATGGATCATTTTGTCAGCAAGATTATGTAATAATGGTACTTATATAAGGTGTTTGAGCAGGTCCCATGCCACATGTACAAGCATCGAAACTGTGCTACATATATAACAAAAGTTCTTACTGAAAAGAAATATACTGACCAATATGCAGATCAGTATATTCATTGTTATATTTAAATTAAAGACAGTTTTAGCAATCGATTATACATTAGGCGTGTTGAACCCAAATTTTACTAATAAAAGAATCACAGAAACTGCAATTGAAAGAGTTCGAGAAAAGAGTAAGATAAGTTGTTCAAATCTCTGTCATAGAACTAAACGTTGCCGTTCATTCGCCTTCAACAACGCAACAGAGCAATGCGAGCTCTATAACAAGGATTTCCTATACGAAAATAGTGTAAGTCACGTCTCCGAAGACTCATGGATGTACTATTATGTTATACCAATTAAAGGTAAGAACAGTTAAGACATTCAGAATCTCTCAATGTTATGATATTTCTAGCCTAGAAATATAGCGTCTACAACGCGATCGAGTTGATTATGGAATTTCTAACATCGAGAGAAATAAATTTGAGTATTTTAATGGCGAGGCTTGCCGAGCGATTAAAATATCAAATTAATTTCTCGAGATGTTAGAAATTCCATAATCATCGAGAATTAAGTTGAAGAAGGGTTTTATCTAATGTCTACAGGTAAGAAATTGCAAGAAGTCGCTCATCAATTGCACGTGCAATTACGCTGAGATAAGATTTCTCTCTGACCTCTCTAGAGGTGAAAAATATTTTTTCACAACTGGTTGAGTGGGTTGTTAAATCGGATGAAAATTAGAGAAGAATGTATTCATAACACTTACTTATCTTATCAAATACATTTCTTAAACTTACAACCGAAACTAGTGGAAGCCTAAGGATAATTTTTATAAGTCGTTAAAAACCGTCATTTGACTGGAATTGAAATTGTTGAAGGTCTAGCTTTTAGTTTTGAATCTTAGTTTTGACGATTTTTTTGGTCAGCAATTGATAGTAGAAAATGTTCTGCAGAAGGATTTCTGCTACATAAAATAATGGCTAATATCTAAAAGCATGTCAAACATCTTTGGAAATAAAGATTATATCGCTTTGCGTGATAAAGATTTCCGGACCAGATCAAAAGCACAGAACTCTTCGAAGATAAACAGTCAGTCCCTAAATTGCTAAGCCAAAAGTATTTTGATTAATTTGTTTACTTACAAAAATGTGTACTTCTCTGTTTGAACCTGTATAACACTATAACAATGTTGTTGATAATAGAATACTGAGTTGAAAATTCCTAATTATCCCAGAGCAGCGAATGCATAAAAGTTGGTCTGCACCATGAAGAGGTATTCATTTACATTTTTGTTAATCTATAGACTTTACTTGCTTCATTTGTCGGGAATGGAACGGTTAGTCCCAAAAGGGGTAAACAATTTATTGATATGCAAAATATGTACCACACATGCAAGTTAATAAAACTAATTCCTAAGGTAGATATACGTATTTAAAAAAAGATACTCACAGAAAGTCATTACAACACCACAAATAAATTAATATGCCCAACGGCATTTATTATTAATAAAAAAATGAGTGAAGAGGGAATATATACCTGGTATAGTTTTGCGTCCTCTATAATGGATGACCTAGAACTCGAGAAAGAACATTTTCACTATTCTGACAAACATTTTAATGAAGTGAAAAATAAAGTTAAGAAAGTAAGCAAAAATAGGGTAAATGACTTTTACAGTGCACTTAATTGTTGACAAAATTAATAGATTTGACAATACCTCAAAGCTACATTTATATAGTAAACTGAAAACTGGATTACAACCTGCAGACTATTTGAAATTATCAAACTCAAATAGTCGAAGGATATTAACAAAATTACGAATAAGTGATCATAACTTAGAAATAGAACTTGGGCGTTATAAGAAAATAACCCGTGAACACCGGGTATGTAGAAAATGTCTAGTATTAGATGATGAATATCATTTTATACTTGAATGTTCATTAAATAAGGAACCAAGGAAACAATTTTTAAGACAAATTATAGTTTCACAACCAGAATTTAACCAACTTGAACCACTTGATAAACTTAAACTAATTTTAAATCCAGATAATTCTATTTTGTCCATAGTTGTAGATTTTATAAAGCAGTCTTTAGAATTGCGAAAATGAGATCCACGTTGGTCAAGGTTATAATATTTGGGTTATAATGTTTATTATTACCGTAATTAATTGTATATGTCATTTGTACTTTGTCTGTGTAGTTTTCAGCTGTCTTGATTATATGTATTTGCCTTACCCGACAGGGCTTATTGTCAAAATAAATAAATAAATTAAATGGTATACTATAATCCATTTTCATTATAATGTTTGCATTAGAAAAAATTTGGACGACCGATTATTTTTTGGCCTATCAAACCCTAAATTTAAAATAAATAGAAACATCTTTAACCTTAAAATGGAAAGCTTCCAGTAGAGCAAGATAAAATGTTAAAAGTTTTGTCACGACATAGCATTTTGGCATTCCTGGGCCTCAGTGGCGAAACAAAGCAGTCCCGTGCAGGGCCCGGATGGCGAATATGCCTGCAGTAGAGCCTAGCTTGATGTAAGAAGCTACTAAGGGTCTTGGGATTCTGACGTCGGATCAGTGCTCAGCCCACAGAGCGATCAAATATGTACCCTAGGTGGCTGAAAAGGGTGGCCCTCGTCCTCGGGGGTTATCAGGTCTATAACACGGAAACCCTGACCGCTTGCCATAGTAGGCCAACGTGTGTGGAGAGTGCCACCCTTCATGCACGTAAAAGACCCCTTGTGGACCACCAAGTAGTGCACCACATAGGTTAAATTTTCTTCCCTTACCCACACCTCCCCTTTTCCTGTGGTTCTTCTATATTTACCGGTCCTTTGTTTCCCACCCCATCCCCATACTTCATTTATCGTCATCATTTCATGTTCATTTAATTTATCATCCTTTTCATGTTCATCGCCTGTAAATAAACTATTTATCGTTGCACGGGCGTAAAACACCAACTCACTCACTCACTTACGCTTAAACAAAGCAGGCAGTACACGCTTTTTGACAAAGACTGTATTAATACTAGAGATTCAATATTCAACCTAAGCTGCGATATAAAAAAAAGGTTTTGTTTTTCTACTTTTGTAAGACGTCCTTAACATGTTTTTTTGAAGGATAATTGTTTATTCAAAAGATAATTACGTTGTTTCTGGTAAAGGCATATGATTTTGATTTTTTATCAAAATATGCTTTTAATGTGTTTTTTTTTTTCGCGTTCTCAAATATATTTTTTCTCATTTGATTCAAATGCTGCTCATGAGGGTTTTCCCTTGTAATTAAAATATTCAAGACTTATTTGCCTTATGTAAAACAAGTCTTGAGCTCTTTAAAGATAATAATATTCAATATAACAAATTTATTAATCATCTTTTTAACCAATTATTACCATTTGTATCTAAAGAGCAATTATGTATATGTTATTTTTAATCTTTACCAAGTTAACTACCATTAACATGATTAAGCCTTATTACAGCAAGAATCATACCCAAAGCTGATTGTACACCGTACCCAAACTCCAATCAACGACCCTGTTCGTCATTCTGCATGAGATATGTATCTTATGGTACAAAAACACATATTGCAAACGCAGCCACTAAATGTGCAGAAATGAATGGTGAACTTATCAAAGTTGATAGAGAGCTAAAACAGCACTGTGCAGAAAAATTATTAGGTAATTTTTGAAAGCAAAATATCTTATTAAACTTCCAAACATACGAGTAGTTTTTGATAAAATTTTACAAGTGATTTCGTTTTTTTCTGTGAGTCAGTCATTTGCTCAAACTTTGAGTGGAAAAGAGAAGCTACAATATTACTAAAGGTCGATTAAGGTTATTACATGGCTAATGATCACACTTGTCTGACACGTATTTGACAATGATTTAATTTTTCTGATTATGTTTGCTACAAATTATGAAAAAAACCTTGTCTCCATATTAATTCCTTGTTCAATACTTTTAATTTTTGGCCTTGCTGATAAGACTTTATTCAATGGTATATGCTTAAATATAACATAAAAAAATAAGCCATCGTATTCCCTATTTGGTATATTGTGTAAATTATGAGGTATTAACAAGCATAAATTGGAAAGTGGCATCTTACTCGTTATCATTTATTTTCGGTTTGTTATAACGATTAAAATATGACATTGTTGTGCATGTATTTTCACTCATAAATTTTTTGACGATTACTACGTTCCTGGAAATGTTCGATTCGTTAACGTATTAAATCATGACACTTGTGTGTTATAGCAAGCAGGATCCGCTTGCTCTTTCCGAGCACCTGAGTTTATTCTTTTTGCGATCGAGTTCGCGTTGTTGATTTCCTTTCGGTTGATTCTGTGTTTTATGTTTCTTCGTAGTGTTCTTGTTCGTGTTTACCGGTTTTGTCGTTGCCTTTTCGGACTTTTGCCTATCGAATGCCCCAATGATACCTCTTTGCTTCTTTTTTAACTCATTAAAATTTTACGTCGTAAAAACCTTGCAAAACTCTTCCAAGTTCAGATGATTCTTCGTGAGTAACCATGGTCTATCAAGGGGGGGATAAATATGAGCTCGAATACAAGTTATCTTATTTAATATCGTGAAAATATCCCGTCTTAGTGAAGTGAATATTAACGATAATTTAACAGATATATGTTTTTTTTTCAAAATGCAAAGTTACTTGTGCACATGAATGCAAGTTAAGAGTTGAAATTGAAAGCGTACATTTTTATAGAAAAGGACACATGTTTAGAAACAATTTTTAAAAGTACCAACATTAAAAGTTATTTGAATTAGACTGCCAGATTTGAAATTCCGTGCTGATTTCCAATTTACTGAATAACACAAACAAAAGTATTTTTTTAAAAAACCAGACTGAGGTTGTTATGCGCACATATATCTTATTCAATGACGTAGATGCACTTATGGATTATAAGATTTGCTATAGGGTAAATTAATATGATTCCCTTATAAATCAATAAGTCAATAATGGAGTGTACCCTTGAGTACTTTTACAATAAGTGATGATCAAACTCCCTTCCTATGACGATCCTTACAATAAAGTGAGAAAAAGGTTAACAAAATGTTTTTCGCTGACGGGGGTCAAATTATGAAAATAATAGGTTCTATATCTTTAATAAGAACTATTAAATCTATCTTGATACATGCATATGTATGACCTTTCTAATTATCAATTTCTTGTCATAAAGTTTCGCTCTGGTAGCGTGTTAAAGCCATTATTACTTTCAGTGGGTTATACACCTCTTTGTTGCTATAATATACATGACCCGGGATACATGATATAACAAGCAACCTAATACAACCATTTACATTAGAAATATTGAATTGAAGAAATATATCTAAAAATGCACGTTTTCTAACTTTAGACATTGTGACCGATGGAGTTGTTTACATGCAAGGACGGAAAATGGCCGGAGTCTGGAGGTTTGATGATGGCTCTGAAATGAACTTCTTTAACTGGAACACAGCTGGAGGACAACCTAGTAGTAAAGTAAGTGAAGATTGTGTTGGAATACGGAAGGATAATCACTACAAGTGGCACGACTTCTTTGACGGTGACGTATCATCTTTTGTTTGTGATATCTATTAAAAGGAACAGCACAAACGATGCTCTATAAACCATTTACAATAAATGGGTGTCCGCTAAAAGACCTATTGTTTCTTTTTGTATTTGTCTTTTGTACAACTTGTGTTTTCTTATTGTTAAGCTTTAGTTTTATTTGTTAATTGTTTTAGACTCAAGTGCTTTATGCCTTAATATAAGGTATTTACTTGAAAATATCAAATTAATTTCTTTTATCACAGTTTTCTTTTTTTTTTTAGAATTTAACCAATATATTAAATATAAAACATAAAATTGTACCAGCCCCTTAGGTTATTGGAACTTAATTAGACTGTTTAGATAACATCATTATAGAGTAAAAATCAGTAAATTTAACCTTTGTTTCGTTTACATCACAGGCGCTTGGGTTCAGGATTTTTTTTAATTAATAACGTGTATTTATAAAAATTTTCATACTAGTCTTTATACTATTTCCACAAGGCAAGAATGTTTTACAATTCTAAAAATAGCACAAAATTTACCAGTGGAAAACCCCCTATTTTCTCATAAAATTACAGGTTTTGTTTAAAATAATGTTGATTTTCCTAATCCTTTCAGTTTTATCTCGCGATAAAGCACACATATATCGTGTAACAATGCGTAACGACTTAAAATTTAACCCTTTTTCCTTCGAAGCGAGCCATAAAACCACCAGGGACGAAGTAGATAAAAGTTTTAAAGGGAGACAATATTCTGCCACTTTTACAAATTTTATCATTGAATTTGAAATAACCACATATTTTATCCTGTGACATCTTTTTGTAAAACCAATATCGTACACATAACAGGTCAGAATATAATATGCGCGTTTTCGCTACTATCTCCGTAGTAAAAAAATAATTAAATAAAATCGTGACCATATTTTCCGCCAAAGGTTTTGTTCGAACTCACCTAGATTTTACCTTACTGTAGCGACACTCGGAGGTACTTTTATTTGGCGGAATATTGTTTCCCTTGAAAATCTCTATCTACTTCCGTCCCTGGTGATTTTTTGTGGCCGGTTCGGGGGAAAAAAGACTAGATTTGAGTTTATTACACATTGATATACCATAATTTTGAGCCCATAAAAGAGATAAAACCAAAAGAAATCAGACAATTGCCAATTTCATTTCGATGGAAAACTACTTCTATAAGAAATACGTAGATTTCCCAAGGCTCTATTTTTAGAACTGTCAAACATTCTTGCCTTGTGGAAATAGTATACAGACGAGTATGGAAATTTTTATATACACTTTATTAGTAAAAAAAAAAATCCTGAACCCAAGCGCCTGTGGTTTACATATTACTCCAAACTATAAACGAATAAATCTTATTCTTGTATAAAGCACTGTTTTGCTTTTACGTCAGTATCCAAATTAGAAAAAAAAATTTTCATATGTGAATGGAACCAGTTAAAGAATAATGAGAAAAAAAAATAACACAGAGATAAAGACCATATCGGTATTTCTTTACCTACATGTATAGAATATTTAAAGCTATATTTGAACTGGTAGGAAGAGAGCAAATGACAAAAAGTGTAAAACAAAAATCTATTTAATTTCAATGTAATAGTTGAAGACAGTTTTCCCAGTATATATATTTATAACAAATCTGACAATTACGAAATTGTTATACCAAATAAAAGAGGCACCAACGTGGCATTCGAGTGTCTAAAGTCCGAATGGGCAACGAAAAAGAACAGGTATACAAACAAACAGAATAGCACGATGAAAAACAAAAACAAAACAAAACCCGACAAAATCAAAAGAACAGAAATCAACAACGCGAACTCAAGACGTATCGAGAATGAACTCATGTGCTTCGGAAGAGTTAGCAGTTCCTGCCAATGAGAAACCAACTTCGCGAGAAACTATTTAAAAAGAAGTAGAATTTAATGCAAATACTTAGTTAACAAAAAATGTTGTCGTGCGTGTTCCTACACCTGATACAATGTACACTGCCGACCATAGTGGGCCAACGTGTGTGAAGAGTCCCACGCTTCATGCACTTAAAAGACCCCTTTGCGGACCGCCATGTAGTGCACCACATAGGCTAAATTTACCGCCCCTACCCATCTCTCCCCCTTTTTCCTGCGGTTCTTCCAAATTGATCGGTTCCTTTGTTTCCCACCCCATCCCTATTGCATTTATCATCATCATTTCATGTTCATTGCGTCATCCTTTTCATGTTCATCGCCTGTAAATAACCTATATAGCGTTGCACGGGCGTAAAACACCAACTCACTCACTCAATATAGTACAGAAAGAAAATACAAATAAGATCATGAAAGCAGGAGAAAAAGACCACCTGAATGGTTCTAATTTGTAGAGGATTTTATTAACCTTGGTCAAAGAGCTGATCACGGAGACAAAGTGCCGGCTAATAAACACCAGAAAATGATTTTATGATTTTTACAGCGAATTATACGCTGATATGTACAAGTATCTCTTGTTTCATATATATTTACTACAGCATAAGCATTGATAGTTGTTCGAGTATTTCAAAATGCTTTGCTTTCAAGCCAACGAACTTGACATTTTATACAAGGGACATAATGGAGTTTGCTGATCTATCGATGGCACTGAAATAACGATTTTTTTTTAATAGAAAAAAGTAGGTTGCCAGCCTGTGAAGGGAGGCGGCCAATATTTTGCTGCAATTCTGAAGGGTTAAAACTTTTTGGTTATGAAGTTTGTATCATCAGCCAGAAGATCTCATTAATATGTGATATTGTGGACTATTTACAAATGTATTTTCGTGGGTACCAATTTTAGTGGTTTGGTAAAAGTTTATAAGTTTGTTGATTCGCAAATTTGTCGTTCTGAAGTCGACAGCATACAGATCAATGTTAAATTTCCTTTTCGTGGGATAAAATATTTCATGGATCTACGCCACACAAGAAAACCACAAAACATGATTTCCCATGTATAATAATGAAATCACAGTATTTTGTTGAAGCATCATTGCAAGGTTAACTGCAAGCAAGATACATGGACTTTATTTCTCTTAAAAAAACTTAAATTTCATTTTGTTCATCTTATTCCTAATGACTGCGCCACTTTTTTTAACAATATAAAAAATAGCCGTTCCTTTCTTGGTACTAACTTTAAAAGATGAAATAATTTGGCAGTGACGTCAAAATGTTATTCTATGGGCCGTCTGAACAATTTGTCTCTATAGAGCCTTTTGTTAAGAGCTTAATGAACTGAACATTTAAGCAGGCAACAGCTTTTCTCTATCTGCAATATTTTTCATTTAAAAGGCCAAAACATTATTTTTCGCCTTTAAGGTGCTGTTATCCCTTTAAGGGGTCATCTAACAACTTCGACCCTATGAAGACTTTTGTAGAGGCAAATGAGCTTAACATTTAAGCAAGCAACAACTTTTCTCTATCTGCAATAGATTTCATTAGATACTTCCAATGTTTTGGTTTAAATGCTACTGATTAGAGGTTACTCCTTGAAATATCGATATATAGCATATCCAAATTAACCGTTTATACCCGTGTTTTGGTATTTGTAATTTTGAAACCACTGGGCGATAACCGCTGCTGGTGGATCAGAGTTCCTGAAGGTAATCACAAGCCTGGTAGCCAGACTTGTCCGACACGAATTACCATAACATTTCTAATATATTGTCGCTAAAATTTCCGATTGTTAAATTCAAAATTGATGAAAACACCAGGTTTCTTTCCTTGTAATGCACATGGTCGATATCCTCGGTGCTGGATTTGGCTTCCTTGTTCGAACGTTTTGGTTTTGAGTACTTTTCGTTTTCAAATGGTTTGGATTTTGACCTTCCAATGTTTTGGTTTAAATGCTACTGATGAGAGATTACTCCTTGAAATATCGATATATAGCATATCCAAATTAACCGTTTATACCCGCGTTTTGGTATTTGTAATTTAATGGGCCAAAAACACTATTTTTCGCCTTTCAGGGGCTGTAACCCCTATAAGGGGTCATCTGAAAACTTCGACCCTATGAAGACTTTTGTAGAGCTAAATGAGCTGAACATTTAAGCAAGCAACAGTTTCTCTATCTGCAATAGTTTTCATTCTATAGGAAAAAACATCAAAAAGGGCTATTTTTGACCTTTAAAGGGCCATAACCCCTATTGGGGTTTCTCTGACAACTTTGACCCAATGGAGACTTTTGTACAGCTTTTGATTCTGAAGAGCTTAAGATCCTTAGGATTTTTTCTATCTGTTATGGTTGCTGAGTTAGAAGCCATTTTAAGTGGTTTTACCCTATGTTCTATTTCTAGTAGCATCAGCCATGTTTTTTATCGAATCATTTAAAAATGAGGATCGTTTGTAGCTAACATGTCATATACCATTCCTGTAAAGTTTAAGATAAATTAGTTTAGTGGTTTCAGAGGAAAATATTTTAGAATTGCTAACGGACGACGGACGATGAGAGACGACAGGCGACGGACGACGACGGACGCATATTGATGGCATAAGCTCACATGACCTTTTACCAGAAAAAAATCGAATTTTAAAAAAATCTTTATAACGATCCCAAATCCGTTTTTTTGTGTTTCTGTTTAGAATTTTTTAACAAAACACTACATTCATTGTAAAAAAGTCATTTTAAAAACAATGTTCATCAGGAAAATTTTACAAAAAAAAATTAGAAAATAAAAATAATCTCGAACTACCAAAAAAAGAGGTGAATTTTATTTGAATGATTCAAAAATAATGTTCGGCTTAACATCCCTATTTTGTCTTCACAATCTTGTTGTGTTACTACCGGACCCGAAGATCGCAATGGAAGGGGGAGGTCTGGTACGCCATTTAGCCTGGTTTAACCCACCATTTCTTTTGAAATGACTTATTAAGTCAGGACTATTTGGGGCTTCAATTATTTTGGTATGTTTTCCTTGTTTTTTCTTTTCTCGTGGATACTTGAGATTGATCCTCCAAGTTCGGTGATTTTGTTATAACCTTAATTTATTCATAGTAAGCAATTTTCCCAAATGACCTATATACAAAATGTATGACATTCCTTTACAATGTGTCAGTTTTTATTTATTTCTTCAAAGTGACTTATAGGTACTGAACTAGTTTACAGTTCACTGTACAAAGCTCTACAATCCTTCCTAAAATCAGGTGATAGTATTTTCTACTTGACATAAACTTGTTCTCATTTGCATCTTATAATGATATTGAAGCATTAAGCATGAAAAGTAAGCATCCGTCATCAAGAGTATCAATAGGAAGCATCTTCTTGAAGTAGTCTTTTTAATTTGTTTTATTAGTGTAAACTTTGAATTTCAAGTGTTACGTTCATTATCAAAGTATATCCGAGCGTATTAACCGTATTGGAAGTTTTTTCTCATATTGCATATAAGTATTGTCTGCTATTGGATCAGATGTCCTAGTTTACATGATAATGATTTTCTTAATCATTTAATTGCATGCTGCTTTTCAAAATCAACTTCAAAAAGAATAAATATGTATAAAGCACGAAGTTTAGGTATAAATATCGAAGAAGAAGAACGAATTGTTAATGCTATGCAAACATTTGCCTTGTTTCATGATTTTATTGTTCAAGAGTTCAACTGTTTTTCAGCCTTGCACGAAAAAAAAAACTGATAACACCAAATAGGACCTGAGAAATATCGTCAAAACATTCCATCGTATATAATGAAACACGTAGATGGCATTTTTTAATCAGCTTTCAGGTATTTTTTGGTTTCAAAGATTAGATGAACTGTTGTATTATGTCTCAATGATTCTAAGATTTGTCACAAATGTTTTTCATCTAAAACGTCGTTGACGTTTAAAATGTAACAATGGGGAGTTTAAATATCAAAAGTTCGAAAGGGCAAAGACAAAATCAATTAATACAATTTAGAACAGCACCATAAAACACACACACAATTTTGCAAAAATAGCAATCTACAACGCAAACACAAGTCGTAACGAGAGTATACTCAATTGCTCAATTGAAAGAGTAAGTAGTCTTTGCTTGCTATTATACGCGTTTAGATCCAAAAGTCTTTTAACCAGAATTGATTTACTTGACAAGTCTTGTTTACACACTGAACTTGTTAATTGTTCAGTAGTGTTAAGAGTTTAAGTTTAATTTCAGTAGTTTATCTCAAAGGCCAATCCAGTAGTGTCCAGTGTATTAAATCTTGATTTTACTGGACATGATCTTGATTTACTTGATTAACCACAAGACGAATGTACTGAATTTATACTGAATTTCTGAAAAAAACTAGACACTTTAAGAGTCGTTATGTCCGTTTTAGTAGTGAAATGTTCTCCTAATGGTACGCTATTTGGGCTGACAATGGTCAAAATAACGTGTAAAATCCGGTAAAGGGGGAAAATCAAAATCCTATGACAAACCAACAACTGCACTCATGTTAGAGATAAAAATCCCACATTTGTCTCTGAGTTCATAATGTCTTTGTAAAAAAACATCTTAAGTGAAGACAACAATCGAGGAGCACCATATACTAGTGATAGCAAATTTTGTGTCAGACGTGACGTTCCACCACTGAAATCGATTTAAGTCCCACAGTCTCTGGAATTACGAATTATTTATGATACAAGAACTCCATTAGCTAAAACGGACAGAATATTGCTTAAGCTGACTATTAGAAAGTTGCATTTTATCATAGAACTTTGTTGAAAGTCGTCCTTTAGATTAAGATCGAAATAATATGTGGACTTCACAGAATCAGTTGTGTCCTTTAGTTTAAGTTCCTTGGGACATGATATTAGGAAAGTCATCGTGAACATGCAGAAATAAATTTGATCAATATAACGGAAAATGAGGTTACAAGAGGGAGCTAGTGTACGATCTTTTTTTTTGTATAGAAGTAGTTGTAAGGTAATATCTACCTTTAAAATAATAAATAAGAATAAAGTGTAAATTCCTTTAAATTTTTAAGATTCTGACATTCTCGCGATTTATGTCTAAATCTTATGATGAAACTCAACTATAAGCATATGTCATATATATTAGAACCTCACAAAAATGGAAAATTTTTCAATCTCAACTTTGTTTCAATAATTTGGAGGAAGACATATTGGTTTTGTCATGTCTGAATATCCGTCTGTATGTAAAAAGTCATTCCGATCAACTTCACTGAAACTACTAAACAGAACTAAATGAAACTTGGTATGTAGCAAGAAACCATATATAGATGTTGATATGACCATGGCATTTCGATCTGCAAGATTTTTGTGATAGTGATGGATCTTTAAATTTGATATTGATAAATAATAACCTCTCTAAAATATTCAATCAAATATATGAAACTTGGTTAACCGCTTGTATGCTATATGTCAATCTGCATATCACCGATGATTTTAATCCTCGAAAGTTTGAAGAGAGCTTCATTGAATACCTTTGAATTTGATATTTTCGTTACACGACACCAGATATATGGACATTAAAAACAATAGGATGGATTGTTTAGGTATCAAGTTGTTGAAGTCTTATAGACATCTGCAGTCATTGAAGGTTGTCATAAAATACGATGAAAGGCAAATTATCATAATGCACAGCTATGTAAATAAAGGTAATAACAAAATAACAGTACTTCTCGGATCAATTTCAATGTCCAAGAGAAAAGACAAAACATGGAAGACACACAGCTACATAACCATTAAATTCTCTGTTCTATAATTTTCGATATGGTTTATTATCATTTTTTTTTTCATTGAGAGTTAAACCGCAAGGCCATACCGGTATCTTATTTCACTGATTAGGGATACACAATGTTTTAGCAATGACCAATGCCGTTTAAACTTTATTTTTACTCACAAACTCAAGTTATTTTGTATCTTGCTTTGTTGTGTTGTGGTGTTATACTTAAACCTACTGAAAACCCTTGAAACTTTAGGGAATAACATGATTCGGCCTTAATGCATTAAGTAAGACGCAGCGTTGAACGTTGAAATAAAGTTAATCATTTTCATATAAAATCTATACTGTAAAGATAAGGTGCCTAAATTAATAACACAAAGTCAAAGCTTCCAGAATTGATAATCCCTATTCAAATATATATTGTTTTAATATCCTGTTCTTTTTATAGTGTTGTGGGGTTGTTTGCATAATGAGATAACGAATAAAGTAGTGAGTGAATGTAGATACAATATAGCTATATCAGTAAAGCTAGAACATTTTGTAAGTGCAAATGTCATGAGTGTCATTATGATTACTTTGTGACGATACATGTTAAGCATATATCATATAGAATCTTGCAATTGGAGGAGTGACGTGTTTTAATCAACTTTGATAGATTTTGATTATGTTATATTTTTGATATTAACTCGTATACGTATAAAGGGTCAATGAAGATTCTAATCTTTAGCTGTTCGTATTAAAATATTAAAACTTAAGCATATTCATGATGACTATTATTTACAGAGGCATTATCATTGCAATTTTTACGTTGAAAACAGTTTTAGCCACTGATTTTGCACTAGGTTTATTAAATCCAAATTTTTCAAATCGAACAATCATTAACATTAACGCGGTCAAGGAAAGCGTCTTAGAAAGGAGTGACATAAAATGTGTAAGGTATTGTCACAAAGAAGCAGCTTGTCGTTCATGTGCTTTCAATAAGGACACAAACAAGTGCACACTTTATGACAAAGACTTTATAGATACAAGCGATGCAACTGTCTTGGAAGAGAAATCTTGGAGTTACTATTTCGTTGTGCCTTTAAAAGGTAAGTTTGTACTAACACAAATGAAAATTGAATTGTGATCAATAGATAACTTTGTTTTATTTTTTTCAATAATAAAAATATTATTTTATTCTCAAAAGGACGTATTTTGTAAAAAAAATGAATTTTGATTTTTTTTTATCACAATGTGAATGATTAATGATAATATCTTTTTTTAATTTAATTCTTTTTGGATGCTTACTATTTCCTAACATTTTTTCTGTTTTTCCCTACTATGTACATGTACGACTAAATTTAATTCTACTATAAATGTAAAACATATACAAAGACGTACAAAACATTGGAATAATGTTTAAATGCCCAAAAGACCTAGCGTCGAAAAGATTCAAAATTAAATCCACAAAAATTAGATTTATGTTATGAACGCATTTGTCTATTATTCATATCAAATATAAACATGGCATTACTAAATAAAAGCTTAAGGATTGTCACTCTGAAAATTAATACTTTGTGATGGCAATGATAGATAAATGTCCACCTAACCGAATGGCAAAAACAAAACTATAGGTTTGTGTGCTCGTTTCCGAGATATATGACGTCAAACATTTGGCGGGAAATCAGACTCCTCTAGATTTTACATAACTTTACCATTGTGACGTTTTTTGCCTTATAAACCATGAAGTTGAATCAAGAATTTCAAGAAATTTTATCTAGTTGGTTTTTGATGTTTTTTTAATAAAAAAAATCATAAAAAGTAGGGGCCAACATTAATGGGGGTAAATAATAATTATTACAGCAAGCACCATACCTGAATCCGGTTGTTATCAATACCCTGAATCAAATCAACGACCTTGTGATTTATTCTGTATGAGATATGTAACTCATGCCACAAGAGTACATATTGCCGCGGCAGCAGCTGAGTGTGCAGGGATGAATGGAGGGCTTGTCAAAGTGGACAGAGAGCTAAAACAGTTCTGTGTGGAAAAACTATTAGGTAGATGTTTTTTCTTAAAAAAATGTTCCAGAAATTTAAGTTTTTATGTTATTTATTGCTGCTTTTGCTACGGAAACAGGATTGTGTCCGTTTCTGGTTGAACGATTACTGAAACCATCATAAATTCTTTCTTGTACAAATATTTAATTGGGCATTCTAAATTTTGTTTTGGCAATTTCTGAAGCAAAATATAAAATATCGTCAGCCAACTGATGTTGGACTAAAAAAAAAACTATTAGAAACAGTGTGCTACCGTTTTGTTCTTAATTAATTAATTAATTAATTAATAAGAATTGCAGACAATCAGCATATCAGATGTTCTATCTAGTTCAATGTCTCAAATGGCCCAATGTTCCATTTTTAGGAAAACAAAGGTGAACAGTTGTCCGTTTCATAAATAAGAGAATCTACTATCTATCACTCTAGGATGATAAGCAATATGGATGTGAAAGCAAATATAAAGAAACCAACTTACATGATATTATTAGGCTAACATTACACTGTCTCAAATTTTAGCTGTTGTGACAGATGGAGTTGTTTATATCCAAGGAAAGAAAACAAATGGAATCTGGAGATTTGACGATGGCACAGAAATGACTTACTTTAACTGGAACACAGAAGGAAATCAGCCTGATAATTATGATGGAGAGGATTACATTGGAATTAGAAGAAATAAAGACTACATGTGGCATGACTTTTTTGACAGTCAAGTACAATCGTTTGTCTGTGATATTCATTGAAAACAGTTTCAGAGACTGGATTTGAAATATCTTCAGAATGATTTTGTCGATTTTGTCTTGTTGCTTTTTGTGTGCTTTATTCATTATTGGTCCACTTAAAGTTGTTTCTGTCTACTTGTCTAAGTCGTTTAATTTGTTACCTGACGGTCTGAGATTCAAATATTATGTCAGATGCATTTCTTTATTATTACTTGGCTTTAACAAAAAAAATTTGTTCTTCAAATCTTTATCAATAAAAACAACATAGCTTTTCTTTGATTGTTGACATTTATATAAAACCAAAAAGAGTTGAGATTGACCACAAAAGGATGGGTTGCGATAAGGCCCTATTTTGGCCCATCTATAGGCGAAAAATATAAAGTTTTTCATAGCATGTTACTTTATATCTTATTTTGTAGCAAAATGATTGTACTGTTGAAAAAGACTACTTTTAAATACGTTTGCTTGAACACAGCTTCGAAAATCGGGTTCAAAATTGCCCCGTTTTGAATGAAAATATCATCTTGAGTTAAAGAAAATTTCAAGGTAGGGCTTCAATAAATTGAAATTTTGTGCTTAAATACTTGAAGCCAGTGTTTAAAATTCTCTAAAAGGTCATCATATATATACATCACTTTAAACAACAATTTTGAAATTGAAATGACCGCTAATCTCAAGAAAAACGAAGAAAACGGACAGAATTCGCACATTTTTTAACTACTGACAACCAGTTCAAAAGTTATAGTCTTTTTAAATATTCAGTATGTCTTGCACGCGGAACCAGCTTGAAACTTTCATAAAAGATGTATTTTAGTAACACAAGTTTTTGAATAAAATATAGAGCTGGTTCCGCGTGCAAGGCTTTACTTCCGGGAAGGATATTTATCACTCATTTGTGCAACTTTCCCATTAGCACTATGTTAAAATCATTTGCGGTGGTTCATTTCAAGCACCATTTACTAAATAATAAAATAAGCTTTTGAACTACAGACGTTTATTTTCAAAAAATAGAAATAATAACCTTTCTAACAAGACATTTTGTGATAGAATTTACTTAATTTTATTTTTGACTTTCGCGGTGGGCTGAAAAAGGGTCTTATCGCAACCCATCCTTTCTTTCTTTTCTAGTATTTTGAATAATTCAATATTGCTGAATATTGTCCTTGGTATATTTCTGAAATATCTCCTTGATAACATTTGTGCTTGTAAATAAAGAAATGGAGCACTGACACACGACAGCTAATCCCCTTGTCCTTAACATTAAAATGTCTGTGGAGGTAACCTACATCTGGAACAGATGTCAATGTCTATCCAAGATCTACCCAATATTCAAACATCTTTCCTCTACTAATTGTAATTGCCAAGATTTTCACCTTAACCCAAGATATTGACAAAACAAAAACCATTACGTACAAACGTATAATCAAACAAACCAAAAGCTATGTATCCCTTCTCAACTCCGTTGGGCTCGGGAATAATAAAGCAGAATTTCAAGCAAATTACATAAGTAGTTGATATAGCTAGCGATTTATCCTTATATGCCTTTTGTACGTGTTAGAACAAATTTCATTCATAAGTTCGTACAAGTTGCAACATGTACAGCAAAAAATGTACATGATGTAACTTGTATAATTGCACCATACATGTTGCAACATGTACAACTTTTTTGTACAAGTTGCAACGTGTACAATATTGTAACTTGTACACAACATATATACATTTGTACTTGGATACAAGATGCTAATAATTTTATCTATTTTAACTTATTTTGAAACTTCTCGTACCGCCTTCAAATGTAAACCACCTGTTTTACTGTTACTGTAATAAATTTATTATAATGCACTATAAGTAAATCTTCAGATAAGCTGTTTGATTCATTATTGCACCCTTTGCATTACAGGGGATAAAACGTTATTAGTGTGGTAGGGACAAATATGTCCTTTTCTGTGCAAGTGCGGGAGGGACATTTATGTCCATATCGGTTTACTTCGGGACGGACATTACAAAGTATAAAAGTTGTAATTGCTTAAATCACTTATTTGTTAAAGCAAAATGATGCATTATGTAACATCTATGGTTTTGTAAAAATCAAAATATTTGTTTTGCACTTGTGAAAAAATGTATTGTCATTTTGAAAATGCGTCATAAATCTACAATGACGTCACATTTATTTCCAACACTTTTTGTAACGTTTCTCGGATTGATTCCCGCAGCAAGAGGATAAATAAAGATGCATTTAAAAAAAAAATTGTATTATTATTACTTTATCCTTATTATTTTAGTTATATCTTAAGATTTAAAGATATATCGACGTTTGCTTTTAAGTCAAGTGTAATAAGTTTTACATGAACTGTAAAAAATGTAAATGTTCATGAATACTTTTAGTTTGCATATCTGAACTACCGTATAACTGGTAAGTTTTGCGGAAATTTAATTTTTTGCGTTATTTCGCGGTTGATCCTCGACAGCAAAAATTAAAATTGCATAAAATTACGAAGAACATATATTTTATTTGGCATTTATTAAATTTTTAGTTACTATAAAACTCATGTTTGTTTAGGTATACAGCTGGATCTCCATCATGTTCAACTACAGAGCTGTCCGTCCATTTAACTAAAATCTTGCCTGCTGTCAAAGAAGGTCAACAAGCATACTGCGACACTATTTATAATCGTAGTTGAATTAACCATATGTGGATTTTGAAGAACTCAATAGATTTGTTAGATCATTAAAAATCTAGATCATTTTCTGAGGTTCACTCTTTGAAAACGTTCCATTTGTCCACTTTATAGACTACCATGCCACACGAAAAACTAAAATGTCGCCTGAAAAAAAACTTCTCGAAAAAGCCTTTTCAAACTCGAGGAATTTTGTTGTTTTAGATTATATTTCTACATTCTTTTCCAAAACATCTTTCAAAAATAAAATTTGTTACCCACTGGAACAAGTTTGCAGTATGCTTGATTTCCATATTGCAACATATTTGTCACCTTCGGAGGAGAGATTTTTCAACAACAAATCGGCATTCCAATGGGCTCAAACTGTGCTCCTTTCCTCGCAGATTTGTTTTATAGTCTTACGAGACTGAATTTCTTCAGGGACTCGTAAAGAACAAGAAGATGAAAGAGGCAATGTCATTTAATCTGACATTCAGATAAATTGGTGATGTCCTTTCTGTCAACAACACCTCATTTTGTAGATGGATTCATTCAATATAGCCTCCAGCATTTGAGATTAAAGAGACCACCGAATCAAATTGCTTCACTTCTTTCTTGGATATGCACCTCGAATTTGACCCAGGTGGTCATCTCAGTACAAAAATTTACGATAAACGAGACGATTTTTATTTTCAAGTTATTAATTTTCCTAATCTACAGAGCAATATACCTACTTCCCCTGCATACGGTGTTTATATTTCACAACTTATTCGCTATGCCAGAGCTTGCACACATTTCACAGATTTTTTAATCAGACACCGATTTCTTCGTGAACGACTTTTATAAGAAAATACGGCTCATACGATCCCTAAAAAAATTCTTTCTTCGTTATCAGCCACTATTAGAAAAATTCAAAATTGAGTTAAAAGATATGGTGGGTAATTGTTTTAATTAGTGTTTGACTGGTCTGTCGTACTGAGATGATCACCTCAATATCCCTATCGTGTCTCACATCTATGTTGTGTTCTATGGTCATTACCGGATCCTAAGATCGCAATGGAAGAAGGAGGTTTGGCGCAATTAAACCTGGTTTAACCCACATTTCGTTTGAAATGCCTGTTCCAAGTCAGGACCATTGCGATCCATCAATTCTCCGGTATGAATTGTTCGTTTTTGTCATTTCTCTGGACTATGAGATTGATCATTCAAGTTCGGTAGTTTTGTTATTACCTTTATTTACATATTGGACAGTATGACCACTTAATGACACCCAATCAAAACATGTAAACCCAATGTTAACATAAACGCGCATTGCAAGTTAGTTTATTAATGAGTATATCGTGTCATGATTGTGTTGATAAACAAATGAAAAGTTTAACTTTATTACCCACGCTTATGAATTAATTCCTTTGTATTCTTAATAATAATATTAATATTAGAGATAAAAGGAGTCGGCTATTCTTTTGTTCTTAAAACAAATCATCTGGTAAGATCTTAAGACCTTATATACAAGGGAAAATTATTGAGTTGAGCGATCTACAATTATAGTAATAAAGCTAATTATATTAAAAAAAACAGAAAAAAAACAGGCACATTTAAGTTTTAATGGAGATATAAAACCGCAAAAATTAAAATAAGCAAAAATAAAATTTCAGAATTTTCATTCCAATCCGTAAAAATTTCACACAGCAAAAATTACCGGTTAAACGGTATTATATCTAGTTGTAGAACCCAATTCATTATTATTTCAAATTTCACATATGTTTTATATGTTCTTTCATAGGAATTGCTTATTTTAAACCATACAGAATAGACAGGAATCTAGTATTCTTGTCTCATTAATCAAGCTGTTTTTAAAATGAGTTTTTCATATTTACAAGGCATTGTTTTCTTCTGATTAAACGCTCACTTAAAATAACTTACAACATCATAAATAACTGGAGCAGGTAACTCTTGTGGTGGTAAATCATTAGCTGGGCAGCGAGTCTTAAAGTTATCAGTCGCTGCTTAGGAATATTTTGTGCTTGTTTCTGAAATTTTACATGGCTTTTTAACCCAAAAGAAAGGGGGAATTCCAACTACAAAACCCTAGCTGGATTTGCCACTGCAGCATCTTATTTAAACCGTATTCAAATCAAAAAGAAAAATATGAGATATGGAATAAGTGTACGCGACACAAGTCAGGTGATTGAATCCTGTATACAATCCTAACCAAGACTTTATGTCTTATATTCTAAATTACCAATAGCAAAACTATTAAAATATTGAATCAACCATGTTAACCAAAATTAAAGAATACGTAGTTGAAGTAGGGGGACGGTGTTTTTGAACTCAATGGTGGCCAATCTGTTTGGGTAATATTGAATTTAGAATACTGAATTTCGAACTTTGAATCTCGATTTCGAATCTCGATCTCGAATTTCAATAATGCACGTGTTTACTTTTTAAATAACTATTTGATTAGTACGTGGTTATGAAGCAAGCAATCTGATTGGTCATAGGTATATTGAATTTTTAATTTCGAATCTCGAGTTTCCAATGTCGAATTTCGATTCTCGAATCTCGAATGAGCTTTCAGTTTTTTTTAATAGTTTTAACTGTTCAATGCATGAGCAGAAAAGTAATTCATATTTGCTCACCTGTGTACTTATTTTCGTTTTGTTTGAAAAAAAACGGTCTTTTATGTTTTTGTTATTCATTTGACATTTTTTGTGATTTTTAAACCTGGGACTACAATATCAATAATAAATTATCTTAAGACGCTTGTCTTTATTAACATGTAAGATTAAAATTACCTTTAAAGTTCAAAATTATATCGTAGATTTTTATGGATTTTTCGTATAATTATTTCCAAATTAAATGTTTATTTGTATAACCATATTAATTGGACGAATGTATATAACTTTCTTTAAACATATAGCTTTTCAATAAAAATTTGGTTCGTCAAGGCAACGAAGACATAGCAGAGCTGATGTGAATACTGATATACAGTTGACAAGGTGGACTAAAGTAAACTATACAAAATTGTTAAACCATGAAAAACCTTATGTTTTTTTTGTTATTCACATTTAAAACAGTTTTAGCTACTGCTCATTTTATAGCTTGGGCGAACGAAAAATTTACAAATCGCAAAATTGTTAGCACTTCCATAGAAAATGTTCTACAAAAAAGTAAGATTAAATGCTCGATTCTCTGTCAGAGATCCGCACCTTGTCTCTCGTTTGCCTACAACGATGATACATTGCAATGTGCACTTTATGATAAGGATTTCATTGATTTGAACGACGTGAACAACGTTCCAGAAATTTCATGGAAGTACTTTTTGATAGTGCCATTAAAGGGTGAGTGTTAATAGGAATTCATTTACCAAAATATATAGCACATCTGTGTAGAGAAACCATATGAAAAAACAGAGCCGATGCATGTTTATTGTGCATAATTTATATACATATATGTTGTAGGGAATGTGTATAATTAGGATTACGTGTGATGTGATCCCTAAAATTCAGAGATTACGTGAAATGGCTAAATTGCTTGGGGATTACCTGTAATTCCTGTTTTGTCCAAAGGATTACACGAAATCCCTGATGTTTTACACAAATTTTACACGTTTTTCCTGACCCCAAAATGTCACAAAACTATTTTTACCTTAAAAAATGCGCTTATAACAGCAAATATGCCATGAAACAAATGCAAATAACAGTTTCAAGTCAGCTAAAACAAATGCATTGTGAAGTTTTATTCCAGATTCATGAAATAATCTTTTGTATAATACATAACATGAAATATTGTACAATAAATGACTTTAGATGAGGTTAATATCATGATTTAACGAGGCCATCGGAAATCTCAAGGGTTGATAAATCATGAAATTTAAAGTTATCAATTGTTTTATTATATGAACCATACAATTTTTTTCTCAAGGTATTGTATTACCTTCCAAGAAAGTTAACAATCTGAAATTTAACAAAACTGTTTTTTTTTCTTTTCATTTAAAATTAAAATTTAAAGTATTATTCGAACAGTTATTGAAAACTGACATTGGTACTGGACATTTACACAGTTTTATTATTAACAACTTCATTTATGATGTCACAAATATAAGTACAGATTTTCCCTGATACTAAATTTAGGCACACGTTGAAGCTTACACAAGTAATGATCACCTCGCGTGCACAATTGCGCAGTGATTATCATATTTTGCAACAATAAGTACCATTTCAACCAATGAAAATCTAAGTTATTTACAGTCATATAATATATATATAACCGAAATTAAGTAATGAAGAATGATAAACATTAAGAGTTGTTTAAGAAAATAAATCCAATAGTTATAAAGTGTTAAACTCTCAGAATCAGCAGTAAAAACATCTTATTTATGTTTAATTTTACTTTCAGGGATAAAGTGTAAAAATTTCAAAAAAAGTCAGGGATTACGTGTAATCCCTAGAAATTTTAGGGAATACATGTATTCCCTAAAATGGCCGGTGATTACATGAAATTCCAAATTTTTTATGGATTACGCTTAAACCCTAATTGTGTTTCCATGTTTTACATGTTGTCTGTTTTTGTCCCGTTCTTTTTGGTGTTTACTGGTTTTGTCTCTGCCCTTTCGGACTTTTGATATTCGGATACCTCATTGGTACCTCTGCTTCTTACACACATTCCCTGTAACATATACATTAAAGTATTGAAAAAGTAAGGAAGAAAACCTTGGTATACTCAATTTATGACATGACAGGTAGGCTCGCGATGCTTGCCCATAATATCCAAAGATATTGAACCATTAACGTACTTCCATTATCAGACCACCGTAATTGGTATTTTTTTAATTTTTCGTTAGTTAGTTAGTTAGTTATTGCTTTACTCCCAAGCAGCGCGATTTCGGCTATATCCGGGAGATGAATATGAAAGTGGTGATACAATGAACATGAAATGATGATGAAGTGGAGGAAATGGGACACAAGGCCAATCGGGTAGGAGAGTTTTGACTGCCACTGGAAAAAGGAGTGATGGGTAGGGACGGAAAATTTAGCCTCCTGCATGGGGATCCTACGGGTCCTACTCTTACCGAGACCTGCAGCAGGGTTCTTTAACGTGCGAGGAACGTGACATTTTTCCCAACACGGTGCACCACTATGGTTTGCGGTCAGGTTTTCCGCATTATCGCCTGACGACCCCGCATCTCTCGATGTCAGGGCTGCCCCATTCAACCACCTGGGGCACACATCCCAGTCGCTTTGTGGGCAAAGCGTCCTGACCCCGATGTCAGGTTTCTGAGCGCTCTTTAGTGGACTTTTACCGACAAGCTTAGCGCTGCTGCGGGCCTATTCGCCTCCCGGGCCCCGCACGGGACTTAATTTTTCGTAGCATACTCATTATTTCAAGTAAACAGTAAAAACAAATAAACTTCCACTTTAATTTGGAGTATGTAAACATTGTACAAAGAATCACTTCTTATGGATTATTACCCGATTAATAAGACAAATTCGTTTAATATCAATTTATTATTACACGTGTCTTAATATGCCAACTATTGCTCATGATGATGACAATGATAAGAATCATTTTGAGTAATAATGCATACCAATTTAATAAATTTTATCGCAGAGCTCTCAGGCCTCAGGTAGAGATCTCATGACCCGAGAGCATGAATATACTTACAATACAAAACAAACCATGATAATGGAAACCATTCCTATAACGTCTCATTTGAAAATAGAACAAAAAAAATACATTACTGGGGTGATAAATCTTATGATAAAAAACAAAACAAATAAAAAGGCACCGATATACCGGAGAAATTCAAGACATTTGTTACGGTATTTCAAAAGGAATGTTTTTTTTTAATTTTAATTAGAAAGACAAAAATGTATATATTTAACAACAGCAAATAAAAAGGTAATAAAAAAGGCGTTTACATGGGTAATAAAATACTGCAATGATAATTTTTAGTTCAATGCTTAAAATTGTTCTGCATTGCTATGAAGTCTTGCAGATTGCTGATACTTAAAATTTCTGTCTAAGAAACAAAGGTTTACAAAAGGGGAAATATGGTGTCGTTAATCCGAAATGACAAAGACAAAATCGGTTAACATAAAATCATTGCAACAAAACAGAACACAAATCAAACAAGCACACGTAGAAACCAAATAGAAACAAGAGTAAACTCAGGTGGTCTGGAAAATTAAGCAGTTCCTTTTCTCCACTCGTAGTGTGTGTAATTGATAAAGATATTGCGATGGAAACTTCCTCAGTTTTTACAAAAGACAGAGAGAAGCACCAAGCAGTCCCAAATTGACGTTTTAATTCTATATATGTCCAATGTGACTTACATTTAATTCTGTTATATTTGTAAACTTACAAGTGTCCAACAATTTTTGTGTTTTTAAGGAAACATGATATCTCCAACCAGCTGTACACCATATCAAAATTCAAATGAGCGTCCATGTTCATTATTCTGTATGAGATATGTTAAATACGTATCAGCCATAACAAGGGCATCTGCTGTTGCTGGGTGTGCGGGGATGAATGGTGCACTTGTCAAGGTTGATAGAGAGCTAAAGCAGTACTGTGTTGAGAAACTTTTAGGTATCGAAACTAAAGCAAAATACAATTCCTTTTTAAGGAAAAAAGAATATATGCAAATAAGATACTGACCTTTTTCCCATTTCATGCATCGTACTGTTTTTTTTTTTATTTTTTTGAAAAGATTTATTCATATTTAAATAAAAAAAAAAAACAACAAAGTTCCAGATAAAAATTTTTTGCTACGCCTGACGCGCTTTTCGTCTATTCAAGACTCATCAGAGGCTCTCTACCAAAACAAAATGAAAATGCCAAATACTTTATAATTATGAAGAGCATAGAACAGTTAAACCAAAAATACCAAACTGGGGAACCACATTATTACTAAGATGATCAACCTATGTCTGGGGTACGAAGAACCTTAGGGATTAGACAGTTTTGAAATTTAAACGGATAATTTAAAGCTTTGATGCATTCTCCAACACAAAATTGTTGGTGCTGGAGCGGGCTTACCTCAGGGAATGAAAACTCCACAAGCAGTGCTAACCTTCACGGGTTTTCGAAATAAAAATGACAAAAAAGTTCCAGACAATAAATTTTGATACGCCTGACGCGCGTTTTATTTATTCAAGAGGCGCTCTACCAAAAATATTGAAAATGCCAAACACTTTATGATTATGAAGAGCATAAAAAGGTAAAACCAAAAATACCAAACTGAGGAACCAAATTATTACAAAGATAACCAACCTACAAAAAATGTATGCGACCGTAAGTCCCAAATTATAACAAAACCTTAAGCCTTGTAAAATATAATCTAACATCGCAAACCACAATGTTGTACTTAACCATGTTTCGTTTTTGTTATTAGGAATAGTACCTTCTTTACGCTGTATATTATGTATTTTTTTTCAAGAGTAATCACTTATCAGCAATATCAAAAACAAATATTTGGACGAAAATTAAATGTGTCAAAAGAGGCGCATAAACATGATAAATGCTTGAAAATTCCTTTGCACGTGTTTTTGTTTTGTTATTTTAGCCTCTGTGTCATATGGTGAAGTTTATATACAAGGTACAATAATAAACGGCGTTTGGAAATATGATGATGGGACCGCAATGAATTACTTCAAATGGAATAGTAATCAACCTGAAAATACAGTAGATGAAACATGTGTAGGAATACGCAAAAGCCAAAACTATTTTTGGCATGATTTTCGTAATCCTGGTAATATATACAATTTGAAAGCATTTATTTGTGAAATCTAATGCGAAGGAATGATTACTTATATGCAAGTTCTGTATGTTAGCTTGACATATCACTTTCTGAACATGGGACCTTGAAATGGAAAAAAAGTTGCAAGAGTACATTTCTTAATTTACTGTTCTTTATTTATCTTAATTTGCAGCATTAAACATATAATCATATCACAATATGTCATGTTTGCAGTTTGTACAAGTTAAAATATCTACTTGTATATCTAAGTAAAATCTTATCTTGATATTACATTAATAAGTTTATAAAGGTTTTATCAATGTCAAGTGAATGAGAAAAGAGCGCTAACATCTTTATTAAATCATTTGTTCAAATGTTATTATTTTGGCTCGAACTTTGACAATATATATTTTTGGATCAAGAAATAAGATAATCTACAAGCAATAATAAGAATGAAGTTTTTCTCTCTTGATTTTTTGCTCATTTAATGAAAATACATTATGTAGAAATAGAATTTCATCAAATGATCGACTGACCAATCGCTGTGAATTATTAAATGACAATTCCTATTTTAAAGATTATCATATAAAAAAGTTGATACTGATGCAATTAACTATTTACTCAAACCAGTACCTCTAAATCATAATAAAAAATATTACCTGAATGTACACTAACAGGTACGTGAACATGATATCACCTAACTATTGAGTTTGAGTATCTAGTCTGTTTTGATAATAATTGTACAATCGTTTAAACTATCACTCCAGTACAAACGAAATTAAAAATAACTATTTAAACAAAATTTGATTTATTTCTTCAACAATCTGTCAATAATTTTTACAATAATAAACATCATCCTGCATCTTTATTCCCGTCAAAGCACAATCCCGCATTTCTATTATATCCTGATTTTGTCATTTCCAATTTCACCATCACGCACACCAAAACAATCGAAAGGTAGCTCACTTATGACAGTTTTTAACATATGTACTATTTAAGCATTTTTGCAAACTCAAGTAAATTATACCCTTTAACCATTTTGTCAATGAATGCTTTTTTATGAAAAAGAAAATCAACTCATAAGATTTTTTTTATAAATAGTATAACAGTCATGGCATTAGAAGTATTGATTTTGTAATTACTGACTCATTTTCGGTCTTTATTGGACATCATTTTTGTTCAGACAAAAATATCATTTGGGGTTCAAGTATTTTTTTCTTACATGTATCACTGTTTGTCTAGTAAATGTTCCATTTGACAGTTATATAGGGGATTTTAAAATCACGTGTAACATTTTCTATTTGATGGAAAGCTTTAGGGAGGTTGTATTTTGGAAGGTGTTTTATTATCATTTTACATTTAATAAAGGGAATTATATATAGTTTTTTTCACAGAGGTTTCCAAATCAAGTCCCGAGGTGATACAAACTATCAAAAATGTATCATGTATAATGAAAATATACAAATTGTTTTACATGTAACTACATTTGCTGTATTTGCTTTTATTCTGATTCTTTTTTTCTTAGACCCAAATGTCATTTGATATGCGCCTGTTGTTTTCGTAGCTATGCTTATTTTGATTTTAACTTATGTATATCCTATTGTTACATAGCTTGTAAATGTGCATATAGTTACTGAAATATTTATCTAGCAACTCTTTGTTCACATGGACAATAATTAGCAAGCATTACATTAACAAGTAGCATTTCTAAATATGTTTTTGTCTTTGATTTACAAAAAAAGACAGTCATAAGCAGAACTATTTATTACAAGCTATTTTACGTTTTGCATTTAAAAGGTTACTTAATGATACTTACATATACTTAACACTAGAAACAACAATCTATTTATATTCAAGTTCAGCTTATCTGTTGTATGTTTGCATTGATGATAATATATAAATAGAAGTAACATTTGTTCCGTTTTTTTCGAAAGTTAAATATAGTTTTATCATGTTTAAGGTAGATGGGGTGTCTATCACTGTGTATCTTTTTTTGCACATATCATATCTTTAAATTTTATAATACTAGCTATTCTAATTGATTTCTATTTAGCGAGGTACACGTTAATAGTGATAATTACAACAAACATTTGGTTAAAATTCACCTTCTTTGCGAATTTTTATATTTTCCCGTACTTTTTAAGGGGAGGTAATTTGTATAGAAATAATGGGAAAAAACACATATTTCACTTTTTTCAAATATTTTGACTTTATTGTTTTATTCAGTATATTTAAGGTAGCACCATACAAAGGTTGTTTTAGTCCGACCAACACACTTTAAACTTGCATAACTTTCTTATTTTTTTTACCAATTTTAATAAATGAGACATCATTCGAAAGAGGAAATGTAACCCTTTTTGATGATACCTACAAAAAATAACTATAATGTATAACAGATGGAATTACTGTTCAAATTAAAAATTTCAACACAACTGACTCAAATGAAATTAGCTCTTCTAGCATTACAAATATCTCTTTAACATTTATTTAATCTGAATCAACACAGCATGACCTTCAAAACCGTATCTCGGAATTTTCCTATAACATTCCATTCTCCAATAAAGCAATATTTTGTGTACAAGGCTTTATTGCATAAGGGGTCACTCTATTCAATGTGCCATAAAATATTTTCTGAAGCTTTAATCTAAAATCTGAGACCTGGTTTTGTTGATAATAGACCTTGGAATAACATATCTAAAAACCAGCAACATTGGGGCACTCATGTGGGAGCTAAATTCAGTCAAACTTTACTTTTCTCTTGAAAAATGAAAGTGGAAAAACCCCAAAAATATCAATTTCCTGCTTTGAGCCCAATTTACTAGATCAAATGACATGATTCTACCTTGGGAGTACTGAAGGATTCTTAGATCATCATCAATCAACATTTATTTGACCTATAAACCTTTGTTTCATCCACACAAACATGAAAATATAGCCCAAAAAATACACAACCCCCTACACTTAATTAAGAATTTGCGGGAAATATTACATCAAATTGACCTTATCTCAGGTCAGTTGTTAACTGTATAGGGCAAGACTCCTCCTTCACTGACCAGATGTTTCCACTATTGATTGTCCATCTTATTCATTTAACTTATTTCACTTCAAAATGACTGGTAAAAAGTCAGAAAACTTTCCAGCTGTTATAGATAAGACCAACCTCCATGGTTTATTGACAGCTTAAATAAGATGTGCATTTGATTTGATTTTTAATCATTACCATAGCTCATTAATTATTAGGTGTATTGAAAATATTTTTGCACCATTAGATAAAGGACATTTTATAGCATTAAAAAAAATATAAATTAAAATTTTGATAAAATTTTAGCACTTTTGTATGGTGCTACCTTAAAAGTTAATACAAAAAATAAAGATTTTTACAAATCTTAAGAAAATTCTATTAAGTAGATTTGATTAGATGAAGAAAATTTTAATTTTTTCTATTGCTCCAATATAAAAAGTACTAAAATCATGCATTTTGCAAAGTCGTTTCTACAAAAATTCCTATGGTGAACTTTTAGTATTATTATCGCCAAAATTTATGAAATTCTATGGATAACTTTTAGAATCCCCATTTACCTTAAATAGGTGTTAAGCTGTTGAACTGAAACTACATTTCGACCTTAACAACGACCCAGCTAAAGTGCAGCTTTATTCTCCCAAAGTTTTGTTTAAATGTTAATTTGAAAAGTTACAAAGTGATTTTCCTGTATTATCATTTTGTTTTGTACAGTTTGTTTGACATCCACTTTTTCTAAGGTAAGCAAAGCTTGGTTGCCATTCTATCGACTTTTTTCATTTTTTGTTTTCAAATTTTGAGCTTTTGAATCGAAACAATGTATTAGAAGGACCAAAAAATATAGAAAGAACAGTGCCCAAGCAAAAACGTGGAAACGAAAAAATTATCCAAAACCGAAGATATCAACCATCTTTATTACTAAGAAATAAACCTTTTTTTTTAAATAATTCTATTTGGAAATGTCGTTAATGAAAAGAAATTATATTGTTTATTTCTTGTCTTACCAGTCGGACAACAAAACTTGTGATCCCCCTTAAAGAACCATTCGTCCAGAAGCAGCTGTTATAAACTCAAATGTTTTTTTTTTTCATCGACATTAAGATTGATCCTCCAAGTGAGGTAATTTTGTTATTATCTTTATCTTGCATTGATGTTCTGAACAGAACAAACAAAACCTAAGGCCTTCTTCAAGATATAAAGTTTAAAGGGGTACAGAGCACCTAAGGGAGATGACTCTTAAATATCAGTTGAACGTTTTAGTCAGTCATATTTATGCAAAGAAAACAAGCTTCTTGGTAATCAAAATAGGAAAAGTTGAAACTCCATTATGTTCAATGAAAAAATTCCCAAGAAAGTCATGGTTCAATTTTCTCAAGATATTGCAATTAATTTTATTTCACGAAAGTACATAATTTATTTTAATTTTCAAGGAAATTAAACGACACAATTATATTTTAGGCTTAGTGTTGGGTACCCCCTTAAGTAGGTATTTTGTTTCTTCCTTTATTTTGCATTGTTGTTCTGAACAGAACAAAAAACTAGACCCTCTTCAAGATAAAACGTTTGGCATGAAGTAGGTAAGCCACTTTATTGTGTCTTCACATAAAGAAGATTCTATGTTTTTGATTGAGCATATGCAATCATTAAATTCTTTTTGATGTTCCAAATATTATTTTTCTAAGTAACGTGAAAAGATTCAATTTTCTGATGTACTTAATAGAAGAAAAATCTTTATTTTTTCAATTAATGTCCACATTAAAAGATAAGAAGCCACATTTGAAAACAAAAAAACCAGTTTTCCTATATTTATATTCGAAAATAGTTTGAATTACATCCTGTGTTATTCAAATTTCTGATTGCATAAACATGTAGATTAAACAGAAGGGAGAGAATGTAGAAAACTATTTAGTTTTCCATGAATAGCAACATGTATTCACAGAACATGCCATCATAAACTATTACTTAGACAATATAAATTAAGCAAATATTTGCAAATAGATAGAGTACCATGCTCTTGGAAGCATTGACCGTTGTCTTTATTTAATTTTTATAAACCCTAACAGTTCAGATTATATAGATTCTTTAAATGAGAAAATGCAATAATGGTGCATATATAAGGAGTGAATACAGATCCTTGACGCATACGAATTGAAAATAAGGTAGCAGCACATTGCAACAACAAATAAATATGCTTAGCAGTATGCAAGAGGCCATTTTCATTTTTATAATGTTCGCGTCAGAAACAGTTTGGACGAAAAATTATTTTTCTGGTTTATTAAACCCCAATTTCAAAAATAGAAAAATCTTAAAAATTGGAATGCAAAGCGTCGAGGAAGAGAGCAAGATAAAATGTTTAAAGTTTTGTCACGACACAGAATTGTGTCGTTCTTGTGCTTTTAATGATGGGACAAAGTAGTGCAGGATTTTTGACAGAGATTTTGTAGATGAAGGCGATGCAACTTACACGGATGAGAACTTTTGGAATTACTTTTTCGTGGTGCCAATGAAAGGTTAGCCAAAAATGTTCTTGTACAAATTTGAGAAATTTATTTGCAACAGCAATATAAAATAAAACTTTGTTCTCAAAGGTCATGGGCGTGTTTGAAAAAAAATAACAAGTCTTTGCTTGTAATGCATATTCTTTTAATTATTTTGTTTATAAATGCTTTCTTAAAGATGCTATTTTTTCTAAGATATCTTTTATGCTTTAATTCAAATGCTGCTGATGAGAAAAGGTTCCTTTGTAAGAAAATCACCAAGGACTTATTTGACATCTTTAAGTCTTGGATGTATTTAATATGTTTCATTTTATTTATGCATTATAACCGAATATTATTACATGTACAATGTTTCCAAGAAAGATCAATGCATAACCGTTTTTGTCTTTGAAATTTAATCATTTAGGTTCATTACAGCAAGAAGCACACCTAAAGTCAGTTGTACATCGTATCCCGAATCAGAACAACGACCTTGCTCAGCCTTCTGTATGAGGTATGTTACACATACCACACGTATACAGATTTCAAATGCTAAAGCTGAATGTTCAGAACGAAATGGAGAACTTTTCAAAGTTGATAGAAAGCTAAAACAGCACTGTGCAGAAAAACTATTAGGTACTTCTTTTATGACAAAATGTCTCTATAATATACTTAATAAGAAGTGTAAGAGTACTTTGAGCACTTTGCTAGTTATTTGCGATTTGTTTTTTGTACTTAATTTTGTCAGTGTAGTTTTAGAATATGTTAAAGTTTGTTTTTTGCAAAACCCTTCTGGGAGCAACGATAGTTTGAAAAGGGAAATTTTGCGATCGAATGAATGTTGTCATCTCGTAAGAACCCAAAGGGAATAACCTTTATGTGGGGGGATATTAACAACATTAAAACAAACATATGTTTATTCAAAACGATCTTTCTTCTTTTTTATGCTTTTGCATGCTTTTAACTGCATATTATACAACCTTTTGTTTTCATTTTGGCAGCTTCTCAACTTAATTAACAAAGTATAATGTAAAATGATCAAAATAAATATTGTGTCTGTATGACTGTACTTATTCTTACAATTAACGTAAGGTTTTCAGTATTTAGACAAAATTTAAATAAATTACTCCTAAATAATTGAAACATGACCAATTTGATACATATAGTTATAAATAACGCTTAAGAGTATAACTGAATTTTGCGAATTTTCCCCCCTGCAACTTATGTTGTTCACATCTATGTTATTGTAGAGTTAGAATTGAAAATTTTATACCTTCATAGCAGTGGGGCAGTTTTTTTCAGGAATGTCTTTTTTGGAAAGGATCATAAATTATTTCGATTTATTTTCTTCCATTTTCGAAAAAAAACAAAGGTAAAATATTTCCTGTTTGTTTGTAATTTATTTTATTCGGTAAACTAGAGTGAAATTGATAGGTTAGATTGATTTGAATATCCACACAAATAAAAAAACAAATTAAATGACGCTAATACATGTATATAGGGGTGTATTGAATAAACTACATGTACAGTCTTATGTGATTCGATTTTAAAACAATAGGTAAATAATTGATGTACTCTTATCAAATCACTATATTCCCTTCTTGAGACCATCCATGGTCATGAAGTCGGAAAATGTTAAAAAAATGTTCACCACTGACGAGGATCAAAGTTTATAAAAAAATATTTGATTAGAACCCAAAAAGAACGACGTAGGACAACGCACTAATTTCATAAAATGATATGGGGAAGATTCAATATTGTGTTTTTTAACTTTACATTTGAAGTAATATTTTTCAACTTATTTATTGTTATTTGAAATAAAAAGGCAGGATGGCAAAAATACAGAAATAAAAAGGCAGGACATTGCTTTGAGTAAAAAAAAAGGCAAGATGTTTTTTTTAGCTAAAAAAAAAGTTTGCTTTAAAAACTAAAAAAAAATCCAGGCTCGACTTTTTCCGAAAATAAAAAGGCAGGACGAAGTAAATATCCATAGCCCCCCTAAAAATCAAATGATTGCTCCCTAATTTGGGAAAACATTTTGTTTCATTGCCAGAAATCGAACAGCTTATGCCATTTGACTCTTTTACTTTTCCAAAGGTGACCGAAAATTTTGTGAAAAGGGAAATATCTGGAATGGGTACAGCAAAGGCAAAGGGTTTTGTCATTATATCTGTTCAATTCCTTAAACTCACATCTGATATGATTTTCAGTGTTCTGACTTTTATACTGAATTTTTCGATTGAAACAAAGTATGTTGTAAATGACTGGAAAAGTGCTAGGGTTACTCCTATATTTACATCTGGTGATAATCATACTGTAAAAAACTATCGGCCAGTTTCAGTATTGCCAATTGTAAGCAACACCATTGAAAGACATGTCTTAAATGCTTTTTATGAAAACTTATCTAACAACAAATTAATTACAAATTGTCAATCTGGTTTAAGACTAAACACTCATGTGAGACAGCAATAAATACCTTAGTTGATCGTTTGCTCAAACACATCGTTGAAGGCAAATTAACTGGAGTATTATTTATTGACCCATGTAAAGAATTCGACACTGTAAACCATAATGTATTATTTTAAAATAAAAAGCTTTTTTTCTATATGTCAATGACTATCCTAAATGTTTAAAGATAAATCTATAAATATTATAGAATACAAAATTAAAGAAGATATTATAAGTGCAATTGAGTGGATGCAAAACACCAAGTTAACTATGAATTTAAAAAGACTCAGTGTATGCTAATTGGTACAAGACAAAGATTATCAAAATGTAGAAAATTGTGTATTGAAGTTAACAATGTAATTATTGAAACTGTTGATGTAGCTAAATTATTGGGAGTCAATATTGATTATTCTCTGACTTAGTCTTATCAAATTGATTGTTTAACAAAAAGCATACATGTAGCAAAGACAATTGGAGTTCTTTACCGGTTAAAAAGTTTTATGTAAGATTTGCATAACTTAAAGTTTATAACTCTGTAATATTTCCACATTTGAATTATTTTTGCACTATTTGGTCATGTGCAAATTATGCTGCAAATATTGAAAAGATTTTTAAGACTCAAAAACGATAATCAAGTTCAATTTTAAATGAAAAATGTGTAATGACTCCATCTGTTGTACTTTTTAGCAAGCTCAAATGGATGCCTATGCCCGATTATTTTGTTTACAGAAAGGCAATTATAGTTTTTAAATCTTTGGATCAGCTTTTTCCAGAATATCTCAGTTTTTTTAAATATGTACACCAAAATAAGCACAAGATCAACGAGACAGAGGAGCCAAAATTTACAATATGTTTCGAAGTCAAAAACTGATTACTACAAAAATCATTTGTTATATCAGGAAGTTATCTATGGAATGATTTGGATGAAAATTTAAAAGTATGTACTACCATTGAATCTTTCAAACAGTTATGTTTCCAACAGTATTTTGGTTAAATTTAAGAAATGTCTTTGTTGATATAGAAACTTTATTTATTTTATCTAGTTTTATTGTCAATCTTATACTTTAAGTTGTAAATATTTATATAATGCAGGACCATATTGTTAACTAGTTTGCTAACTAAATATGCTTTCCTGTTGAAATAAAGGAAAGATAGTATTATCATTATTACAATAAAAAATGTCAGACATATTAATGGATAGACAACAAGCTCTCCTTAAAAAAGTTGTAGATTTATTGATCTCTCCACTCTCGTTAGGGCTATCATATTAGACATAAAAATAACCATTTTAAGATGAATGGATCATTTATTCCCACCCTTGACTGAAGGACACCGCGTATATTTATTCCGTCAAATAAATTTTGTTATTCTTCCTTCCTTTAGGGACAGTTTTACTTAAAAGGTTGCTTTTTTATTTGGTTATACATTCGGTTTGTTGCTATTCTTTATTCGGTTATACAATCGGTTTGTTGTTATCAACTGAAATGAGCAAAACTTTCTTAACACATTTTTCCAATTACAGACACTGTGACAGATGGAGTTGTTTACATTCAAGGAAGGAAGATAGACGGAGTTTGGAGATTTGACGATGGCACTGAGATGACCTTCTTTAATTGGAATTTGGCTGGAGGACAACCTAGTAATAAAGAAGGCGTTGATCGCATCGGAAAACGCAAAGGAAAGAACTACATGTGGCACGACTTCTTTGATGGTGATATAGATTCCTTTGTTTGTGATATCTATTAAAAGAACACAGAAAACATACTTGAAGGACAGCTTATAACAATGATTTTTTTTCTGCATTGCGTTGTTACTTTAGTATTTATTGTCTTTTTCCTTGTATTTAAGTTTTTGTGTGTTCATAGAATATATGTATTTTTTATTTTTTTACAGTTCTAGACCACAATGTCTTTTGTATTCAGATCTAAACTAAGCAATATCAAAATAAACAGTATTTCCCCAATGAACAACAAAATGAGAATGTGTTGTTTGACATCTGTGACAACCGTTATTGTAACAAAAAAATGAAATAAATTAAAAGACGATTGTTCAATCTTACATGAAGGAATTTATTATTACTAAGATATTATCACCAAAAACAATGAAATGTTCTAACTCATTATGAAAATAACTTACATTTAAAAGTCGTTTATTATAATAACAATTACAGAATATACCTGACACCAAGCCAAATTGTAAGAAGAAAAAAAATTCTCAATTCAGTTTGAAAATGAACGAAAGCTGTTTAAAATGTTTTAAAAACCGATTTTCCATGACTATTCGTCATTTTGGATGATTTAAAAACGAAAAAAAAATATTGAAAAAATGTATAACCATAACGGTTGTTGTTACAATAAGGATTTCTTTCGTCAACCGTTATTGTAATAAATATTACAAAGTTGATTTTTTTTGTAGAAGTTTAAAACAGATTTTTTTCCTTGTACTGCACATGGTCGATTTCATTAGTGCTGGATTTGACTTCCCTGATCGAATCCTTTTACTTTGAGTACTTTTCATTCAATGCTTTCGGGTTTTGACCTTCCAATGTTTTGATTCAAATGCTGCTGATGAGAGGTAACTCCTTGAAATATCGATATACAACATAACCAAATTAACCGTTTATATACCCGTTTTGGTATTGTATTTTGAAATCATCGAGTCGATAACCGTTGCTTGTGGACCAGCGGTTCCCGAGGGTAATCACAAGTCTGGTGATCAGACTTGTTTTACACGATTTTACAACAACTACATTTCAAATATTTATTGTCGTTGAAATTTCCTATTGTTAAATTGTTTAAAACACCAGGTTTCTTTCCTAGCAATGCACATGGTCCATATCCTCGGTGCTGGATATGGCTTTCTATTCGAAATTTTTGTTTTGAGTTTGGTTTTGAGAACTTTTCATGCAATATATTTGGTTTTTGATCTTCCAATGTTTTGTGATGAGAGGTCTCCTCTTGAAATATACAGCACAACCAAATTAACCGTTTTATAACCGTTTTTTGGTATTGTATATTGAATTTAATTAAGACGTGCACTCTATCAACATTTGAAGAAAGCTGTGTTTAAAGATAGAAAATAATGAGATGTGGAATGAGTGTACGCGACACAGTCCACAATTAAACGGCAATTTAGAAAAACCACAATGGACAACCGCCAGCAGCCTTCAACGAGGCAATTTGGCACTGCTCGCAGTTCTGCAATTGGCCCATGGTCTTAAAAAAATGCATATAATTCAAATCCAGCCCTAAAATAGTCACAGTTGTGTTTTTTGTTGGTTTTACATTTTAATCGGGTTTTACATATCATTTAGTTATTTTGAAACAAAAATAGCCGTGTTTACTATGTTACCACCTGGTTATACACAAATGGTATAGAAATGTTTCTTTGTAGATCTTATATCACTTTTTCTATTGCCAATTTTCTTGTATCCTACTTGAAATGTCTACTTATATGAAGCAATGCATTTCAAAATAATTAACCGAAATTCCCAGGCTCAAATGATCGACCTTATTCATTATTCTGTTTGAAGTATCTAGATTATCACAATGATTCCTATTGGAGCAGCAGGAGCTGAGTGGGTACCAATGAACGGTGTATTGGTCATAGCTGACGAAGCACAGCTCTGTATTGAAAAGTTATTGGGTAAATATTTTGATACTGTATGAAAAAGTGGTCTCTTTTAAGTCATTCGTTTTATTTATTGGCTGACAATATTTGTTATTACTATTTTCTATACATGTTTGTTAAAGGTTTGATGATGAGTCTCTGATATTTTTTCCATTGCCATTCTTTATTTTTGTTTATATCATTTTTTTCAGTGTTGAAAAATTATACCAATTTTCCTAAACGCAATTATAAGGTTTGAACTTAAAAACGATACAGGTTTAAGAATAGTTTGTGAATAAATGTATATGTTGTGTACAAGGTATAATTTTGTACAAGTTATATCATGTACAAAATTGTTGTATAAGTCATATCATGTACAAAATTGTTGTATAAGTCATATCATGTACAAAATTGTTGTACAAGTTATAACTTGTACGGACTAAAAATACAAGTCATAACATGTACAATTTCTGCCTGTTCATGTTATAACTTGTACAAAATAATGCATAAAAATCAGGTTTATAAACTTATAAACATTTTTTTCATAAGTAATTACATAAAAAGTAAATCTTGATCAATGTTAACACATATTATATTCAAATTGTTATTCTTCTTTAAGTTGGTTTGAACAGATCAATTTAAATAAAAATAAAAGAAAAAACATTAACTATAACCTATTGGAGCGAAGCTTTCAGATAACCCCGTATCGGGGTTATGGTTCATTGCGTTCTTTCTTGTTTTTGGCTCACAATATGAAAAGTTTTGCAGATAGAGAAACGTCGTTGCTTGATTGAACCTTCTTACCATTCAGATCTTAAACAATTTTCAAACAGGATGAGATTTTCAGATGACCCCTTTCATCTAGTTAATTTGAATTTAGCTAAAATCCAAGGAAAATTTAAGCTGTTTAATGAAGTTATGATTGCAACATAATTCTTTTACTGTCTCTTTATTTCACAATGGTACCTGTACTAGATCTAAAACTAAATAACAGGATAACTCTGATAACACATTAAAACTTTTGAAATCCTTTCGGAAGTTGACTATTTACTGGTGTATTAGACTCAATTGGATTTATTCGAATATGTGAACAAAAATCAATCAACAGCTAAGGAGCTTTTGTTTTTTAAATGTTAACATTCGCATAGAATGTATATCGATTAACATTTAGTATTTCAAAACATACAAACATATCAAATGTATATCAAATAACAAAATTTACTTTTATTTTTCAAACATTTAATTCTTTGTTTTGAATATTAAAATTTGAGTACAATGTTTAATTTTGCCCTGATATTTCAAAACTCAAATGCAAGCATCCATTATCAAATTCTGTTTAAATAAACGCATAGAAAAAAAAACAAAACAAAAAAAACAGCCCAGGTTTTCAACATCATAAAATCTATGTTAAGAATATTGGAGGTAATAACTATCAGAACAAAATATTGACAGGATAAACATCATGTTGACAAAATGCGTTTTAGCTCATCTTTTCATATTTGATGCAATTTTTGCTACTGATTATTCCATACATGTTGGCTGGTCAAACACAAATTTTGCAAATCGTAAAATTCTTGAAAATGCCATAAACAATATTCAACAAAGAAGTAAGATTAAATGCTCGAAGTTTTGTCATACAACATCGAATTGCCGTTCAAGTGCCTTCAACATTAACTCAAAACAGTGTTTGCTTTATGACAAGGACTTCATAGATACAAACGATGTTAACAACGTTAACGAAAACTATTGGGAGTATTTATATATAGTGCCAGTAAAAGGTAAAGATAAAATAATTGCTGATTTCTGATTTATTATGTACATTCTTTTTCTTTTTACACATAAGAATTAGTTCAGAAAAAATGGCGGGGGTGGTTTTTTTTTGTGTTTAACATAAATTCAGTTGATGAAATTTAAAACTGAATGACAAAAAAATGTAAAATTACAAGTGTATGTGTACCAAAAAAAATCGTAAGAGCATTAGTTTTAAGGATTTTTACTGTATTCAACACTTACAGTAATGTTGGTTTCAGATAAGGCCCTATTTTGATCCTTCCAGAGGCAAAAAATAAAAGTGTTTCAAGGCCAGTAATTTTAATCCTTATTTTGTAGTCAAATGACTAGTACTATTATAAAAGAATTCTCTTTTATACTTTTGAATAAGCACAAGTTGGAAAATCGCGTCCAAAATTGTACCCATTTTGAGTGAAAACTTCATCTTAGTTGTAAGAAAATCTCAAAGTAGACTTCTATAAAACCGCTTGAAGAAAGAGTGAACGAATTCTATTAAAGGCTCCTCATTGTACATATTACTGTTAACAACAATTTTTAATTTGAAATAGTCGCTTAACTTAAGAAAAACGAAGAAAACGCAGATTTTTTTTCACATATTTCTAAACTACTGACTACGAGATTAAAATTATTGTCTTACATGCGAAACCAGCTTGAAACTTTTACAAAAAATGTGTTTTCGTAATACAAGTCTTTGAAGAAAAAAAGGAGTTGGTTCCACGTTCAAAAGTATACTTCCAGGAAGCCGGGAAGGATATATATCACTCAATTTCGCCACTTTTCCATAGGCACAATGTTAAAATAATTTTTATACTACAGACGTTAGATTAAAAAAAAATACAAACATTTACCTTTCAAACAAGAAATTGTTATACAATTTACTTAATTTAATTTTTGAATTCAATGGTGGGCTGAAAAGGGGTATTATCGCAACCCAATACAACATTTTACTCTAAAGCATTATTACACTTGCCCGATTACACTTGATGTGCCATGTACACACGGAAGTCGCCTCAGCCATGAAAAAAGAGGCACAAATGTGGCATTCGAGTGTCAAACAGTCCGAAAGGGCAACGACAAAACCGTTCAACACGAACAAGAACAGCACGAGGAAACACAAACCACAAAATCAACCGAACAGTAATCAACAAAACGAACTCGAGTCTGCGATGACAACTATAGCATGCATGCATGTATGCGTTTGTTTGGATTTATGGTGAGTTCTTTATTGCACTGAACCACGGCCTGTGATCTACACATTAAAAGCATTACAAAAACTTCTGATGCGTAGCATTCGATCTTACTAAAAATAACTGCACTCATACTTTATGCTTCCAAAAATCATTAAGCAGTTTATAATGTTTATTAAATAATTATATCGAAATCATTACAGGAAACATCATATCCACAACCAGCTGTACACAGTATCCCAACTCAAATGAGCGTCCCTGCTCATTATTCTGTATGAGGTATGTTAGTCATCTTACTGTTATACCATTCCAAACAGCCAAAGATGAGTGTGCAAACATGACTGGTGCACTGGTCAGAGTAGATAGAGAGCTGAAGCATTATTGTGTTGGGAAATTATTAGGTATGCATCACTTATAAAATAAAAAAAGTAAAATAATAAAATAGTGTAATCTTTCATCGCTCAACGGTATTTAGAACTGTTAACATGTGAATCCACGCAAAAATCAGGAAAACTAAAAAGATGCGCTCTGAAAAAATCTATTTCCAATGCATATTTTAAGTAATGTATATGTAAAATATGACAATAAAATAAACGTTATATGTTGCATATATATCTATGAGCTTCTGTGTACGACCACGGCTACAAATCGATCTTAATCACAGCCGAATGCTCTGACGACAATCCACCGAGGAATTTCCGAATGTGATACAGAGGAATCACAATTGCTATTTTGGAAAATGTGTTTACTGATCGTTGCACCTTGTTGTGATTTAAAGCTTAAAAAATAAAACATCTTAGAATGTCATCCCACCATTTGATGATTCCCTTATCACGGGGTAGAATGTCTACGGCAAAAAATGTTCTGGCATAGCAGTGTAAGAACGAAATGAATGACAGAAAATATTTTCATCAAAGTTTTCGAAAGATTCTGCGCATATTTTAAATAATATATCAAAATTAAATTGCCCATGCTCAACATAGTGGTTTGTTATTGATATTAGGCCAAACTGTTTTTAAATTAAATCAATGGTTTTAGGTTGAAGCTGATTCAAAAGCCGCCCTTGCGTTAAAAGTTGATGCACATCGAGGCCTTTTTTGACAATATCTTCAAAAGTTGAGCATCGTTATGTTATTTTGTACTTGTAACATGTTTTATGCATTCAATGTTTACATGCATAGTTTGGGCACAAGAATAGAGGCTTAATATAGAAAATTCAAATTAAGAAGATTTGGAACGGCACAAACATTGCTAAGAAAATTATGCATGGCTAAATACATATTACGTTATCTTCTCAATTTATTTGAAACTCCGAAACAACATTAAGGTTATAATAAAATTACCAAAGATGAAAAAAAGACAAAACATGGAAGGCATACTTTAATACTTCCTTTCAAAGTCGAATGTACAAACAACGCTAGGAAATATATACCATGCAAACCAATCACTTGCTAGATAATACATTTTAATTGTCCCTCACCGCAATGCGACAAAGGAACCTAGAATGTTTTTTGCCCGTCCGTTTGTGCGCCTGTCAAACTTTTGTTGACACAATCCCCAGCTGAGACCACAAAGGGGATTTTGATGAAATTTGGAAGGATTGTTTTGTGATATGTTATACCGGAAGGCCATTTTTTTCGAACAAAATCAAAAGGAGTAGTTTTTTACTTTATCAACTTTATTCATTTTAGTAATAGAATACCTTTTGTTAACACAACTCCCTCGAGATGGCTAAACCGAAATTTCCAAACCATGGTAACGTGATAATCAAGTCACATCTAATGATGAAATATCGTTAACCCCAAGCATTTAGTATTTGAGTTAAGGACCTTAACAAAGAGTGTTACAGTCATGCATACAGAAGGACAATGTTACCCATGTAGTGGCGAAATTTCATTGAGCCCCACCCCCAACATTTAGTATAAAAAAAAACGGGATCATAATCAAAAGTTCAACCAAAGTCCTTCATGCTTAAAATAAAGGTCACAGTGATCTTATTTCTAAGAGGTGGTGTAGCGCTACCAGATCCACATTTTTGTAGGGTATATTATTAGAGATATGAACCTTAACCTTAAAATAAATGTCACGGCGAACTAATTACTATCGGGTGGTGTAGCACTACCTAACACATATCTATAGCGGTGAAATTGAAATTTCACTGACCCCAAATATTTAGAAATTGAGTAATGTTACTTAACCAAGAAATAAACCATACTGTTACGGAAGTATGGACAGACACTATATATCCGATTCATATACGTGGTTGGGCCATAAGAATTGTTATGCTGAACCACTTTCGCAAGTACAGACAAACAGAATAAATATCTAATTCAATTCCCTCTGATAAGACGTCGTAAGGGTTGGGGGATGAAATCCCAAAATAAAAATTGTTCTGTATAATTTTACTGCTGTTTTTTTTCATTGTGATTTTTTCTAAATTACCGCTTGTTATGTGATCTGAGTCGCGTTCTCAATATTTTCTATTGTACGGTAAAAACTCAACCATATTTAACTTCTTAAATTTATCATTCGGATAGTATATGTTTATATGCTTTCATATAAGATAACCTGATATGCTGTTACAATGTATATGGATTTACAAATAATTACTTAGCTTTTTCATCTTTCGATTTTGCATCATAAATTAAACCCGGAATTAAAGATCTAATATATGGACTGTTTTCTTGATTTTGAAACTGTTGAATAAAGTATCTTTAGGCATCTACATGTACAATAAATCAAAAATACACTGCATGTATTGTTACTTTCTGCCATTTCAAATGTTCTTGTTCCTGTTTTAACCATGCAAGGATTGGCTTTTACTGTAATTATTAAATCAAGGGGTAAACCATTTAGTTGTTTGGCTGTTTTTGAGACAGCATTTGCATTGCCAATGCATGTACAGTTCATATAATACTTCTAGGATATCTGTTAACCCTGTTTTCGAGTCTTTTAAGATTGACGTGAAACAAAAATGTTCGTGTTGCATGTGATTGAACCAGTTTCACATCAAATTAATAAAATATAAACAAAAAGCACTTTCAATCCTTAAAACTAGACAACAATAGGTACATCTTGTGCATACTTTCACTTAAGGAAAAGCTACCATGTGTTATAGAAATTTATAACTGTATCTTACCTTCTCCATTCCGAAGCGGATGTTTACATGAGTTTTTACTTAAAACCATCCCAAATTTTCTTGTCCCCTTCGTACCATGCCGATTTAGCCGTAGACATTCTACCCCGTGCTTATGATAACTGCGTGTTGATTCGTATTACTAAAAGACACTAATATTGCAATGGAAGAGGGAGGTTGGTGCGTCATAAGACCTGATTTAACGTACCATTTCCTTTTCGCATGTCTTGATCAAGTCAGGACCATTGTGATCTTCATTTTTTTCTGGTATAAATTTGTTTTACATTGTCTTTTATTCTTGGATATAAGAGATCATCAACCAAGTTTGGTAGTTTTGTTTCTCTTTCATATCTTTTAAGTAATGGCTATGAATTCTTTCACACTTGCTCATCTAGAATTTGTACTGTATAGGTAGCCTACATAGATATAAAATGACTAAGGTTAGTGAGGACACTTGACCCCAAAAATAATGCAAAATTTAAAACGTCCAATTTTTTGATAGATTGATATAAGGTATATACCTTTTATTGTTTAAAAATATTGGACCCCCTTACCAGGTTTGTTTTCACAAATGTTAGGCACAATTTTTCCCAAATTACTATAGATTATATATGAAAGCTAAAGTCATCAGCATTAAATCTTGCTTCAGAAAAAAATCTATTTGTCAACATGTGTGCTCTATGTTAAGTTAAAAAAATTTCTCACCAATAATGCTCTAAAATTGTCAAAATTCTAATCATTTTATGGAATCATATGATTTTAAGTCCAGATTTCTCTAAGCTCTTAAATTTTTCAGAGCTAGTTTTTTTGCATTTAAGAATTTAAATTCTATTTTTATTTGATCAAAATAAATGTTATACAATATATTTCGAAATAAAACAATAAAAACTGGGGGTTATCAGCTTATTTTTTTGTCTTTATTACAAACCTTTGTAATTTTCGGTCAATTTTCAAGTGAATTATCTCCCTTGTTTCGTTCGAAAATTATATCTATTTAGGAATAGTTGACGTATTTGTTTAAAAAAATAATCTATTTTGATTAAGTTTTATTAAACGAAACTATTCAAGACAAGTTTTATATTATTTATGAAAGTTTCACTTGTTTTGTGTATTTTTAGCTGTTTTTGGTCACATGACATGTGTCCTCACTAACCTTAAATTCCTTTTTCTTGTTAATGCTGTTTTAGTGATCCTTATCCAAAATAGTCAAGTTTATACCGATGGTCAATCCCAATGGATATAATGATAACTAGAAAATAGAAAATAAAAAAAAGGGTGAAACATAAGCCTCCATAAGTTATATGCCCCACTACGAATCGGGGAAAAATGGACCAAACATTTAGCTCGATTATACGCTCTACGTTTCAATATTCTATTGGTTTCTCCAACTAAAATGTTTATTTCAAATTTGTTAATCGTATCATTTTGAACCGGTAGATATCTGTTTCAGAAAGAAGAAAACACCGTTTTATTAAAAAAAAACCTTTCAAATTACACTGCATATAAAATTGTTAAAATAAAAAAATGACTTCTTGAAATTATTTTTTCTCTTGCGGCTAGTCGTAATTTTTTGTTGTTGGTCATAATGGATTTTCAACTGGTTTCCAAAATCTGAAGGTCTTAGGTTACGGTGCTACGACCGCTGATCAAATATAAGGAAAGGTATTTCAAAATGAGATAAAAAAAGAATCCCAATTTATTTTTAATTTGGCGTCCATCAAAGGGCTTTGATCATATACGCACCAATTAAAAAGGGATGCATGTATAACTTTTCACTTTCCATCTGCCTGAAGGTAACCGTTCAGTTAAGCAATGAAAATGTACAATTTAACAAATCGCTCATTCTATAGAATGATATAACTTTGAATTACACATTACCCACAGAAGACCTTGAGAACAGAGACCTGAAGTCCGTTTTAGAACTTATTCAAATAATTAAGAAATAATATGATATAGGCGTTATCAAGATAGACGTGTAGCATATTTTAGGGTTAGTGTAAGGATTATAAAAGTTGTATATTTTTGAAAAAAAAACATGATATGAAAAATTTAATATAAAATGATAAGCTAAACAAAAGAGATCAGAAACTTTAAAATCATGATCACCAAATACTGATGTGGATGGTAATATGTTGAAACAAGCGATAGTATTTTGTCATGATATAATTTTAATGGCTTGACTTTTTGGTGTTGGGCTTTCATAGTAACACAAAAAGTTTTTCTATACTCCATAGCATGTGTTGTTGATTTCTGTTTTGTTGAATTTGAGTGTTTATTCTTGTTGTTCTTGTTCATGTTCACTAGGTTTTGGTTTTCCTTTTTGACTTTTGACACTCGAATTGGCGCTTTTTGCTTTGAATAAACAAAGTTTTCAAAGTTTTAGATCTACATCTGGAAATTGACTCTCAAGGAAGACTTTCAACAAGGCTCTATGACAAACGTGATGACTTCAACTTTCCAATCGTCAATTTTCCCTTCTTGTGCAGCAACATTCCGTCCACTCCAGCTTATGGAGTTTACGTATCTCAATTTATTCGTTACTCCAGAGCATGCGGGACATCGATTTCCTTAGCAGAGCGACACGTCTGGCGCAAAAATTGTTCACACAGGGTTATGTTGCTCCTCAGTTGCTGTCTACACTCAAGAAACTTTACGGAAGACATCATGCACTTATATATAGACAAATATGGGAGTTCGATCTCTCTGATGGGTGCAGATGTTGGTTTGTCATAGGGTGTTGTTTTGTCTTCCTTTACCGGATTTGACACCCTGA